>ML779426.1:615815-676553 GCA_009831015.1 Picea engelmannii
TTATTATCTTTCTATTGTATGTAGATGACATGCTTGTTGCAGGGTCTAATATGCAGGATATAAATGTGCTCAAGAAGAAATTAGCCAATTCATTTGCGATGAAGGATTTGGGTGCTGCAAAGAAAATCCTTGGTATGAGAATATCCTTGGACGTAGCCCACACTAGGTGAACCACGTAAATCTGTGTCTCTCTTGTATTTTGTGTCTTCTGTGTTTTTGTTTCTGCATTTGTTTTATTTTATTGCTCCGCGGTCCTGTTTTTCTAACACTCATAACTCCAGATTACTAGGGACGTCTCCCTTGGGATTAGCCACCCTAAATAGAAAGAGCTCCCCATCGAGGTGACAGTGGGTGGGGAAGCTCCTGTTACACCAGTTTGAAGCCTTGACTCAAGCTACCCAAACCCTTCCTACAAACTGTGCGATAACATGGCCCAATTAGGAAAATGGTTCAGGACCAATGTTATCCCGAGGCACAATTATTGGCCCGATCAGGTTGAATAGTATTCCCCCCTAAGGACATGATGTCCCAATTATGGTGGTTGATATGAGAGCATATTTTCTAAGGCATATGGGTGGATATTGATCTCTATGGTACATATGAACTGATTAGAAAATAGTCCAAGACTAACATTCCTATAGGAATGGTCTTTGTAGCCCATGGTGTGGCTTTCATCATCTGGGAGGACTGACATTCTTCTAGGACATAGGTCCAGATTAGAAGAATGGTCCTTGTATCCTATTGCGGGACTTTCAACATTTGTTGGGACAACTATTCTTATAAGACATATGTCTGGAATAGAAGAATGGTTCCTGTATCACTCTATTGAGCAAGTGATTTATTTAACATCATGCTCGATTACTCAGATGGAGTATGGCCTCGAGAGATGATGCAGTTGATGCTATCAGATGATACTAATAGTGGTGATGTTTCTAGTAAGTTGATATATGCGATCATGATATAACATGTGTGGCTATGATGATTCTACCAACATAATGGTTTGTTTTTGCTCAAGACCATTATCATTATATACCTCCCTAGCTAGGAGGGATTTCAAGAGACAAACATACGTGATTGGATCGACGTGGGACAAATTTATTGCACTGTCCCAGGTTGTCCCTGGTAGAGAGTGTGACAGTCGCAAGAACACTTCAAAAACTATTTTTTGTGCAAAGTTGAAGTCCATGTAAAAGGTGCAAAAATTTTGGAAAAGTGTCGCAGGATATCCTTGTCTAAGGTGTGACACCCGTGGATAACCATCGCTCCACACGATTCAAGGAAATAGAAATAAATATGGAAACCCGTGGTATGAAAGGGATTTTTTCATGGTATGAAATCGTGACATGAAAGGGAGGTTTTTTCATAAAGCACAAGATATAATTTAATAAAGGGTTGGTTGGCTTTTTATTATGCACATGAAGAAGAATCACCTTTATATTTAATGGGTGGAGAATGTTTTAAGGTGAATGTTTTTTAAAAAGGTTTTTTTTTAAGATATATATATTTTTTAAATATATTTTTGGAGCTTAAACGTTTTTTGAATTCAACCTTGAACTTTAAGATCTTGGTTTATTATAAGACGTGGTTTTTTGGGCGGTTTGTGTTAATGACGAAAGTGCAGAGTTCTAAGTTTGAGGTGGAGAAATTCGATGGTAAGAATAAATTTGATCTATAAAATCTCAATACATGGGATCTTCTTATGCAACAAGGACTGCAAAAGAATTTGGCGAGAAAAACAAATAAACCGACAAGCATGAGAGATGAGGATTGGGAGATTCTGGATGGAAGAGCCCTTAGTACCATTCGTTTGTGTATGGAAGATGAAGTGTTGTTTAAAATCGCTGGAGAGGAGACAACAACAGGTTTTTGGAACAGACTGGAAAGTCTATATATGACAAAGTCCTTGACAAACATAATATTTTTGAAGAGGTAGTTGTATAGCTTACAGATGAAATACGGTACAAAAATGGTTGATCACTTAACCTTTTCAATACTCTGATTTGTCAATTATATAGTATGGAAGTAAAATATGAAGGTGAGGAAAAGGAAGTTACACTACTATGTTTATTACCTGAATCTAGGGTTCATCTGATCACATCGATGTGGTTTAGCACAACATACACCTTTGACTATGATAGTGTTGTGGGAGATTTGTTGTCTAAGGAGATGAGGAGAAGATCCAGTAAAGAAATCTCAACAACAAAAGTGTTGATTTTTCAATGAGCTAGGCTTAAGCATGAATTTCATTCCATTTTTAGCATTTTACTTAAACCATAGACAATTTGTTGCAACAACCAAGATCATAAGAAGAAACACCATGCACAAGCACACAAGAAGTATCCTGGGAAACCCTTCTCAAAAAGGGAAGAAAACCCAGCCAATACTTTGCTATATTTTTCAAGAGAAAGACCTCCACCGCCATATAAACCTAGCACACAAAAGGGTTCTCACAAACCCTAGAAGACTAGCGCCCAAGAGAGGTGTGCACTTTTCCCAAGAAGAAGTACTTGCTGAAATTTCCAAACTCACACTTGTGTTGTGTTCCTTCAATGGGGAATTGACCTTTACTTATATTAGACTGAACCTATCAACAATAATGTCTATTGGAACAACAGGGCCGACCTCAATAACTCACACTATAATTAATAATTACCATATTAATTATCTTTTACATTAAGGTGGGGCCGACCTGTACCCTTTACATTACAAATAGGGTTATAGGTAAGTCTGACTCTTGAACAATATAGCAAGGGATCTCATACACCCACTAGTGCTCAACCACTAGGGGAAAATCCATCTATGCTTATCCACATGGATGTCCATATCTCTATCTCACCGTGTCTCACAAGAGAACCACACTCACTAGTGATCAACCACTAGGATCACGTTCACTTGTGCTCATCCACATGCACATCCAACTCAACAAATATTCTTTCTCACTGCATTACACATGAGAGTCTTCTAGAGTTCATCATCTCAACTCTCTTCTCAGAGGAGGCTAATACATCATTTCATATCTGTCTCAGAACGGTGCACCAATCTCATGGGATTTCACACGTTCACATGTGCTCAGCCACAGGAACGTCCAAATCAACCGATCTTATTTCTCACTAAATTACACATGAGAATCATTTGGAGTATCATCTCAACTCTCTGCAAGGAGGAGGCCAACACAACATTCCAGTTCTGTCTCAGATAGGAACCACACACCCAACTCAGGGGCTCTCTCTTAGGTATGTGTCTTGGAGGATGTCTCACGCAACTATAATCATCAACAAAAAGAAATGGTGGTTAGAGGTCGATCTACAGAAGGAGGGAAAAATCAGAAAGGTTCATTCTTGTCTAAGTCCAAAGACGGTAAGGGTAAGGGAAAATGTTGGTTATGTGGAAAATCTGGGCATCTCAAGAAGGATTGTTGGAAAAGACAACAAGCATCTAGAGAGGACTCCACAAAAGAAGCAAATTCAGCTACATGCATGGTTGATGAAGTTTTATCTTTCTATTTTGTCTCACCACATGTGTTCACATAGAAGTTGTAGGGCGGTGATGGTTGAGTCATCGTGAAATAAAAAAAAAAAAATTGTATTTACGTTGGAGTTGTAAAAATTATTGATTGCATGTAAATGGGAATAGATCTGTAAGACCTGGATAGGCATGTGTACCCTTGGTTTATAGGGTCACCGATGAAAAGTCTAGACATATATTTAGGTGGATTGAATATTTGGGGGTTGGGGGGGGGCATGTATGTTGGGTTAACCTTGACTCGGTGAAAGAATTAATGAGTTAAATATGGTTTTTAGGTCAAAGCATGTGGTTTTTCAGGTCCATGTTTTTTGGGTATCCTGTGGTATTGTATCCATGGATTGCATGTAATGAAGCCTATAAAAGGCTTGGTGAAATCCATTATAAATGGGCCTGGAGGTAAGCGATGAAGGCTTACTTGGCTGACTTGGCTCGATTTGGTCAAAGGAATGTTCATGTTAAGGTGGAGCACTGAGACTCCAATGTGAAGTCCCTGTAGGTGAGAGACAAAGGTTCACTTGGGTTGGTTTGGCCGGATTTGGTCAATGTTGTTTGAATGAAAATTTTGAGGTGGAGCAGTGTGTCCAGGTTAGAAAGGTGGGTCTGTAGAAACGCTGATGTGTTGGCATGTCAATCAAGTGTTTGATAATATATGATGAATGTAGGTTCATATCCATAGAACTTGGAAAGTATTGCAAGGAATATGGGATCAAATAAGCATGCTCAGTAATGCCAAGTTGCAACAATAGTTGTGGACAAAAGCAGTTGTGCTATCTAGTAACTCGATCACCATCAGTTGCAAAAGACTAGAAGATTTCAGAAGAGGTAAGAACATGTCATCTGGTGATTACTCAAATGTGAAATCATTTGTTTGTGATGCTTATTAACATTCTATGTAAGACCCATATCAAATAGGTATATATTTGATATGGTGATGATGTTAAGGGATGCAGAATGTGGGATCCTACTTCTCACATAATCATCATGGAAAGAGATACAATGTTTGATGAATCTCGTTTTATGAAATCAAACATAGTAAAAGATGAAAGGTTCAAAGCATGACTGGCAGTAGAAGGGTATTTGGTGTTGAATTTTTATTTATACAATTAGTAGTTACAATTCTTCTTTATTATTATAATGGTTTATCATATTAGCTGCATATATAATATCATGAAAGAGAGGCAATCACAGATACAATAAAGATACACATATTATCCTGGGCTACCCTCATGGGGGATTAAGCCCAACAAAAACTTCCTCAATATAGATAGACCAAAGGCCGAGCAAAAGATCCTCCACTACTCCTTCACTAGGAAGAGTAGCACACCACTTAACCAAGAAATACCAAGAAATAGACCAAAACCCTCCTTAATGTCACCCCCAGTTGCAATAGCTTCTCCTCCAAGACTTGCGCATTGCAGAGCTAGGTGTGTACATCTCCAAATGAGCACTAGCATCTCTTATAAATAATGTTGACCAACCTATAATTAGGTATGGGCTGAGTTGTCACTTTACCCTTTTAATTTACAATTAACTATCAAGGAAAAATAGGGCCTAATTAAATATAATACAATAATATTATTCAACTCTCTCTCAAGTAGAATATTATTTGAAGTTATAGTATTTCAACACTCCCCATTAATAAGAAGGGTATTCTACTAACAACATCAATAACAACTGACTGGACTCAATACAACATCAAGAGGAGGGGACATCGTTATCGACATTGGGAACACTGTCGGTCATATCTATAGGTCATCAAAAGTTTTTATCATCGTCAAAACTAAACATCTCATTGTCTGCAGCATGGAGCTGGAGTAACATTATCATCATCAACAACATGAAGCTGGAACATCAACATCAATAGCATGAAGTTGGAACAACAACATCAACAACAAGAAGTTGGAACAACATCAACAACATGAAGCTGGAACAACATCATCAACAACACGAATATGGAACATCAACATCAACAACATGAAGTTGGAACAACATCATCAACAACACGAAGTTGGAATAACATCATCAAAAACACAAAGTTGGAACAACAACATCATCAACAAAATGAATCTGTAATAACATCATCAACAACATGAAGTTAGAACATCATCATCTATATGTGGAAACAAAATGAGACAGGTGCATCAACAACAACATCTATGGTACTCTGACATACCGTCCTTATCATACCTTTAGAATATTCCCAAGAATCATAAGATTCCCTAGGATATAAAATCCTAACAAGATACCACATGGTACTTTGACAGACTGTCCTTAATGGACCTTCAGGATCTGCCCAGGAATCATAATATTCCCTAGGATATAAAATCTTAAGTGAGCTACCACTATTGACCACAGATGGCATATGCATGCACAAGTACTTTGATATATCGTCCTTATCAGACCTTGAGGATATGCCCAAGGATGATCAGTCCCCTAGGATATAAAATCCTAACTGAGCTACCTACTGTTGGTCATGATGCCATAGTATCATCAACATCACTCCCCCTTTTGAGGGAGGTCCTTTCGGACGACACCAATATTGTCTCAGAAGTACTCTAAATTCACATGAGACAGAGGCTTAGTCAACACATCTGCAACCTGATCATTTGTTCCAACATATTGGAGCTTTATAGATCCCTTTTGCACCATCTCACGAATGTAGTGATACTAGATCTCTATGTGCTTTGTCTTATCATGAAACATTGGGTTCTATGTCATCTTTATGCAACTCTGGTTATCACATAGAATCATGGTAGCTTCCATCTCCAGATTGAACAAACATGTCAACAACGTCGGAAGCCATATGGCTTCGCAACTGGCAAAGCACGATGTAATGTACTCTGCTTATGCTGTATTGAGAGCAATACTGGATTAATTCCTACTTTGCTATGAAGTCATGGCTGACCCCAAACTGAAACAATATCCTGAAGTGATTTTACTGTCTGAAGCACTTCCAACCCAATCTGAATTAGTAGAGCCAAACAATCTTAAGTCACAATCTCCAGTATAAAAAAGACCAGAATCCAACATACCCTTAAGGTATCTCATCACATGATTTGTAGCTACAAGGTGAACACGTCTGGGCTCGACCAGATACTGACTCAAGGTGTTCACAAAAAAACACATATTTGGCCCGGTATTCATTAGATACATCAACGAGCTAATAGTCTGTCTGTATAGAGTAACATCAACTAACTATGATGAAGTATCAACCAAGAGCTTCAAATTTGTCTCCATGGGTGTGGCCATGGATTTTCATTCCAACATGTCAAACTTCTTCAGTATTTCAACTTCATACTTCCCTTGGTTAAGGAAGATCTTCTGTAGGCTCTGCCAAACTTCAAGACCCAAGAAATAATGCATCGGGCCAAGGTATTTCATCTCAAATTCTGTAGCGAGCTTCCTTTTGCAATTTGTGATGAGATTTTCTTCTCCTGTCAAGAATAAGTCATCCACATATAGTAGCAATACAACTGGCTCATCATTCATAACCTTGAACTAACTATTAGAATCAACTTTACTCTTGGTAAATCCCGATCTTGCCAGAAAACTATCAATCCTACAATAACAAGCTCTTGGACCTTTCTTCAACTTGTAGACATGAGTCTTCATGTCATGTACTTCAAAACCAAATTTTCACATCACATTGTACCAACCTAGTACACTTTTTCAACTGCAAATTAATCTGCACAATCATGTGCTATCTCTATGTGTTTTCTGCAAAGCACTATTTGTCTCACTTCCTAAGAGTATGTCTTCTCTCTCTGCAACTGTTCCTCTAGGACCAAGACTCTGCACCTGCTATTTTTGAAGCTGAGAATAATTTCTCTATTCTCACTGGAGTTGTTGAACTCTGAGAGTAGCTCCTCTATTCTATCATGGCAACAACTTCATCTGTAACTGACAGTGGCTGATACTGGAGGTAGCTTTTTTTGTTTCATGGCGGTAAATCAATCTCAAATATAGGGAATGCTCCCTTTGAATCTCATAATGTATTGGAATCATGGCTGTTCTGACTATCTTCATGAGCACTGAAACTATTTATTCAATTACTGGAGCAAGTGTCTCGTCATACTATTCTCCCTCTTGCTGGGAGAATCCTCTGAACACAAATCAGGCTTTGTACATCTCTATATTGTTATCTGCAACATGCTTGATCTGTTAGATCAATCTTGGAAGTCACCATTGACTTCCCTTCTGGTCTTAAGGAAAAATCCATATCCTAGTCCTTCTGACTGGCTTCCTCCTCTATCATTGAAACAAGGGAGTATTCTTAGGAGATTTCATGTCTTCTAGAGGTCTCTGAAGCTACGATCTAGTCTTCTCAACTCATGGAATTTGTTTGCTAGTCCTGGAAGATGTCTCCTTTTACCATCTGATCCTTTCTGAGATCGGGCTTACTCTGAGTCTTGATTTCTTCTGAGTCTACAAAAACTTTATAGTCTCTACAAGATATACTTGGTGTTGAATACCAAGTCTTAATATGAAAAGTTGAGTCAAACTTCAAATGAATTCTGCTTCCTGTCAAGTTGGCTTCATTATCCATTGACCAAGTCTACTGTGAGTTCTAATATAATGTTAGTTCATCTTTGGAGCCTTCAACTCCTCATGATCTGTCTCGATATGAGATGTTATGTATCTAGGAAAAGTAGTTTCACAACTATAGTGTTTAGCAATTATCAAACTTGATGTGTAAATTTGAATCTTATCAATTTAATTAATCAAACTTGGAACCTGGAGTATTGTCCTCAAGAATGAGTGGGTTGTTTTTCTTCCAAGTATTCTTCATTCAAGATGAAAAATGTTTTCTTCAACCTGTCCTATGTACTAAGATAATATGCTTTCATGATAGAAAACTGGGTTAAAGAATAAATTCTATAATCTCAACTTTAATCAATATAATACCTTGACTCTAATTTTGACCAATGATTAGTATGATAGTCATAGCTTCAACAAATCAAGATACAACCTAGATGTTCATAAGATCACAATAAATCTATAACAAATAAAGGCATATCAAATTAGTCAAACCTAGGATGCATTGTTCCTTTGAATGTGTTGGATCTGAGATCCTTCTGGATCTACGATTGTTGTTTAGACAAAAGATCCTTTCTCCCGCAAATACCCTTTAGAATAATGATACAGTTTGAACATATGTAAGTACGTACCTTTGAGAGTATTGGAAGGTAGTGGAACCATAAGGCAACAACAACAAGCAATAACGAACCTTTAAAACTTCAATTGTGCTTCAACTTGTAACTTAATGTTAGCTGGAGATTTTCTAGGGTAAGATGCACTAGGAAAATGAAAATCAGTCCCAACACTTCACAAAAAATTTCACTGCAACTGGTACTACAACTAGTGTTATCACTAAAGGTGGTGCTACAAATGGCATGAAGGAGCTGGCACGAAGGAACTGGCATTGCAACTGCAACTGGTACTACAACTGCAACTGCAATTGCAACTTAGGGTTTTATGAGGAAACCCTAATTTCTCAAACTTCAAATTTCAGAATTCTGATCTAGGGACTAGATGTGCCCTCCTAGGGCGAGTTCCTAGGTGTGGTTACTTTCTCTAACATTCTCTTCAAACAAGGAAACTGTCACACTTTGGGTTTATGCAGAAACCCTAATTCTGTAGCAACTGCAACATTGAAAACTGAATCTGGGAGAGGCTGTGCTGAGGCTAGCTACTTCTTTATAAATCGTGAATTGGTCTCTTTTAGGCCTACTTTGATACCATGTTGAAGTTTTACTTATACAACTAGTAGTTACAGTTCTTCTTATCATTATAATGATTTAACACATTAGTTGCATAAACAAGATCTCTGAAAGAGAGGAAATTGCAGAAACAATAGAGACACACAAATTATCCTGGGAAACCCTCATGGGGAAGAAAATCCAACAAAAACTTCCGCAATATAGATAGACCAAAGAATGAACAAAAGATCCTCCTCTACTCCTTCAATAGGAAGAGAAGAAAACCACTTAACCAAGAAATACGAAGAGATAGACCAAAACCCTCCTTAACGTCACCCATAATTGCAACAAATTCTCCTGCAAGATTTGTGCACTAGCTAGGTGTGTATATCTCCAAATGAGGCACTAGCCTCTCTTATAAATAGTGGTTTGACCAACCTATAATTAGGTTTGGGCCAACTTGTCACTTTACCCTTTTAATTTATAATTAATTGTCAAGGAACAATAGGGTCGACTTTTACTAAGGCACAATAGGGCCTAATTAAATATAATATAATAATATTATTCAACTCTCTCTTAGGTAGAATATTCTTCGAAGTTACAATATTTCAACATTTGGAAGGCATTGATTTCCATGAAATTTTATCACCAGTTGTTAAAAGCTTGTTTCTATTCATGTTGTGTTAGCACTAGTCGTGTTACTTGATCTTGAGTTAGTACAACTAGATATTAAAATTGTTTTACATGTAGTTTTTTGGAAAAGGGGATGTATATGGAACAACCAGAAAGGTTAGTTTAGAATCACAACAAAAGATTTGTTTGCAAATTCATGAATCATTGTATGGCCTGAAGCATGCTAGGAAAACGGTACAAGATGTTTGATGTAGAAATTTCAATACAAATTAAGTATTTCCCGCGATTCTCCTGATCTAACAATTATATGCCACTGTTAAATACAAAATCGCTTCTACTATTATTCTTGTGGAAAATTAAACCACGCTCACAAAGTGAAATATCAAGAACACATAACACAGAAGTTTTACCGGGAAAGCATAAAGCTAAAAACCCCACTATCATATATTATTTATATCATGTATCATGAAACAATCTCATACAAAACTCTAATCCAAGAGCTTTCAGTACAATACAATCATCTCACACTGTCATACAAAAACTCAGCAAATACATGTGCCAATTCTCTGTGTCCAGACAACTTGCCTCCTCTGCACAATCCCTGCAATTGGAATTCTCACAATGAATTCAAATTGCCTAGTTTACACATGCTCATGAGCATATCCACTGCATGTGTGATCAAATCACAACTGATAGCCAAATTGTCCCTTTCACCTGTTATCTCAACTGGGTCTCCACTGAATATGACATGCATGTAGTTAACCATGGCGAATCTTTAGTTGCATGTGAGTTCACTGATTGTGAATTAATTAATAATTAATTCAATGAACTCTCACTAGTGTAAGTTCAGTTACAACTAGTACAACTGAGCTTAACTCACTTAACTACACTTATAATTATGTTACAATTCCAACTCACTCAGTTATAAATGAGATAATAGATTAATATTTATTGTCCAATTTATTTAAGGGAAAAGTAAATTAGACACATGTTTCTTGTTGACTTTACACTCCCTCTCAACAAGAAAGGGATTATCCTTCACCCCAATCCTGTCTCTATGATATTCGATATTGATCCTGGTGAGCGCCTTCGTCAGAATGTTTGCATCCTGATCTTTTGTGGGAATGTATTGAAGAAACATGATCTTTCGTTGCACACAATCTCTGAGATGATGATACCGGATATCTATATGCTTAGATCTGTCATGAAACACATGATTAATCGAGAGTTTAATGCAACTCTGATTATCACAATAAATCACCGTTGGATCTAAATGAGAACCAAACAAACCAACCAAGATCTTTCTCATCCAG
This sequence comes from Picea engelmannii, assembly GCA_009831015.1. NCBI lineage: Eukaryota > Viridiplantae > Streptophyta > Pinopsida > Pinales > Pinaceae > Picea > Picea engelmannii. The sequence continues at coordinate 626,986 of ML779426.1, forward strand.
ATAGCCTCACATGCAGGTTGATTTGCTGCCATGTATTCCGCTTCCACTGAACTAAGTGCCACGAATCTCTATTTCCCGCTGTACCAAGAAACAACTGTAGATCCGATACTAAATATCCCCCCTGATGTGCTCTTTCTGGCCATTGGGATGCCCGCCCAATCTGCATCCGTGAAGTCATGCAACTTCACCTCATTCGTTTGTCTGTACCATAATCCATACTCAGATGTGCCCTTCAGATATTTTAGGACATGCTTACCCGCCTTCCAAAAGAGTTTGGTAGGCTTAACCATCGCTTGACTTAGCTGGTTAACCGCATAGAAAATGTCCGGTCTCGTGTTCACTAAATACATTAGCGAACCCACTAAATTTTGATAGACAGTAGCATCCACTATCTCTCCAGAAGTAGCATCCTCTTTCCTCCAGTTTCCTGGAAGAGGAGTATCCATGGGTTTGCAACCCTCCATGTGAAACTTACCCAGTATCTCCCTTGCATACTTTCCTTGAGACACAAAAAGTTCACCATCTCGGTGCCATATTTCCAATCCAAGAAAATAATGAAGAAGGCCCAAATCCTTCATCTTGAACTCCTTTGCAAGGTCATCCTTGCATGAGTGTATCAACTGCTCATCACCAGTCAGTATTAAATCATCAACATAAAGAACAATGATTAAAATCTTACCCTCCACCAAAATTTGGTATAGGTTTGCATCCGCTTCACTTTTGGTGAATCCCAATACGGTGAAATAGTTGTCTATCTGAGTGTACCAAGCACAAGGTGCTTGCTTCAGCCCATACACTGCTCTCTTGAGTCCGCACACATACAACTCCCTATCAAAGGTCTCAAAACCTTATGGTTGCTCAATGTAAACTTATTCCTCAATGATCTCGTTGAGGAATGCAGTTTTTACATCCATCTGATAAATGCGCCAGCCCATCTGCGCTGAGAGTGCAAGGATGGATCTTATGGAAGAGTACCTTGCGACAGGTGCAAAGGTCTCATCATAATCTATCCCCTAGATCTGTGAGAAGCCTCAGGCCACAAACCTGGCCTTGTATTTCTCCACACTCCCATCAACAACTTGCTTTACCTTGTATATCCATCTCGAACCTACCATTGATTTGTCGATCAGTCTTGGGACAATTTCCCATGCACTATTTTTTACAATGGAGTCATACTCCTCTACCATAGCATCAACCCAAGTGGGATCCTGCACTACTTCCTGGAAGGAAGATGGTTCAGTCACAATACATTTGCTCATGAGAGCCATGTATCCAACAAATCGATCAGGAGATTGTCTCTGTCTGCGTTGTGAAGTAGGGGCTCCTACATTCTGTGCAACATCTACTCTCAATTTGTCAGCTTCCATGGTGAGATTTCTGCCATTTCTGATGGATGGCTCTGCTTGAGTGGTTTCATCCACTCCATGAACCTCCTCATGTGGCTGATCCACATCTTGAGACTTATCTTTGGGAACCAACAGTTCCTCTTCTGCATGTAAGTCTAGCTCCCTTTCAAGCGATAACCGCATGGCTTTCCCCTCATCGAATTTTATATCCCGTCGCATAACAATCATATTACTGTTTGGAAAATACACATGATAATTATGGGGGTTTTCTGTGTACCCCACAAATATCCCAACTTCAACAGTCGGTTCCAGCTTCTTCCTGGAATCCTTGGTCACATGCACATAAATAGATGAGCCAAAAATTTTAAAATGAGAAACATTAGGTTTCTTACCACTGAAAGATTCTTTAGGTGTACTCATGCCAAGTACTTTATGAGGACAACGGTTTTGCACATAAACCGTCCAGTCTCATGTTCACTAAATACATTAGCAAACCCACTAACTTTCGATAGACAGTAACATCCACTACCTCTCAAGAAGTAGCATCCTCTTTCCTCCAGTTTCCTGGAAGAGGAGTATCCATGGGTTTGCAGCCCTCCATGTGAAACTTACCCAGTATCTCCCTTGCATACTTTCCTTGAGACACAAAAAGTTCACCATCTCGCTGCCATATTTCCAATCCAAGGAAATAATGAAGAAGGCCCAAATCCTTCATCTCGAACTCCTTTGCAAGGTCATCCTTGCATGAGTGTATCAACTGCTCATCACCAGTCAGTATTAAATCATCAACATAAAGAACAATGATTAAAATCTTACCCTCCACCAAAATTTGGTATAGGTTTGCATCCACTTCACTTTTGGTGAATTCCAATCCGGTGAAATAGCTGTCTATCTGAGTGTACCAAGCACATGGTACTTGCTTCAGCCCATACACTGCTCTCTTGAGTCTGCACACATGCAACTCCCTATCAAAGGTCTCAAAACCTTCTAGTTGCTTAGTGTACACTTCTTCCTCAATGATCCTGTTGAGGAATGCAGTTTTTACATCCATCTGATGAATGCGCCAGCCCATCTGCGCTGAGAGTGCAAGGATGGATCTTATGGAAGAGTACCTTGCGATAGATGCAAAGGTCTCATCATAATCTATCCCCTCGATCTGTGAGAAGCCTTGGGCCACAAACCTGGCCTTGTATTTCTCCACACTCCCATCAACAACTTGCTTTACCTTGTAGATCCATCTCGAACCTACCACTGATTTGTCGATCGGTCTTGGGACAATTTCCCATGCACTGTTTTTGACAATGGAGTCATACTCCTCTACCATAGCATCAACCCAAGTGGAATCCTGCACTACTTCCTGGAAGGAAGATGGTTCAGTCACAATACATTTTATCATGAGAGCCATGTATCCAGCAAATCAATCAAGAGACTGTCTTTGTTTGCGCTGTGAAGTAGGGGCTCCTACATTCTGTGCAACATCTACTCTCAATCTGTTAGCTTCCATGGTGCACTTTTTGCCATTTCTGATGAATGGCTCTGCTTGAGTGGTTTCATCCACTCCATGAACCTCCTCATGTGGCTGATCCACATCTTGAGACTCATCTTTGGGAACCAATAGTTCCTCTTATGCATGCAAGTCTAGCTCCCTCTCAAGCGATAACCGCATGGTTTTCCCCTCATCGAATTTTATATCCCGTCGCATAACAATCATCTTACTGTTTGAAAAATACACACGATAATTATGGGGGTTTTCTGTGTACCCCACAAATATACCAACTTTAGCAGTCGGTTCCAGCTTCTTCTTGGTATCCTTGGTCACATGCACATAAACAGATGAGCCAAAAATTTTAAAATGAGAAACATCAGGTTTCTTACCAGTGAAATCTTCTTCAGGTGTACTCATGCCAAGTATTTTATGAGGACAACGGTTTTGCACATAAACCACAGTATTGCATGCTTATGCCCACAAATGCATTGGTAGGCCCTGATCATGCAACATCGCTCGTGCTGCACCCACAGTTGTTATGTTCTTCCTCTCTGTGACCCCATTTTCCTGTGGGTTATGAGACGCTATGAGTTCTCTTTGAATTCCTTCTCTGCTGCAGAAGTCTTTGAATTCATTAGAGATGTATTCTCCACCATTATCGCTCCTTAGAGCCTTCACTTGCTTCCTCGACTCTTTCTCCACCAATGCTTTAAACTCATAGAACTTTGAGAATGTTTTATCCTTCTTCAACATGAAGAATATCCAACATTTACGAGAAAAGTCATCAACAAAAATAACATAATACCTATGTTTTGTTGTTGAAGCAACCGAGAATGGTCCACACACGTCTGTGTGAGTTCTCTCCAGGATCACCGAGGCATGATTCTCCTTTTCATGAAAGGTGGACTTTACATACTTTACCAGGGTGCACCCCTTGCACTGATCTAACTGAGAAAGTGTTCCCTTTGGAAGTCCAATAGATATTTGCTGCATGATCTTCAAGGCTCCATGATGAAGATGGCCCAATCGCCTATGCCATAATTCACCCTCATCCCGACTCACCACTTTTTCTGCCTTGCCCATCATGGCACCACAACCATCTATGTCAAGCATGTAGAGATTCTTAACTCGAATCCCTATCTTCTTGACTTGAACCGTTGCTTTATGTCGCAGGTAGGCTTTTCCACTGCTAAAAACAACATCATAGCCTCTGTCCTCCAACATTGTGACTGAGACCAAGTTTTTCTTCAGACCTGGAACATGCATAACATTTTTTAATTGAAATGGTTTACCTGACTCCCTCTGAAAGGTAATGGTACCAATACCAGTTACACTGTATCATCCATCGTCGATCATCTCTATAAGCATTCTGAGATCTTTCTCCTCCAAGTCAATGAAAGACTCTTTATCTCCCGTCATGTGGAAGGAAGCACCACTATCCAAATACCACACCGATCCCGATGCACTTGAAGCCATGCATGCGATCAAAGCGAAGTCAAGTTCAAATTGCGAGACAAGAGCCTCACCAGTTGCAGCTCCAACAACCATCTTGTTCTTCCTCTTCTGCGGACAGTTAGTAGCGAGATGCCCATGTTCATGACAGTGAAAACACTTCACTTTGGAAAAATCCAGCTTCTTGACTTTAGACTCGGATTTTGAATGGAATTTCTTCCCTTTCCCTTTCTTTGCCTTGGCAGTCAAAGCACAATCCTCTTCATCATCACGCTTTGATGAAGATCCATCTCTGGTGTTCCGCCTGAACTCCTCCTGCACTAGATCCGACCATAGTTGTTCCCAATCTGGGAATTTTTCCCTTCCATTGACAAATGTGCCAACTCTTGGGAAGTCTTAGGAGAGCCAAGCTCACCAAATTATCAACAACGACTATTATTCCCACACTTCCAAGCTCATCCCGACATTGGACAAACTTCGTGAGGTATTTTGGAATGGTGTCGCCCTTATCCATCTTGATCTTCCCGAGTTTATCTTTGAGCGCCAATTTCCTATGGTCGTTGCTGTTTTGGAATAGATCCATCAAAACCTTCCACATTGCATGTGGTGTGGTTTTCCCATGGAGACTTGAGACAATGTGGTCTCATACTCCCTCCAACAGAATCCTCCTTGCCTTTGCCACTTTCTTTTGTCATGCATCAAGATTTGCAGTTTCTGTCGCATCCGGCTTAGGAACATCTTTGTCAATGTAATCCTTCAAGCCATTGTCTTTGACTACTGCTTCCATCCTGTCCTTCCAATCAATGTAGTTCGAGCTGCCCTTGAGTGCATACTCCAACCTCAAGCCATTGAAAGACATTTCGATCATGAATCAACTATCGCACGAAGAAAATCCTGCAAATTCGAATGTTATCCAACCACAAAACTCAGCTTCTACAATTCCTCTTTCCCTGGGAGGTTCGCACCCCACCTGAGAGCAGCTTGAGGGAAGTTCGCACCCTACTAGTGTCTAGCCTATGAATTTGTTGAGGAAGTTCACACCCTACCAGTGTACAGCCTGCGCAAATCACAAGGAAGTTCGTACTGTGATGCACTGTGGGGTGAGGGAAGTTCGCACCTCTCCTTTAAGCAGCCTGCGAGAATCTTGATGAAGTTCGCACCTCTCCTTTGAGTAGGGTGAGAGAATTTCTGCTCCTAGAAAGGTGCTTAGTTTTCAATACTAAGGTTTGCACCTTGCCAGAGACAGGACCTGCAAAAATACTATTATGTTCGCACCTCACTTCTGTGGCTCCATGGCTCTGATACCATGTAGAAATTTCAATACAAATTAAGTATTTCCTGCGATTCTCTCGATCTAACAATTATATGCCACTGTTAAATACATAATCGCTTCTACTATTATTCTTGCGTAAAATTAAACCACGCTCACAAAGTAAAATATCAAGAACACATAACACATAAGTTTTACTGGAAAAGCGTAAAGCTAAAAACTCCACTATCATATATTATGTATATCATGGATCATGAAACAATCTCATACAAAACTCTAATCCAAGATCTCTCAGTACAATACAATCTTCTCACACTGTCATACAAAAACTTAGCAAATACATGTGCCAATTCTCAGTGTCCAGATAACCTGCCTCCTTTGCACAATCCCTGCAATTGGAATTCTCACAATGAATTCAAATTGCCTAGTTTGCACATGCTCATGAGCATATCCACTGCATGTGTGATTAAATCACAACCGATAGCCAAACTGTCCCTTTCACCTGTTATCTCAACTGGGTCTCCACTGGATCTGACATGCATGTAGTTAACCGTGGCGAATCTTCAATAGCATGTGAGTTCACTGATTGTGAATTAATTAATAATTAATTCACTGAACTCTCATTAGTGTAAGTTCAATTACAACTAGTACAACTGAGCTTAACTCACTTAACTACACTTATAATTCTGTTACAATTCCAACTTACTCAGTTATAAATGAGATAATAGATTAATATTTATTGTCCAATTTATTTAAGGGAAAAGTAAATTAGACACATGTTTCTTGTTGACTTTTCAACATTTGATTCCTTCATGGTGAGCCAAATTTTACAAGAAGTGAGCATAACCATTGTGTTTATGGTATACTTATTATCTTGGCGTTAAATGCTATGCTTATGATTGTAACAAGCACAAGCATGTTTGAGATCAACAAGTTGTCTTAGTTGGTTAAGACGTTTGATATGAAGGATATGGGAGCAACAAAATAAATCTTGGGCATGGAAATACACAGAGACAAGAAATATGGTAAGCTTGGTTATCACAACAAAAGTATGTGGTGAAGATACTCAAGAAATTTGGTATGAACAATGTGAAACCGGTTAAATCCCTTTGGCTTTCCATTGTAAGTTTTCTTCAGGTTTATGTCCTAACTGATGATGAAGAAAATGGTTATATGTCTCGAGTATTATATGCTAGTAGGAAGTTTTATTATTGCGATGGGAAATGGTCAACATTTCACTTGCATTTGGTTTTGACAATAGACACATGGCAAAACCAGGTGAAGAGCATGGAAATGGGTGCTTCAAACAAAGAAGCACAAGTATCACCTATAGTGGTTGCAGTGATTTAGTCTGTGGTTATGATTCATGAGATTTGGACAAGAGAAGTTGTGGAGTTGTGATGGTGTTTGTCTTCTCTTGGCTTGCAAGAAAGGTGATGAATAAATTTGGGCATGATATATCAGGTAAATTATTGTCAAGGTGGAGATTGTTGAAAAAGTTCCAACTAATTTCCCATGTGGTAGCAGGCACATTAGCTAAATTTAGAATGTGCATGCATGCAATCTTGAGTGAACAGGTTGTGTAACTGGTGGATCAGATTGTAATTAGTTCGTTTCCTGTTTGATAGATGCTATATATACGAGCATACCCATAGAGGTGAAGGGTAGCAATATAGTGTAGCATAGTGTGTGGGAAGATAGGAGAGGATGGTTGTATGCCTGTGATTGGCTATTGTAATTCTCCCTTGAATAATAAGAATATCGATTATCATTTCCCTGTGGTTTTTCCTGTATTGGGTTTCCACGTAAATCACTATGTCAATTGTGTGACTGTTGTTGTGTTTGGTTTGTTCTTGGTTTTATTTTCTTTTCCATTAAAATCTTGTTACGTTTATGATTCCACTACCTAACACAAAAAATGGGTGTTTTGTGTCACCGATTCCAAGAATCTCCCTTATCAGACTGTCGACATTTATGTCTAATGTAAGGAAGGAAAATCATCAGAATAATTTTATGGGCAAGGTTCGGATTCACGTAGCAACATTGTGAATCAGGGGGAGGAGAGTTTGTAGAGGTTCCCGCTAGAGAAAAGGAGTTTGTTCTCGCTGATAAAGGGAGACATTGGGATGAAAATTTATATTTGTAATGATCAATATGCAGGAGAGCACATTGATTGTTATGAATTCCTACATAGCCACAGGTATATGCTTCCATGCAACCTTGTTTATATATGTGTATATTTACCAGCTGAGAAGAAACACGGTACTAAACCAAAACCACTGGAATACAATAAAAATACAATCCATTCCATCCGGGCTTATCCACATTAATTCAATCCATTGGCATGTAATTTGGGTGGCTCTTTTTTCATTTGTTTGTGGGCACTTTTGATTGTTTGAAGTGCGATTTTTCACATAAAAAAACAATGTGGCCACTCTAGTATTGTACGACGACTTGTGAGGGCTCTGTTTTTGCCCTGGGAGAAGTGGGCCAGAGTGGGGAGGTACTTCCCCATTTCCCAGGATTTTGGTAAAGGCAGGAGGGGTTTCCAGAAACCTACCCCATCTTATCCTTACGTGTTTCCCATCTCATCTCACGTCTATTTATATTTAATTTACAAATTTGTTGACACTGTAATTATACCAACACTTCTCTAGTTTTTAATATTTATTAATTTGATACAGAAAGTTCCATTGTTTGAGATGTGTATGACTTATCCCTCTCTAATGCAAATGCAATGTGATCAACATGATGATTGAGTTGTAGTCAAAGAAGCAATTTCTTTGGGTTGAATCATGAAGTTTAAATGATGTTATGTTGAAATTTGATACCATCCGACGGTCACAATGTTCGAGGTGGCGTAAACCACCGGACACACCAGAGATAGGGGCACTGGTCTTAATCTTTGTTGCACCTTGAAGAAAAAAGTTTCCCAGATGCGATATTACTCACAGACCACACCGGAGAGCAAAGGGGGATAGTTGTTCTCTGGTGATCGGGGAACCGGTGGAAAGATAACACTTTTAAAATAAAAATTTGTTTTTCCGATCCGACAATGCCAATCCGATAGATCGGGCTTTTGGGGTCACTGGAGAAGTTCGACCTTCTTATTCTTTCGTCCCTTGACCAGTCAGAGAGTGAGGGGTAGATCTAGTAGATCAGGATATCGGCCACTTCGTGGAACCTGGGTACTGGACTTCACTTTGCAACTATCACTAAAACTTAAACTTGTCGAACTGATAATTAATTTCCAATATGATAATACTCACCGATTTAGCACCAGGTTTTTAGAAATTATAATATATATCTATATAATTTATTTAAAAAAAATTCTTTAATAATTAATTTTTGATTCTATAATACTTATGCGTTGTCATGTAATGAAGCTCTCGCTCTTATAAAAAATTTATAATCCATAGGCACCCAGGGGGCAAAGTAAAAATATTTTTTGATTAAAGTATCAAAACAATGTAAGTGAAACACTGGAAAATTCAGAGTTTCTTTTGATATCTGCTGCTATATTTAGTTTACAAAAAACACGCTGAAAAATTATGGAATAAAAATGTTGTAGAAATGATCTTTAACAGATGACCCAAAACATGAAGGTCAGTGTTTTCAATATAATATTTCCCAGACATCCAATCAATGTTAAGTTTGGAATCACCAGAGCCAAAACTTGAAGATCAGTGCTTTCAATATAATATTTCCCACACATCCAATCAATGTTAAGTTTCGAATCACCAAACCCATGGAGATCAAGAATATTCCAATCCGATGCACATTTCAACAAATGAAATAGCACCAAAAATTCAACTTTATTGTTAGTGACTTTGTCCAAATTCACTTTACCAGATGTATAGTTAGTGTTTGAAAGATGAAATTGAAAACCAAAACCAGTTGGTTATCTTACCCTAACAGTCATACAGTTAGATGTCAGTTGTGAAATGTGTACTATATATACATTATTGTGTATATATTGATATATGGAAAATATAAAGTGATTTTTTTTTGTCAGTTTTTTTGTTCTCCATATTTTCTTGACGTGCTCAATATTTTCTTGATGGTTTAACAATGGTATTAGAGAACATTTCTGATATTGATTCCTGTGGGATTGGGATTATGATGGCCAAATGTGAGAATGGTTGAAGTGTGTAGAGATGAAGAAAACAAGTAGATGAGACACTCTGTATAAGTAAATTTGTTGTAATGGTAATTGCACTTGAAAAAGAACAATATTGAATCATGGTTTTTCTTTCTTAACGGTCTGTTACAGGATGAGGAAGATCAACAATTATATGAGGTTATTATTATTGTGATTATTGTTTTTTTTTTTGACAAAAACTGAAATTATATATATATATATATATATATATATATATATATATATATATATATATAAGGGCACGACTGAAGTCGCAGAGTACAAAAAGGGTGTTGGTAAGGGGAACCATCTACAAACATTTATGTAAGCTTGATACAAGGAACTGTAAATAAATTCTACTGCTAAAGGCTAGAAGATCAGGTTGATCTAGATAAAACTATCACCTGAAGATTACTAAACATATCGCCATTTTAACAAAAAATTTAAAAGTCTGACTGCATTTCTTACCGACTCTTTTACTAGGGGCCTCATTCTTCTTTTGGTGTTTCTAGGGGAATGTTCAGGTCGGGCAACACTGGGTCGACCCTGCTCCCACACTCCTCACTATGGCTTTGTTCCGTGGAATTATGGGCTCTGGATCCAAGCCTTTCTTCCATTATTTCCCCTTACCTTATGAGGAAATCAACCTCATCTTGGAGCTGATTGATGAGAGATCTATGCTACGATAGTGTTTCCAGCGTGAAATTTAAAGTGGAGCTGTGAGAGTCCAACCTCAGGTCCAATTACTGGGTGGTGGAGAAGTTGTCTTCCACTAACTCTTCCTTTTGAAATTCTTGTCTTGGACACTAAGCCATTTTATCAATTAATCTTGCTGTTGAGACCTTCCTGAGCTTGCTCTTGTAGACTATGTCAACGCTTTCATTCTTGCTGCTTGGATAAGTTTCTTGCATGAATTGATGAACTTTGGAGATTTCTTTTAGAATGTTTCCAATGGTCGCTTCTCCCCTTGCTCAATTGATAGTGAGACAACCAAGATCAACTTGGAGCCTGTCCCTTTTTCCATATTCAATTTCACCTCTGAAGTGATCTTTATTATATCCTCTGGACGAGCCAATGTCGCAGTTGAGCGCAAGTGCCTTGATGCTTGTCAGTTCCTTTTCTGCTCCACCAGAACTACTAAAGCTGCTCTCTAAATTATGGCTGGCATTTCTGTTCAGAATACCTTCTCCAGATAGACTAATCATTCCCAAGAACTTCCTTTGGTGGCCAAGACAATGAATCAAGCTTTGTCTGTCTTGAATTCCCCTTATGGCTGCGAACCTTGATCGTGTAGGAGAGACATAATGTTGCTCAAAAGGGGAGGTGACATGCTCTACCCGCATCCGCATGCTTTAGAGAAATGCTTCAATATCTTCACAGGCCATTATCTTGCGCGACATTAATGAGGAAGTGAGGGAAGTGGAGAAAGTGTAAAGTGGGAGTGACATCAGCCGCAGGTTCCCACAGGGAATAAAAATCTTGCGGCACAAGAGATCCAAATTCGCGAGTTGCATAGTACCAATTCTCACGATCCAGAGGAAGGTCAAGTACATAGTTCCCCCTGGCTTGTCGAGGGACTATCCTGGAATATTTTTATGCTAGAGAGTCACGTGGTGGAGGCTGCTAGGTGGAGCGCGGACCTGAGTGATTTGAAGCATTAGGGAGGTGCTAGGAAATCGAGTCTACCCATTACTTCCATGTGACCTTAGCTTCTTCCTATGGCTCTATTAGTCTGTTTATCCACGCTTCCATTGTTTGAGCACCGAATATGGTAGAAGGAGGGGAGCATGGAAGAAAGCATATCTCTAGTTCTATCTATGATTCTTCTCAGATTCAAATTTTTCGGGGTTGTATTTTTGATGAAGTACCTTATTATAGTCTTGGAGTCTCCTAGAATGATCAGCTGGTTGATTTGTCGTTCCTGCACTAGTTGAAATCCTTTGAAAATTGCATAGGCCTCTGCTATATTATTGATGGTTGTGCCCAGATTCCACAAGTAAGTTACCAATATTTGTCCTCTAGGGCTGAACATAACCCCTCCCTCTCCTGCCTCCCCTGGGTTCCCTTTAGAAGCACCATCAAAACAAAGAACATAACTCTTTTGGGCTATTAGCCAATTTTTGAAATCTTGGGGGGGAAGTTGAAGCTGCCAACATGATGTCATTCTTGGCAGGGAAATGGGGGGGACTTCCAGGATGTTTAGTTTGTCTGACCAGCCTTCTTCTGCTCTCAAAGAGCCCCCTTCCTAGATTGCTACTTTCCTAGGCGAGATATACTCCCCCAATTGGCCGATTGCATTTACCACAACTACTGGGGGAGGGAGTGTTTCATTGAAAATTCTTTTGTTTCTTGCCAACCAAATTTGCCAGCATACAAATTTTACTGAGGCCTTCCAAATTCGACTTAGATTCGAATTGCTATGAAGTGGACCTTTGTAGTGTTTTTCCCATTTTCCTATCAAACTTCTGCTGCTTTTCGCCCAGGAGATTTGGGGGACTAGCTCTCTGAAGATGCTATGCATCACCTGTTTAGTGAAAGTGAAATTTAGAAATAAGTGATCAGTGCTTTTCAAACTTTGGGTGCATAGAGCACATCTAAATGGGCCCATATAGCCTCTTTTGTTCAATTTTTCGCCTGTTAGGAGTTTATTGTGAGCCAACTGCCAACAAAAAATATTTATCTTTGGAAGGCTATTTGGGTTCGATATCCCTTTCTAGATGGTAGATTTGTCTGGCAAATCACAACCTTGAAGGAGTTTCTTGTAGCCCATCCTCACTATGTACCCTGCTTCCCCCCAACTTCTGATTTCCTTTTGATTGAGGTGGACTGGGGTGTACCCTGAGACCACCAGGAGGAACTGCTTAGCCTCATCTCGCAGGAGGGGGGGGACATCCCCCAGATTCCATCTTTCCCATGCTATGTTCTTGTTCCAATTAGAGATATCAAAGAGGGTGGTTTTACCAATTGAGTTTAGCCAAATCCTGAATTGGTTCAGTGAAGGGATACTAGAAAGTACTCCCTTCTCTGAGAAGTGGTCCTCCCAAATCTTAATTTCTTTTCCATTTCTTGGGTTACATCTAAGGTGGTTTTGAATGAGCAGCACAAATGCCCAAATTAGCTTCCAGATGGGGGAGCTTGATTGACCAAGGTCTACATCCTCCAAGCATCTTTTTCTATCTTTGAATAAGTACTTATTGCATATTGCTTTTTTCCACCATTCGTTCCCACCAATGATTACACGCCATATTAGTTTGGCCCCCAGGGCTAGGTTTATCCTTTCCGGGTCCCGAATACCCAGTTCTCCATTTTCTTTAGGAGCGCAGACAATAGACCAGTTTACCATATGGATTTTTTTATCGTTGTCTTTGCCCCCTTGCCAAAGAAATTTCCTGGTTATTCTGGCCATTTCTTTTTTGATTCCCACCGAAGCGTAGAGGGATAAAAATTGGAAAATTGGAAAGGAGGATAAGACTGACTTTATTAAGACGACCCTAGCTATTGGATTTAGCCACGTTGCTCCCCAGATTTCAAATTGGTCTTTGAGTTTTTGAAGAATCACTTTCCAAGCCTCCCCGTGGAGGGCTTTGATACTGATCGGGGTGCCAAGGTATTTGAAATATTTCCAGTCTGTCAAGAAGGAGAGTTGGAGGATGTTGGCAATTCTAGCCATTATTCCCGGTTTAATGTTCCAGGTGTAGATTTGGCTTTTGTGTTTGTTGATAAGTCCTCCAGAGGCTAGTTCGTATTGATCCAGAACTAGGTTGAATCTTCGGGCCATTGTTTGAGAAGATCCTCCAAGAAGAAGAGTGTCATCAACGAATTGTGAGTTATTTATCCTTCTGACGCCCCTAGCTATTTTCAGCCCTGGAATATTTCTTGTGGCTCTTTCTTGCTCCAACCTTCTATTCAGGGTTTCTTCCATGATGATATACAGTAGAGGAGAGAGAGGGAATCCTTGCAAAAGTCCTCTTGTGGCTTGGAAGAACAGAGTTGGGTGCCCATTTATTAAGGGTGCTATACAAGGGGACGAGATACATGCCTTGATCCAGGAGACAAAGGAGTTGTTGAAACCAAATTTTTTTTACACATCAAAAAGGAATTCGTGTTTTACTCGGTCAAAGGAATTTTCCATATCGATTTTGATTATCATTCCTTTTTCTCTATTCTTAACATTGGTATGGATGTCTTCCTGCACCAGAATTATGTTGTCCCATATTTTTCTTTTGGCCACAAAGCCCCCTTGATTCAGGAGGATGATCCTTGGGAAAAGGTGTTTTAACCTATTAGATATAATTTTTGTGAGGATCTTGTAGGATACATTACAGAGAGAGATGGGGTGAAATCGATCAAAGGAGTTTTCATTTTTTACTTTAGGAATCAGAGCAAGAAAACAGGTATTAGTGGCTCCTCCTAGCTTGCAAGTAGTTTGGACATATTTGATCATACAGAGTAAATCCTTTTTAATGATTTCCCAATAGTTTCTATAGAAGTGGATGGTGAAGCCATCTGGCCCAGGGGCTTTATCAGGGTCAAATTGGTAGACAACTGCTCTAACTTCCGCTTCTGTGACCATCTTTGTCAATTCTTGGTTATCCTGTTCCTTTATCAGTTGTGGGATTGGTTCCATGAACTGTAAACTCTGGATTTTGTTGTTTGCTCCATCTTGGGTATAGAGGTTTTTGAAATGAGAAGAGGCTTCCTTTTTTATCTCCTCAAAGGAATTGACTACTTCCCCTGTGCATTTTTTAATTTCCTCCACTGCATTCTTGTGCTGTCTTGCTTTGGCTTGCTTGTGGAAAAAGGAAGTATTTTTGTCTTTTGCTTGGAGCCACAAAGCTCTGGATTTTAGTCTCCATTCCTTTTCTTCGTTATGGAGTGCCCTTAAATAATTTTGGAAGTGTTGTTTCTCCTACTCTAGATGTCTAGTTTGGATTTCACCGGTGTCCATTTCGTCATGCAATACTTCTAGCTTCTTTTTATGTCTTTCAACTTCTCCTTTAGTGTTGTGGAAGGAAGCTTTAACCCAGTCCTTTATTGCTTGCTTTGCCTTTTTTAGATTTTTCTCCCAGATGTACACAAGTGTTCTGTCCACCTAGGTAGACAAGATCGAGGAGATTAGGGGGAGAAAATCTGAGGATTCCAACCTAATTGGATTAAATTTGAATGGAATGGGTCCCAAATTTTCTGCTTTTACAAAGGAAAGGGCTATTGGGTGATGGTTTGAAATGCCCCAGGACACTATTTGGGAAGAGATGGAGAATGAGTGGAAGAGTAAAGGGCTATGGATGAGGAAACAATCCATCCTGGTGGCTATGTGTCCCACCCCTTTCCTTTTATTGCTCCAAGTGTATTCCATTTGGAGGCCTGAACATCAAACATATCAAGCTTCGAGACAAAATCCTCTATATGTACCTGAAACTGGTCCCTTACAGAAGTGCCTCCATCCCCCCCCCACTTTGATGTAGGGTTGTATTGAAATCTCCTGCTATAATGCAGTTTTCCTAGGCTCCTAGCTCTTTAAGTTTCATTAAATAATCCCATCACTCTTTTTTTTCCCAATAATTATTAGGCATATAAAAATTACAAATAGGGTAGATGTTACCTGATTGGAGATGCTTAAGTTTTACCAACGTCCAGTGGGTTGATTCCACTATTTGTTCTTCTCTCTAAAGATGAGAGTTCTACATCGTGCAAATCCCTTCGGAGGCGCCTCTAGCGTTCAACGCCATTCCACTACTTATTTTCTAGATTTGATTCATTTCTCATAGGGCCTCAGCTCCCTGCAATTTTGTCTCCTGGATTAGGAGGATATGGGTCTTTTCTACTCGAATTAACTTACCCATGGATTCAATTTTTCCCCTCTGACCCAGTCCTCTACAATTCCAGGAGACTACTTTCATTACTTACTATTGTCCTTTGATGCCCCCCCTTTGTGGGTTGATATTGCCCCTTTGCTTCTTGAACTTTCATATTTTTCCCTTCTTTTTTGAGAATTTCCTCCAGTGTTGGTTGAGTGCCTAGCTCTTTGTCCTGGGTGGTCGCTTTTTCTATTCTGGTTTTATTTGTTTTCCTTCCTGCTTTCGTAGATCTGGCGTTCTTTGGGAGTTCAAAATCCATCTCTTCTCCCAAGTCTTATTGGCTTTCTTCCTCCTGTGCTTCGAGAGGTTCCTGGGGCTGGGGATCGTGATCCACTAGGGGTGACGTGAGATCTAGATCTTGATCTGGATGATTGTCTTATGTATTTTCTTTTGAACTGATCAACTATGCTTCTAAGGTTTCCAAAGGCTCATATTTGTTCTTACTACTTTCAACTTCATCGTCTATTTGTATTGGGGACTTCCCTTTACTAGGCGAGGGAGGCCTCGAGTTTGTTTTTTGATCCTTTTGTCGGTTACCTGCTCTGTTCGCTGCTTTCTTTGTTTTTGCTGGCTGCCATTGATCCGGGGCCTTGTTTTCCCGATGCTCCTGGATAGCCTTGGGCAAGTTTTTGGCGAAGTGCCCGTATTCATGACATGATTTGCACTTAAAATAAAGTTGTTTGTAATCCATTGTTTAGATGTATGACCATCCGTCTAAGGTGAGATGGATTGCTTCTGGGAGACCTTTCTCCAGGTCTACTTCTACACATAAACATGTGCATAATTGCATCCCATCTCGTGGCTCGACCCGATCGATGAACCTACCCAGTGCATTTCCTATATTTATTATTGTTTCATCATTCCAACAGTGGAGGGGTAAGAAGGGGAGCCTAACCCACACTGGAACCACTGAGGGGATGTCATTCTATGGACTGAAGTCTGGAGTCCATTTATTCAAATGCATTTCTCAAGTACCCATGAAATATGACCCATTCCTAAAGACCAAATCTCTATCTGCTTTATTTTCAAAGAGAAATACATAAAACCCCTTACCACAGAATGTTGTAGAAAGCTGCCCTTTGATCGTTTTCTTCCAGTTCTGCTCCAACCATTGTGTCATTTCTTTGGGGGACAACCAAAGTCCCGTAAACTTCCCTATCAGACCGTTTTCTGCTAAACAGAGGGAAAACGGTCTCTAGGAAGGGGAGTGGATAGGAACTTTTGGAATCGCATCCAACCTTTTAACAAACCGGGACAAAGGGGCTCCCTTAGCCGTTTTCGAGTAAGAGGAAATCAGTGCTTGAAACACTGCGAGGTCAGGTGGCGGCGGGGTTTGAGGGGGATCATGATCCCCTGAGCCAGAGGCCATGGCGACCAACGTCAGAAACCTTAGAAGCTGTCAGGGTAATTTCGAGGCAGCCACAAGCTCTTTCACCCCTTTCAAGATCTGCTTGTTGAATATTTGTGTGATTATTGTTATTATTATTTGTTGTATTGAATTGGTAGCAAAAATTGCATTATCATAATCATCAATAAAGGATCCGATTGAACTTGAGTTTGAAATTGGAAATTTGTGTATGTGGGACGATTGCCTGAAATAAATGCAATTTTCAAAAAATGGGTAAGACTTTAACCTCTATCCACTATAGACATTCTATCTTATATTTCTACACATGAGTTTTATGGAACGATCTTAGAAAAAAAAGTCTTTGGTTATCCATCATCAATTCAACAATATATGTAGTGCATTTGAAATATATTATTGGTTTAATTTGTGTGAAATATGAAATGATGGAGTCCATATTTTATGCATAGACAGATTTCAATCAACACATATCTGTAGATGGGTTTTCTTTCCCAAAGGCCGTTCTTTGCGTATTGATTTTAATGCGTTAGTTTCTGGAGTTCTAATTATGCACATATCATATGAGCGATGTTATATTGAAAGTGGAAGGAAGTTGATTTCTAGAAATCGATGGTGAGAGGGAATTGTTGATTGTTGGAAGAGAAGCAAAGCCCCCAAGCTGGCCAGTCGAGAGTTTGTAGTGCTAAAGCTGTTTAAAAGAACTGTCACCGTTCTGATCACTCTCACTGCTAAGGGAGAGAACACGACCGTTGTTGTTCATAGAGGGTAGAGCCGTGAGGAAATCGTTGTGGTATTGTGTTAATGGTGATTAGAAGGAGTCATTGGGAATCAATGTGAGAAGGCTTAGTACGATCCCTAATTTAAAGTATGATCAGAGGCACGAATCTGCCATCCAAAGGAGCGCAGATTAGTCAAGACTACAGTTAATGGAAGTGAGTGAGAGCATTTGAGTTGTCCGATCACTTTGTAAGGAGCCTCCAAGACCGAGTTGTAAGGAAAAGAACTGCAAAGTCACGAAGAAACCCTAATTAAAAGAGGAGTTTGTGGAGGTGTTGCCTCGCGATTGTAGAAATCTAGAAATCTACAATCTGATGAAGATAGGCTACCTGTGGTATATTTTAATTTTTCAAGATGAAGTAAGATTTATTTTTGGCATTTCATAAAGAATAGACCGTGGCATATAACTTTTTTGAGGAATAGTTCAAAGCTGTTGTAAAATGGTTGTTATTGCCAATATTGATATATTGGAGTAGTTAGAAATGTTTTATTTATTTTTAAAAAGCATTGTTGTGGAGATTGTTGAGTTGCTCGAGATTGTTATTTAAATGTGAGTGGTGTAGACTAATGGTATAGATTGAAGATTGGAATAATATTGCAACAATTTTCTTGTAGAGATCAAGCCAATGTTTATAGATTTTAGAGATTTGCATACACACTATTCAAAATTTTAAAGAATAATTAAACTCTTGCATTTTGGACTTGTGTCTGTTCATAATTTTATGACTTGTAATTTGTGATATTTATTGTTGTTCCTTTTGTGAGTATCAAATATTGTTGAATTGAATTTTGATTGTAATTGGGTGTATTTTTTGTTGAAGCCAACATCCTTCTGTTGAGATTAATTCTATTGTCGAGTTGGATTATTGTAAAAGGGTCGAATTGCAAGAAGCCATTCTTTCCATTCTTTTTTTATGGCTCAAATTAATGGTTTGGTATAGTTACTGAACACTTTACTTCTGTCTTCTGATGACAACACAGTCATAGTTGACAAGACAACTCTCTCTTGCATTAAAAATTGTTTATAAATTCAAAATATACACTTGATTTTTTACATCTTCAGTCACAACTCTAGCAAGAAGATATGTAGCAAAAGAAAAATCATTATGAATCTATTTATGTTAAGAAATTTCCACAGTATTCTCACAAAAAAATCAATGAAGTCAATGAAATTGATGTTTGTCATGCTCATCTTGTCCTTCATAAACCAATTATCAGACCTTGGGATGCAATTGTTCCTAACAAGCTCAGAACAAGGCTTGGTTATGACAAGAAAGTGTCACTTTTTATTCCATATTACTCCAAGCCAGTCCTGTTTCAGAGTGATGGCTTTCTTAATGAAAATTCATCTTCAGATTTGCATGAAATATTGAAATGCCAACATTGTGACAAAGTTGGACCTATGAAAGATTAGTGTTTTGATCTTCATCCTTGTATGCATTGTGGAAAGCATACACATTGTTCCACAAAATATTTCTTATTGAAGAAGTTTGAAAAGAAAAAAGATGAAGTCTGCAAAGAAAGAGATTCCTTATGTAATAACTTATACAGGTCTTGGATCTCTTCTTGGCCATACTTGTTATCACAGTCAAGTGTGTGTGTGTGTGTGTATTGCAGTTGATAGATTGTTCTTGACAAGGGGGATGAATTATGGTCAACAAAAAGGGAATTTGAACAAATTTTCCCTGACAGGGGGGGATAACATCTAAATTTTCTAGTCATCTTCCAAGTTTGTTTAAGATCCCGTGAACAAATTATCAAATGGGAAACAAGAATGCAACCTTCTTCTTGAACATACAATTAGATTATTAATTGGTTTGTTGTTGCTATGGTTTGTTGTAATCCTAAAACCATCTCTTCATAGTTTTTGAGCTCTTGATAGCTTTTGATTATATTGAAAACACCAATTAAGAAGAAGACATGAGGTTCTACTTGTTACATTTTCAGAGAGCATCATCAACATTTGTAGCTTTTCTTTTTGAAATTTCAACCCTTTGCTTGGTCAGTTTATGGTCAACTTGAAACCATTCCATTTAATAGAAGTATTTATGCTTCTGCTATCTTTTGATTTCGAAATAATTTTTTCAAGGTTCAAAGAGAATCTTCAGCGCTTTGAATATCTGCTTGACACATTACTAGTTGTCAAGAAGTGGCCATTTTTTCAAGTAAGAACGAACTTATGATTAAGGGGGGATGTTGAAAACTCTAATATCAGTTTGTTATCTTACCCTAACGGTCATACCTTTAGAGGTTAGTTGTGCAATGTGTACTATATATACATTATTGTGTACAAATTGATATATGGATAATATAGAGTGAGCCTTTTCCATCAATTTTTCTATTCTCTAAATTTTATTGATGTGCTCAGTATTTTCTTGATGGTTTAACAATGCCATCAAAATATTCCCAAGGAACATTGTGATTGATTTCGACAGGGCTTAGAGTTCTCAACTCTTTAATTGATTTGGAGATTATATAATGAGGTAATAGAGCCATAACCTGTTGAGAGGTTTTGAAAGTTGTACATTCAATTCCATTAAATAAACTAACATTTTGTGCATTCCATATTCCCCACGCTATTAACAGAGGAATCACTTGGAATGGCTTCCGATGATTATCTTGAAAAAACGTTAGAAAATTGTCTAAAATATGTCTCGAGACTAGAGATGATTTAACTTCAAATGGACTTCAATGTCCCTCCAAACCTCTCTTGAGAAACCAAACTCGAGGAAAAAGTGAGAGATATTTTCATTTGAATGCTTAAAAATATAGCAAAATCTAGGACCGTGCATCCCCCTACACTAGATTCTATCCCATGTTAATACTTGATTTTGAAGAAAAAGCCAAAAAAATAACTTTTCCTTTAACAACCCTTTTAAAATCCATAGAGGTTTAAACCACCAACATATTTCACTGCCATCACCATGCATCAAATCTTAATTTCCCAATTTCTCCAAATATCTAACAAATTCATTCGTGAAATTCCAAACTAGATCGTCCTCTATCTTTGATAAATGCACATGAGATAGTTTGAGAGAATTCATATAAATCATCCATTCCTATGACCAATTATTTTCTAAACCAATCTCCATTGCTGAGAACCAATGTTGTTGCCAGATGGAAGATAAGATAGGATTTCCATTACGGTTGAAAGTACATATCCCCATCTCTCACAAGTGATCCACTAACATCCCTGGAAGGAAAGACTGATCCCCACATCCAACTATAGAGTCAAGTCCAATCCAAACCTTCCTACCTAAGCCTACTTTCCATGCAAGGAATTGACCAATCAAAGGAAAATAATTTATGACCACCTTCCATTGACTCGAGACATTTGTGGTAGGATTCCTTTGTTGACAGATCCAATCTAAAATTGATCAAGGATCGATATATTTAGCTACCAATATGCTCATCCACAAACTATCACTAGACATAAACACCAATAGTTATTTCACCACCAGTGCACACCCAAAAGACACTAAGTCTTTAAGGCCCCGACCACATGCATTTTTCGGAGGAGAAAGACGTTTCGAATTCACCACATGAGAGCCAATATACTCAAAGCTACCATTCCACAAGAAATTAAAACAAATTTTACAGATTCAAGCCAAAATCCCTTTCAGGATATTAGCCAGCAAGTGCCAATATACCAAGATTGCTTCAATCACTTATTTGATTAACACACGTCTTCCTCCTCGAGAGATCCATACATTACACAAAAAATGGATTCTTCGTTCAACCTGAGCCACCAACCACCTCCAATCAGCTGACCGATATGTATTTGGCTTAAGATTAAAACCAATATACTTGAAGTTGTCCCCCATTGCATGAACAAAGAAATTAAGCTAAGAGTCAGATAAGAGGCGACGAGGACCTTGAAAATTCACTAGGTAGATGGCATTTTTATCATCATTAATAATATTACCCATGGCTTCACTAAAAAGATCCAAATATTCCTTCAAGACGACCACATCATGTTCTGCACAAGAAAAAAAAAATAGAATTTTATCTACAAATAATAAGTGAGTGAGGTTAAATGAAGTTATGGTATCCAAGATTTGGTGGCATTGGCTAAAATACCCAAAGGAGCCATGGGAGAGATTCTGGAAGAAAAAATATGCCCCCCACACCAATGAGGCTCAACTCATTTGGATGACAGATCAGATTCTAGGTTCAAACATATGGAAAGCAACATGGTGTAATCTCCCTCTGATCCAGAAACATGCTTTTTGGGAATTACAAAACAACCAAGAAGCCCTCTTCTATTCATATTCTTGGCAACAATTTCCTCCTTTTAAATCCTTGGAAATCATGCATCACATCGAAGCTCAAATGCCAAATCGAGATACTCTCAAGATCACCAACCTTTGGAAGGATGAGTCCCAACTTTCTTACTAGTGACACTGGAAAGTCTTGCATAATGATCTAAATTTATTGGCAGACTATGATATGATTCCATGGAAAGAGGAAAATAACATGAGAAAAATATGCACTCGAAAGGGTGCATACATCTTACGTTGGGGCCATTTTTTTGTAGGCTTATTTACAAGAAAAGCAACCTATAACCTTAAGGACCAGTTTCAACTTTAGCCAAAGGAAAAGATATGGAATGTCATTTGGAAATTACAACTCTAGAAAAAGGTTTCCACCTTCATCTAGCTTCTAGTTCAGAATCATATACTCACTTGGGATAATCTTTGGAAAAGGGGATTCATGAGGTCCTCAATTTGCATTCTATGAATGAAACACGAGGAGTCTATGGAGCATATTTTGAATCAAAGCACTTTTAGTGATGAGATATGGGACCAGGTCACCCAAATTATGAGGAAAACAAATAGATCCAAGGAAAGCATAACTCACACCATTGAGAACTAGGGACAAACAACATTTCATAATCCAATTTTAAACAGGATTTGGCAGCTGCTACCAGGTTTTGTTGTCTAGAAAATATGGAAGGAGTGAATTCGATGATTTTTCCACTCCAAGTCTTCTTTACTCTCCTATGTTTGGTCCAAGATATTTGAAATCACTCAAGAAACGTTCAGATCACAACAATGGTCTCAAGCATACCTCTCTTGCAATCCCAGTGAAGGAATCATCCTCTCTCAATGTCACCTAAATATCAACCTAAATCAGACCATCCACAATCTTAATCCTCACCCTCCTCCCACTCAAAGCCCCATTACCTGGAAATGTCCTCCCCAAGGATTTATGAAATTGAATTTTGATGGAGCTTCTAAAGGAAACCCAAGTCCTGCTGGGTTCAGTGTGGTAATCAGAAATAGTAGTGGACAAATCATAAACATAATGGCTATAAACCTGAGCTTATATTCTAACAATTCAACTAACCTTTGGGGTATTATTAGAGGAATTCAATTTTCCACCAACTTGGGTCTGAATGAACTTGTCATTGAAGGAGACTCCCAAGTGAATATCTCTCTGGAAACCAAAATTTTAAATGGATCCGATCTTCTAAACTCCTCTCCCAGTTGGCATCTCCTAAGCTCCCTTGAAACCTTTCACTCTACTTCTTCTTCCTAACCTCATTCTTATCCCTTCCCATATTCACATAGAAGTGAATAAAGTTGATGATAAGTTAGAAAATGAAGGGGTCTCTTCATCAAGAAAAGATATATCCATAGATGCTAGTCTTTTCCCTGCCCCTCCTTTGCTCAAGCAATGCTTTGATCTTGCTCACATGGATTGCTCTTTCCCGAATAGGGTGCCACCTATTCACCATGAAATCAATGAGAATGACGTGAACCGATGCCTCCTTCCTCTTACTCCTAGCACCAATGCACGATATTAACGTAGAGCTATTCAGTGAAAATTTCGACCGCATGGGAAACTTAATGTTTTGGTTTGTGTTGGTGATGAAGTTCATCCGTTAGGGTACCATGAAGAGGATTTAATTCCAGTCAGATTTAATGGCCACTTCAATGGATTAGATAGGTCTTATCTCCTTCTCTAGTCTTCAATTTCTTCATTATTTCCTCTTCGTTCCATGTTCGATGGTATTACTCCTCCCATGGTAACACTTTGGAGTTCTTTCCCCCTTGTTCAAACTCTCCCCTCCTTCTTGTTCTCTGGTTTCCTCTTCACATCCATCCTCAGAGAGCAGGTTAAGCCCAATCATGGTCCAAATTACTACCATTACTTGGATAATCGACACCATCCCTCTTGCCCCTTTTTGAATTCCTAGCTCGACCCTAGTGTATATTATTCTCTTGGTCCACCCTCTGACGAATTACCTCCCTCAACACTTGTTCATGAAGCATAATCTTGGGGTATGTTTTTTGTTGGGGAGGAATTTCCCTCAGCTCCACCCCAAAATGTTGTTGGGTCCTCTGTGAGGTCTCTTTTGGACACTCTGAGCCTTCACGTCATGAATTCTCTGGATGGCGACAGTACTCCAACCTAGTCACTGGAACAACACTATGGTTGTTTTTTTGTAGAGTAGGTGGTTCCAATGGGCATTGAAGACATAACTCCCTCTGTTGCATTTTAGGATACCATGATTTCCCAGGGAGATCCTGCACATTCTGAGGTAGTTCCCCCACATGTCTTCTTAGCAGAGAAACTACAATTAATTTTTGATATGAGTTGGGATATTGCTGATCAAATTTTTCGACAAGAAGTCCTCAATAGTAGGTTGGAGGTTGGATGCACTCTTTCAATCTCTTTCAGAAGAGCCTATTAGCTGGTGTTTCCCCACTTGCTACCAACCCTTCATCATCACTCAAACTTGGCATTAATCTCCTCCTCGTGATGGGAGCAATGGCACTTCCGTTGTATAAATTTATTCTTGTTTTAAGTCTTTAATTTTTTTCTGTTATGATAGACAACAATTTTCATAGGCTTTCAGGCCATTTTTGTAATAGCTATGGTTGTTTGTACAATTAATTTTTGGAAACTAGAATAGTCTTGAATATCTTTACTTCGAACTCGGGTCTAGTTCTATTTCCAATTTTGGAATACTAGATACCAGGTCTTCTAGCATATGTATGGTTTCTAGGTTTTGAAGGTAATATAAATATTTTATTTACAAAAAAAAAATAAGTGAGTGGGGTTTACCAATCTCCCTAAGCGAACCCCGAGGAAACCCTTAACTATTTTAGGTTCATCCAAAGCACGACTAAATCATCTACCACCAATAGAAACAGTTAGGGTGATAAAGGACAACCCCAGTGAAGGCCATGACCCAGATGAATGAATGAATAACCCACCCCATTGATTAGAATAACACATTAAACAATAGTGAAATGAGACATAATACACTTGACTATGGATCAATCAAAATCCACATGCAAAAGGATAAGACATGCGTAAAGCCAAGAAACCCTATCGTAGGATTTGGAGAGATCAATATTGACCACATAGCACTGACGATTATGTGATTTAATAGAATGAATCCCTTCTTGCATAGAGCCTATGTCTTCATGAATTAACCAACCTTTCAAAAATCTAAATTTTTATGTTGAGATAGAAGAGGAAAGAATGGGCTTAAGGAGAATTGCAATAATTTTTGCAATAATCTGGTAGAGGTAGTTGAAAATTTAAATAGGCCAAAAATCGTTAACAAATGTAGGGAGATTTGACTTTGGAATGACAACAATAAAAGTGGCATTGATATAAGGAAGGATCTTACCCGTAGTATGCACCTATTCGACCACCTGAAGAAGATAATCACCCATAAGGTCAAATAAATGCTCAAATAACTTTGAAGTCCAACCATCTGACCCATGATATTTTTGTTTTTAAAAAGTGGATAAAACCCCCCTCAATTATTCTAAAGAAACCTCTCTATATAATTCATCATTGGCCTCATCCAATATAAGATATGGAAAGAAATCTTGTTGTTTTAGAATAGATTCCATATTGATTTGGTTTGACTCCTTAAATAATCCATTAAAATGATCAACCTCTAGAGTTGCCAAATTCTAAAAACCACAAAAATAATTGCCTTGCAAATCCTCAAGTTCCTAGATAGTATTTATGTTTCTCCTCTGATTGGAAAAATTATGAAATAACTTTGTATTATAGTCACCCACCTCTATCAATATGGTGCATATTCTAAAAGTAAGGAATGATAATTGGATTCAAGAATGCTATATTCTTCCATAACCTTCAGTGCTGCCTATCCAACATGAATAGAACCATAAATGCACTCCATCTTCTCCTCAATAGTGCTAAGATCTTGATTTTCAAAACTCCTTCTCTCTCTGGCCCACGCTAGGACCAGTCCCTTTAGTCTTTTTAGATTATATACAAAGTTCATTCTAGGAGACTCATTGATGCTCCTATGAAACCAATGCCAACTGATCTTGACTAGGGTTTGGAACAACTCTAAGTTTAGTAAAGAATAATTGAAGTTGAATTGTGTACTTTGCCTCTCATCGGGGTGTCCCAACTCTAATAAAATAGGAAAATGATCAGAAACATGAGTTTGGTCAACCCATGATATATACATACACACTATCTCAATAATATTATGGTGAATCAAAAAGTGGTCCAAGCGCCTTTCTATGACGTCCTCCCCACATATATTGTTACTCTAAGTGGGCCTAAACTTTGTTGGTTCCACATAAAACCATCCCTACCATTCAAAATTCTCGTTCAATAAAGAGGCTAAATTATCTTCAAGGGCCTTGGGACACCAAATTTTAGACTTGTTGACCATAAAATTGAGATCTCCACTAATAAAAAGTGAGTCCACCTTCAAAAATTGCATCCTAAATATCTTGGACCAAAACATATCCTTTCCATCGTAGAGACCATAAAAATTGAGAACTGAAAACGCGACGATCCAACTCCAAGCTTGTGAAGTTTCATGGAAACTTGTCACAGAGAATCTAGCTGGTATAAAAATCACATAAAGCTTGCAAGAGAGAAAGAAGAAAGAGAGATAAGCTTGAGAGAAATAATTAATTGTATTAACTTGACATCATAAATGAGTAGCACACATGCAAATATATAATCCAAGAGAAGTAATGAACAAATCTCATGGAGTACATGTGCCATAGGAGTGATCTAAAGGAGATCCAATCCGACATTAAATCAATGTAACGAGAGTCAATTTCTAGCTAGTCTCAGTTAACCATTTAAGAGGAAACAATTAATTGAGAAACAAGTGTGGAGACCAAGAATAACACATTCATGCAAAGGAAGTGTGCCCTCATGACCTAAAATATAGGAAATAGATGCATGAGAGGTCATCCACTAGCCAATTAAGATCAACTGTGGCTGAACTGAAGTCCTAACTGAAGTGATAATGTTCCCTATTTTATAGGAAGCACCCTAAATTTTAGGAGAGCCCTATTTTGTAGGGGAATATTCTAGTATAACTTAGGAAAAGTGAGTATGTAAAAGTGTGTAATATCTCCAACACCACCCCTAAACACTGCTAGGGTGTAATGAAGAATGGGTCTCGACTACAAGGCCATGTTAGGTACCCATTTTACAATGGATCTAATGAAAAAGAGAAGAAAGAGGGAAAATATCATGGGAACCCCCCTGTCAAAGTAGGATAAAAGTGATATCCACCATGTGCCAGGTAGACAATCTCCAAAACCAAGAAAAGATGGAAAGCCAATGAAACATGATTTGATGATGAAATACCATAATCTGCTTCATTGAGTGTGTTGAAGTTGAAATGTTGTAGCTAATACTAGTTGACAACAATAAGATCTCTCCAAAAATTAAGGTGCTAGCCTACACCAAGATGGTCAGGTTAGTCAGAGTGCTTCCAAACAATAGAAGAAAACACCATAAAAGTCATCAAAATAGTGGTGAATGGAACTATAAAGGAGAAATAATCAATCAATTCAAGAGCAATGAGAATGGTTCCCATGTTTCCTAGATGAAACACATATGTAGGATTTCCTCAAATAGTTGCTCAAATTCTACCATGACCAACCATCAAGCCAACCAAAAAAAATCATCAGAGTTGGTACGTTGCCAAGATGTTGTTGTATATGCCTCTTCACAATTAATTGAAAGAAGAGGAACTTAAAAAAGGACGTGGATACATGACATGAAAACTATGTTGTCTCTGATCATGGTGTTGATGATGTCGATATGTGGAGGATGTAGACCTTGAAACTGATGTTGAAGATTCTGTTGCTGCTAAAAACTCTAATGCTAGTGCCAAAGATTCTGATATTGACAACTCTAATGCTGAAGTTGGTGCCAAATCTGGATGTGAAATCTCCAAAGTTGTATCAATAAGAGGTGTAGGTGGTGGTTGTTGCATCTCAATAGTAGAAAAGTATTTTGATGTTATGGAATCTTGTGCTGGAACAAATTGAGTCTGAACAACAAAAATATCAAGACAACTTGCTAATGGCAAGGAAGTCCCAACAAAACCAAGTCCATCTTTTGTTGGTCTCATCACAAGCTGAATGGGATGTGCAATCCCATGTCCATTCTTACCAAGGCCGCCACCAATGTATCCCATATGATGCATCAAGTTTAACCCAGTATGATGAGTTTTTAACTCAAAATATGGTGAAGGAATCTTAGGAGTGGTCAACAATTAAAAAACAACATTATAAGTAAGAGACTGTTGCATATATTTTTGCAAACAAGCAATAATATCTTCCTTCTCTTTTAATCCATCCAAAAAATGCTCATTGAGAAGAGTGAATTTATCCTCCATTTCATTGAAGTGGGTGGTAGAAGTATCAAATTGAGTTTGATGCTTCTCCATTAGACCCCCAATGAGTCCAGAATCCCTGAGAAAATAGGTACTCATGTTTTGAAGAGAAATCTTAGATTTTTCTTGTTCACCTCGAAGTTTGTAAACTTCTTTGACAAGTTTTAGATTCAGAATCTAAAGGGTGGAGATAACTGCATCTTTTTCCTCCATTACAATGATTCTCCCCTAATGAATGATATCAAGTGAGATATGTATGTCAGAGTAGTGATCTGAGGTTTTGTTGATCCTTTGCATGCAACTAGAGATCTAATCAAACGATTGTATCTCCTAAACTACGATGTGGGTATTGGATATTTTTGGTGAGCTTGATCATCCCTATGTAGGGAGTCTCTCTATAAAACATCAAATCTACCCATATCGTGGATTCAAAGATATTTTTGATGGATCCTTGGTAGATATAGATCTGATAAAAAAATTGCATCTCCTAAAATACGATGTGGGTATTGGAGATTTGTGGTGAGGGTGAGCATCCCTATGCAATGCGTATCTGTACAAAAAATAGATTTACCTAGATTGTGGATTACGAGATATGGAAGAAGGGTATGTGGTGCAATGACCTTGGTGTTGTGATATGCAATCTAATGAAGTTTCCAAGACAAATTCACACCATAAAGAGTGAGTAAGAAACATAATCTAGTGCCCCCGGGAGGCAGCTCAATTGGCAAGTGCCGTGAAAATGAAGTTCCAAGAGGTTTCGAGTTCAATTCCCCTCAGCTTACAATGTGTGCCACGTAAGGGGTGATGTGGGAACACCTGGAGGTTAGAGTGGTAGCAGTTGGATAACACGGCCACGTGTAACGTGAGCACGTGCCCAACTAGTTGCTGATTCCTCTAGACATTAAAAAAAAAAAAAAAAAATTCTAGCTATAAAATCTTACAGAATGTGCGGTGTGAGAATCTCTGACGACGATATTTCTATTCTTTCTGTCAGCATTTTCCTCTTGAACCTGCAAATAAAATGCTTATGCGCTTTCTCCTAGTAACAAATCTATGATACCATGTGATTTTTCATGGAAACTTGTCACAAAGAATATAGCTAGTAGAAAAATCACATAAAGCTTGCGATAGAGAAAAGAGAAAGAGAGAAAATCTTGAGAGAAAGAATGAATTGTATTAAATTGAAATCATATATGAGTAATAAGCATGCAAATATATAATCCAATAGAAGCAATGCACCAATTTCATGGAGTACATGCACCATAAGAATGATCTAGAGGAGATTTGGACACTAACTCATTATAAGGGGAGTCAACTGTTAGCTTGTCTCAGTTATCTGTTTAAGAGGAAATAGTTTAACTGAGTGACAAGTGTGGATACCAATAATAAGACATTAATGCAAAGGAACTGCGTCCTCATTATCTAAAATCTAGGAAATAGATGCATGAGTGGTTATCCACTAATCAACTGATATCAACTATGGTTGAACTAAAGTGACAATGCACCCTAATTTTTGGGAACACCCTGTTTTATAGGAAGTTCCCTTAAATTTAGGAGTACCCTATTTTGTAAGGGAATATTCTCAGGAGAATATTCTTAGCTAAAACTTAGGAAAAGTGAGTGTGTAAAAGTGTATAATATCTCTAACAAAGCTAAGAATTTCTATCGCAATACTTGAGAAAATAGAAAAAGATTTTAATAACTTACATTTTGAGGAACAACCTATAATTAATACACCAAAGTGACTAGTAGATTCCAACCCAACAAATTCCCAACCCAAAAATATTTTGAACAACTCAAGAGTGAAAGACTCACAACTCCCCATGGATTCTTGAATCATTAAAATATCCAGACAATCTATATCAACAATACGAGCAGGTGTTTTAACCTATTAGATATAATTTTTGTGAGGATCTTGTAGGATACATTACAAAGAGAGATGGGGTGAAATCGATCAAAGGAGTTTGCATTTTTTACTTTAGGAATAAGAGTAAGAAAAGAGTTATTAGTGGTTGCTCCTAGCTTGCAAGTAGTTTGGAAATATCTGATCATATAGAGTAAATCATTTTTAATGATTTCCCAACAGTTTCTATAGAAGTGGATGGTGAAGCCATTTGACCTGGGGGATTTATTAGGGTCAAATTGGTAGACAACTAATCTAACTTTCACTTCCGTGACCATCTTTTTCAATTCTTGGTTATCTTGTTCCTTTATCAGATGTGGGATCAGTTCCATGAATTGTAAACTCTGGATTTTGTTGTCTGCTCCATCTTGGGTATATAGGTTTTTGAAATGAGAGGAGGCTTTCTTTTTTATCTCCTCAAAGGAATTGACTACTTCCCTTGTGGATTTTTTAATTTCCTCCACTGTGTTCATGTGCTGTCTTGATTTGGCCTGCTTGTGGAAAAAGGACGTATTTTTGTCTCCTTCTTGGAGCCACAAAGCTCTGGATTTTAGTCTCCATTCCTTTTCTTTGTTATGGAGTGCCCTTAAATAATTTTGGAAGTGTTATTTCTCCTGCTCTAGATGTCTGGTTTGGATTTCACTAGTGTCCATTTCCTCATGCAAGACTTCTAGCTTCTTTTTATGTCTTTCAACTTCTCCTTTAGTGTTGTGGAAGGAAGCTTTAACCCAGTCCTTTATTGCTTGCTTTTCCTTTTTTATCTTTTTCTCCCAGATGTACACAGGTGTTCTATCCACCTAGGTAGACCAGATCGAGGAGATTAGGGGGGAGAAAATATGAGGATTCCAACCAAATTGGATTAAATTTGAATGGAATGGGTCCCAAATTTTCTTCTTTTACAAAGGTAAGGTATATTGGGCGATGGTCTTGTTGGCCCTTGACCAAGTTTTGAGGATTCTTGGTCATGATTGACCTATTTTGGGACTTTGATAGGCTGTCAAAGACGGAGCGCAAGACGAAGCGGATATTGCAGGATCTCGAACCCTTTTAGGTCCTTTTTGGGATTTGGTATTATGTAACGGGTATGGGAATGTCGGCCCATGGGTTTACCCATATTTAGGCCTATTTTGTAATGTATAGATAAGCAGCTAGGCGATGTAAGAGAAAAAGGGAATGGCTAAGTGCTAGAGTTGCATCTGTGTGATATTGGGCTAAGTGTGGATTGTAGATTCTTTATGCATACCGTGTGAGACTTGCAGAGATAAGTACAAGTGACTGTAATAGACCATGGAAGGCTTTGTGCTAGACCTAGATCAGGGAAGGAGGATCTAGCGAAGTGCGCAGATCCGCTGTCCTATGTAGAGTAGGGTTTTTATGGCTATGTGCATATAACTGATTGAAGAAGATAATAAAGAAGACAAAGAGTTGGTGGACATAGCCCCAAGGGAGGGGTGAACCATGCACATGCTTTGTGTGATGTGTTGATGTGTCTATTTCTTAGTGCTTTGACTTAGATGAATGATGGATATGTTAGTGATGTGTGCTTAATATTATGGATAGATGTTAGATCTTACTTATATACACATGCTTAGCACTGAATCTGTTAAGATCTGATCTTTTTTGTCATGCTAAGTGCTGCTAGATGCTAGATCTGAATGAATAATGCATTGTACTGTAATTAGGGTTTATCTGCGTTATTGTTAAGAACTAGATATTGATGAATATAACTGTTGAGTGATTTGTTAAGTAGTTAGAATCACAGATATGTGTCCCAACTAAGGTTGCAAACACTGGAGTCCTGCAACCACCCCTGCCTCTACCTCGGGTGAGACTTCATCTGCTTCGCAAGTGTTGCCGAAAGGGACAGTAGTTAGGGTTTTGTTGGTGCAATGTTGTAGCGTTGAACCCTAGGTTTTCCCTTGTGCCAACAAATGGTTCTTTTGCTAGGACTTGAAACCGTGATTGCGGGGAACTGAGGAAGAAGAAGCTTTGTGCAAAAATATGACCTGAAATTGTGAAATCTCTATGCGCAGATATGTTTCTCTAGTGCGCAATATTCTACTTGATTTGTGAAGCTTTGTGGTAAAGAAAAGAAGTTCGATCTGAAAAAAATAAGTAAGATCTGAACATTTTGTAATATGATAAAGGTAATAATAGTGGAAAAGTTTTAGATCTGGAAGCTTTGTGCTCTGTAGAAGTAAGTAGAAATTTTTGTTTCTAAGTATGGATCTAGGTATGTTTAATAAGATTTGTCCTAGCCTGGAAACTAGGGCACTGATAGAAGAAAGAAGAATTGATATGAGTAGATTTGATAAGAATAGTGAATGATATGTTATACCTATGTATAGAAAGAATGTTTGGACTAACAAATAGATGCAGGACCCTAGGAAGAATTTGTTGCAAGTTAGCTACCATGATCCTAGTGTGCAGTACATGAAAGGTTGGGGATCATTTAAGAGAAAGAGAGGATTAACTCTTTGTTACAGTTGTAGAAAACCAAGACATATTGCTAAAGAATGCCCTGGAAGAAGACCTAGTTGCCTTTGTTGTAAAGCTCTGGACCATGAAGTTTTGATTTTCCCTAGAATGATTGCTAAGGTTGAGAGAATGAATATGAACCAAGAAAACTCTAAGGCAAATCAAGAAACTGAGGCTATGACATCAGAGAAACTATTGCTACAGATGAAATAAACCCTGAATGATTACCGACATATCAGTTTATCAGAGGTCTTTAAAGAAAAAGAATGCCTAGAAGCAATAATAAGAGACAGATATAACTGAGTTAATGAAGGCTTCTTACCCATTGCAAGAGATCTGTTACCAAGTATCTATTTATCCCGTCATGCCACGCACGAAGAACACTTTTACTAACAGTGAATTTGAGCCCACATATTAGCTGATTTTCACACAGTGATCATCGCGCTTTTTCCATCTATTCCAATGCATTGAGATATTACTCTCCGAACCTGAGATTTTCAATCCTGAGCATGTATGTCGAATGAGTTCAATACAATAGAGAATGTTGTTGAGGAAGTTCTCATCGACCTCATGACTGAAAGAGAAATGTCGATTTCTGCAGGTATACAAGCGTCATCGAAGAGAGGAGTGCAAGCCTCTCTGTCGACTTCTCACGGAGAAGGATCATCTTGACCTTCAGCAGAAAAGAGAACCAAGCACAGAGACGACCTAGCCAACGCGAAGTTGATTCCATTTATATTACCAGACTATATCCCACCTCTAGAAGGCACAGTAAGTCATGATAGTGTGTCAAGGGATTTCTAGTATACCATGATTACTACATACCTCGCAAAGGGGATAGATGCAGTTCGTGCACACTTGGACAAGATCACAGCGTTGAAGTTCAATGACTTCAACCTCAGAGGATCTAGCGAAGTGTGCAGATCTCCTGTCCTATGCGGGGTAGGGATTTTGTGGCTTTGTGCATATCACTGATTGAAGAAACTAATAAAGAAGACGAAGAGTTGGTGGACATAGCCCCAAGGGAGGGGTGAACCACGTACTTGTTGTGTTGCTTTGATTTGTGTGATGTGTTGATGTGTCTATTTCTTAGTGCTTTGACTTAGATGAATGATAGATATGTTAATGATTTATGCTTAATATTATGGATAGATGTTAGATCTGATTTATATACACATTCTTAATACTAAATCTGTTAAGATCTGATATTTTTTGTCATGCTAAGTACTGCTACATGCTAGATCTGAATGAATACTACATTGTACTTTAATCAGGGTTTGTCTGCACTGTTGTTAAGAACTAGATATTGATGAATATAACTACTGAGTGCTCTATTAAGTGGTTAGAATCACAAATATGTGTCCTAGCTAAGGTTGCATACACTAGAGTCCTGCAACCACCCTTGCCTCTACCTCGGGTGATACTTCATCTGCTTCATAGGTGTTGTCTAAAGGGCCGGTAGTCAGGGTTTTGTTGGTATGTTGTTATAGCGTTGAACCCTGGGTCTGCCCCTATGAAAACAAATGGTTTTGTTGTTGGGACTTGAAACCGTGATTGCTGGGAACTGAGGAAGAAGAATCTTTGTGCAAACATTTGACCTGAATTTGTGAAATATCTGTACGTAGATATGTCACTCTAGTGCACTATATTCTACTTGATTTGTGAATCTCTGTTCTAAAGAAAATAAGTCCGATCTGAAGAAAAGAGGTAAGATTTGAATGCTTTGTGCTCTAATAAAGGTAAGAATAGTGAAAAAGTTTAGATCTGGAAGCTTTGTGCTCTATAGAAGTAAGTAGAACTTTTTGTTTCTAAAGTATGGATCTAGGTATGTTTAATAAGATTTGTCCTAGACTGGAAGCTAGGGAACTGATAGAAGAAAGAAGATTTGATATGAGTAGATTTGATAAGAATAGTGAAAGATATGTTATACCTATGTATAGAAAGAATGTTTGGACTAACAAATGGATGCAAGACCCTAGGAATATTTTGTTGCAGGTTAGCTACCATGATCCTAGTGCACAATACATGAAAGGTTGGGGATCATTTAAGAGAAAGAGAGGATTAACTCTTTGTTACAATTGCAGAAAGCCAGGTCATCTTTCTAAGGAATGCCCTGGAAGAAGACCTAGTTGCATTTGTTGTAAAGCTCTAGACCATGAAGTTTTGGATTGCCCTTGAATGATTGCTAAGGTTGAGAGAATGAATATGAACCAAGAAAACCCTAAGGAAGATCAAGAAACTAAGGCTATGACATCATAGAAAGTATTGCTACAGATGAAAGAAACCCTAAATGATCACCAACATATCAGTTTATCAGAGGTCTTTACAGAAAAAGAATGCATAGAAGTAAGAATAGGAGACTTCGACATTGACTGTATTCTGGATGAAGAAACACAGGTGAATATTATGACAGAAAGAACTTGGGAAATTCTAGGAAAACCTGCTATGATTCCTTCATTGGGAGGAATAAGACTATTTAGAGGAAAACTGATAAACCTATGTGGAAAGCTTACCTAGATATCTATGAGTGCCAATGGAACTTTGACGGAGGAAGAATTTGAAGTTGTTAAATTTATTGAGGAGAGTGCTCCATTTACTATGTTGCTTGGAAAACCTTAGATTGAAAGAGATCAGGCCAGAAGGAAAGAAAAATAAGTCTTAGAGCAAAAGAAGCAAGAGTTAAAAGATTTCATCACTAGGAAGATCACGCACTTGATTAAAGAACATGAGAATAGATCAAATCCATTTGAGACCAAGGAATTGGATGTCAAGGTTGCAAGAATACGAGAGAACTCTCAGAATATTGTAGTGCCTATTCCAGATATAGTATTACCCTTGATTTCTAGGAAAGAATGTCCACATCATGAAGATTTTTGGCCGAAAGAAGATAAGAATCAGAATGGAAAAAGGAACTTCGAGACGAAGCTCACTGGAAAGAAGGCTAGAAAACCAAGTAAGAAGAGGGATAAGATAGAAAAGTTACAGAAGATTCCCAAGGGGAATTTACAGAAGGAAAATGTGCAGAATTGGAGCTTCGCCTAAATAGCAAAACAATGTCACATGGCACTTCACCATGGCGAAGAAATATAGTCGTTGGAAGCAGTATAACCGTTCGACCAATGAACCGAATGGATGGAAAGGCATTTATGATCAGAAAGCTTGCCACCAGACTGTTAGGACCGCGCCACAATAGATAGAACTGAGTTAATGAAGGCTTCTTACCCATTGCAAGAGATCTGTTACCAAGTATCTATTTATCTCGTCGAGCCACGCATCGAGAAGACTTTTGCTACCAGTGAGTTTGAGCACACGGATTAGCTGATTTTCACATAGTGATCATCGCACTTTTTCCATCTATCCCATTGCATTGAGAGATTACTCTCTAAACCTGAGATTTTCAATCCCGAGCGTGTATTTCAGACGAGTTCAACGTAGCAGAGAAAGATGTCGAGGAATTTCTCATCGACCTCATGACCGAAAAAGCAATGTCAATGTTTGCAGGTATACAAGCGTCATCGACGAGAGGAGTGCAAGCCTCTCCGTCGATTTCTCACGGAGATGGATCATCTTGACCTTCAGCAGAAAAGAGAACCAAGCATAGAGACGACCTAACGAACGTGAAGTTGATTCTATCTATATTACCCGACTATATCTCGCCTCGAGCAAGTGTAGTAAGTCGTGATAATGTGCCAAGGGATTTCGAGTATACCATGATTACTGCGTACCTCCCGAAGGGGATACATGCAGTTTGTGCACAGCAGGACAAGATCGCAACGTTGAAGTTCAGTGGCTTAACCCTGGGAGATCGCAAAAACTATAGCATGCTCTCCCCATAAAAATACCTGATTGGGATGAAGGGGAAGAATTCAAAGATAATCCCCCAACCGTGGACGATGAACCTCGTGTAGTCCACCATGTTAAACGTGATGAAGATCCCTCACTTTGGAAGGCACCAAGAAGTGAACGCTTGTGTCAAGTTGTTACTTTCACATTTCCATGGAGGCTATTTATGGATAGGTTGTCGTATTACAGTCGATCTGACATTGATCCATAGGATAACAGGTTTAAGTATGCAAGGACCTGACCTGCAGGAGTTCTACCTCAGAAAATCCACAGATCGCGCGCCAACACAAAATATTAAGGACACTTACGACGATGTCGACAAAGGGAGGTGAGGCTACAAGGTAGCCTCCATCCAGAATGGCGCAATGCACCTAAATGTCAGTTAATAGCTGGAAAGATGATATGCAAGAACTGACCTACATAGGTCACGGTATTTTTCATCGATCTTGCATGAAAGTGTGTAGAAGGCTTACAGATGAACTGGGAAAAGTACCTAGTCAATCAGCTCGAACTAGACTGCCACTAAGCGCAGGATCAGGGCTATGAGTTTCATTTCAGCTGGATCCTGATCCTCATCGCCTTTGTTGCCTGGGAGATGTCGGAAGGTGAGACCTGCCCGGACATTGAGCCATTCGAACCGCTTGCCGCAAAGTTCGCTACACTTTGGTATTCAAGCGATATGAAGAAACAATGGTAGTCGAACACTATTTTTCATACGTACTATCTTCAGCTAAAGAAATCCATAGAAGCAGAGCCTCACATGAATCTGAACACCTTACAGAGATTCTGACCCCTGATGAAGTTCAACGCAGAATAGAATTTCATTTACATTACAGCGCGAGCCGATGAACATAAGGAACACTTACAGTTGTACTACAAGATCACATAAGAGGATCTTGAGGAGATCACTAAGGACTAGTCGACAGATCTCTGTATCCCCACTGACCTTGCAGAGATGTCTAATCCTGAATTGGACAACCTGGAGACCGCACATAAAGAATAAGATACACACGAACCCAGGGAAGACTACGTCCATATCACCTGAGAAAGGAGGTGATGATGACATAGAAGAGATGAAGGACAAATAAGTTGAACAAAAGAAAGGAAAAGTAACACCGCCTAGAGAAGAGACCGGTCCCCTTAAGAAGAGGAAGGTTTCTCCCCTGAAACCTTCTTCCCAGAAGAAATAGCGAGGCAGTGTGACCAAGATGAAGACTGTTCTTACTATGGATGAATTCGACTTCATTGTAGCATCCCTCAATGATGCTTCACTGGAAATCGTGGAGAAATAAGAAGCTAAGAAGGAGGAAATGTTCAATAGAATTGAGGTTGAACTCCAAGGGGTACAACAGGCTCTTCATTCTAGTCGCACAGTCTCCATTGCGTCCCTGCCATTAGGAGAACAAGAGTTGGGAGATGAGCCAACCCAACTCCGCCGACTAGCAGATGCAACTGAAGCTCGCCTTCGACAAGCACAAGAAGAAACAGAACAAGCCACCTAGGCTTTGAAGCAAGTACAAGGAGTAATTTTCAAAAAATGTCGAGTTGTAGAGCAGGAGAATATTTCTCTCTAGACAAAGTTTCATGAGGAGAAAGTGCAAATGCAGCAAGAAAAGGAATGGTTGCTCGTAGGGAAACTCAAGGTAAAAGAAGTAGTCAAAAAAGCACTTTTCTCTGTGACAGGTTGTGAACCATAGGAAGAATACTGGGTTGAGCATCAAGTAGAGAATATCGCGGAAGCCATCCAACAACTATGAAAAATAATAGAAAATTTAGAACTCCACACAGTACCCAATACTTTGCAGGATGTAAGAGATCAAAGAGAAGTGACTGCCCAAAGAATAGTCGAGAGAATAAAGGTTCTTTCCATGGAATGCAAGCAACAATAGGTCCATACTATTTAGAGCAAAGTTATGGAAGTAACTCAGAGGCTCCAACCTGTACAGGATGAGGCTTATCAACTGTTCACAGAAATTGAAGGCCAAGGAGCGGAACTGGAGCAAGTTGTCACTACAGTTGAACAATGCCTTGAAGGACCTGTCAACGAAGCAGTCATACAAGAATTCACTGAGTAGGAGGTTGTAGCCCAACAACAAGTCGAAGCAGCTTGAGCTAAGTTTGAGACTTTTGAAGCAGAACTAGTAAGATCAGAGTGACTTAGGATGAGTCACAGGTGAGTGTTGGGGGCCTATTGGCCCTTGAACAAGTTTTGAGGATTCTTGGTCATGATTGACCTATTTTGGGACTTCGACAGGCTGTCGAAGACAGAGTGCAAGACGAAGCGGAGATCATGGGATATTGGACCCTTTTAGGTCCTTTTTGGGATTTGGGATTATGTAACGGGTATGGGAATGTCGGCCCATGGGTTTACCCATGTTTAGGCCTATTTTGTAATGTATAAATAAGTAGCTAGGCGATGTAAGAGAAAAAGGGAATGGCTAAGTGCTAGAGTTGAATCTATGTGATATTGGGCTAAGTGTGGATTGTAGATTCTTTGTGCATACTTTGTGAGACTTGCAGAGCTAAGTGAAAGTGACTATAACAGACTGTGGAAGGCTTTGTGCTAGACCTATCTTGGGGAAGGAGGATCTAGCAAAGTGCGTAGATCTCCTGTCCTATGCGGAGTAGGGTTTTTGTGGCTCTGTGCATATAACTGATTGAAGAAGATAATAAAGAATATGAAGAGTTGGTGGACGTAGCCCCAAGGGAGGGGTGAACCACGTACATGCTGTGTTGCTTTGCTTTGTGTGATGTGTCTATTGCTTAGTTCTTTGAATTAGATGAATGATGAATATGTTAATGCTTTGTGCTTAATGTTATGGATAGATGTTAGATCTGACTTATATACATATACTTAGCGTTGAATCTGTTAAGATCTGATCTTTTCTGTCATGCTAAGTGATGCTAGATGCTAGATCTGAATGAATACTACACTATACTATAATTAAGGTTTGTCTGTGCTGTTGTTAAGAACTAGATATTGATGAATATAACTGCTAAGTGCTCTGTTAAGTGGCTAGAATCACAGATCTGTGTCCCAACTAAGGTTGCAGACACTTGAGTCCTGCAACCACCCCTGCCTCTACCTCGGGTGATACTTCATCTTCTTCGCAGGTGTTTCCGAAAGGGGCGATAGTTAGGGTTTTTTTGGTGCACTGTTGTAGCATTGAACCCTGGGCCTGCCTCTATCCCAACAGGTCTGAAATTCCCCAGGACACTATTTGGGAAGAGATGGAGAGAGAGCAGAAGAGTAAAGGGATATGGATGAGGAAATGATCCATCTTGGCGGCTATGTGTCCTACCCTTGTCCTTTTATTGATTCAAGTGTATTTCCCTTTGGAGGCCTGAACATCAAACAGATCAAGCTTCAAGACTAGATCCTCTATATGTTCCCGAAACTGGTCCCTTATAGAAGTGCCTCCCTTTCCCCCCCTTGATGTAGGGTTGTATTGAAATCTCCTGCTATAATGCAGTTGTCTTGGGCTTCTAGCTCTTTAAGTTTCATTAAATAATCCCATCACTCTCTTTTTTCCCAATAATTATTAGGCATATAAAAATTACAGATAGGGTAGATTTTACCTGATTGGAGATGCTTAACTTTTACCAACGTCCAATGGGATGATTCCACTATTTGTTCTTCTCTCTAAAGATGGGAGTTCCACATCATGCAATTCCCTCTGGAAGTGCCTCTAGCGTTCAACGTCGTTCCACTACTTATTTTCCAGATTTGATTCATTTTTCCCAGCGCCTCAACTCCCTGCAATTTTGTCTCCTGGATTAGGAGGATATGGGGTTTTTCTACTTGAATTAACTTAGCCATGGCTTCATTTTTTCCCCTCAGACCCAATCCTCTACAATTCTAGGAGACTACTTTTATTACTTACTATTTTCCTTTGATGCCCCCCCTTTGTGGGATGATATTGCCCCTTTTTTGCTTGAAATTTCATATTTTTCCCTTCTTTTTTGAGAATTTCCTCTAGTGTTGGTTGAGTGCCTAGCTCTTTGTCCTGGGTGGTCACTTTTTCCCTTCTAGTTTTATTTTTTTTCCTTCCTTCTTTCGTAGATTTGGCATTCTTTAGGATTTCAAAATCCATCTCTTCTCCCGAGTCTTATTGGATTTCTTCCTCTTGCGCTCCGAGAGGTTCCTGGGGATGGGGATCGTGATCCACTTAGGGCAATGTGAGATCCAGATCTTGATCTAGATGATTTTATTTTGTATTTTCTTTTGAACTGATCAACTCTACTTCTAAGGTTTCCAAAGACTCATATTTGTTCTTACTATCAACTTCATCGTCTATTTGTATTGGGGACTTTCCTTTACTAGGTGAGGGAGGCCTGAAGTTTATTTTTTGATCCTTTTGTTGGTTACCTGATCTGTTCGCTGTNTTTTTTGCTGGCTACCATTGTTCTGGGGCCTTGTTTTCATGATGCTCCTGGATAGCCTTGGGGAAGTTTTTGGCGAAGTGCCTGTATTCATGATAGGATTTGCACTTAAAAGAAAGTTGTTTGTAATCCACTGTTTGGATGTATGACCATCCGTCTAAGGTGAGATGGATTGCTTCTGGGATACCTTTATCCAGGTCTACTTCTACAC
The DNA here is from genome assembly GCA_009831015.1 of Picea engelmannii. Lineage (NCBI taxonomy): Eukaryota > Viridiplantae > Streptophyta > Pinopsida > Pinales > Pinaceae > Picea > Picea engelmannii. Next base: position 668,154 of record ML779426.1, read on the forward strand.
ATAGATGTGTGCATGATTGCATCATATCTAGTGGCTCGACCCTATTGATGAACCTACCCAATGCATTTCCTATATTTTTTTATTGTTTCATCATTCCAACAGTGGAGGGGTAAGAAGGGGAGCCTAACCCACACTGGAACCGCTGAGGGGAGTTCATTCTATGGACTGAAGTCTGGAGTCCATTTATTCAAATACATTCCTCAAGTACCCATGAAATATGGCCCATTCCTAAAGACCAAATCTCTATCTGCTTTATTTTCAAAGAGAAATACATAAAATCCCTTACCACAAAATGTTGTAGAAAGCTTCCCTTTGATCGTTTTCTTCCAGTTCTGCTTCAACCATTGTTTCATTTCTTTGGGGGACAACCAAAGTCCTGTAAACTTCCCTATCAGACCATTTTTTTCTAAACAAAGGGAAAACGGTCTCTAGGAAGGGGAGTGGGAAGGAACTTTTGGAATCACATCCATCCTTTTTACAAACCAAGAACAACAATAAATGTGATCACTTGACACCTGAAATGAGGAACTATTCGAGTCCTTTCCCAGATTGACTGTAGGTAATCCCTCAAACTGACCTAGACTACTAGCCAGAGGTAGAACCAAACCTCCAGGGGGAAAGAGACAAGGTACAACCAATTGATCGATGAAGGAAGTCCCACTAAGTGAAAGAGAAGAAGAGAGGGGAGGGAAAACTAGACTACTATACTTACCAAACGTCTCTCTTGATGGAGTAGTTTTTTCCAAAATAATTTTGATCTTCCACCATTGAGATGTTGGCATTTTGAGGTCACCTCCAACAAGGATTGGCTTCTCTCTATCCTCTTCCTTTGAAAAATTCACCACGTCAATTGAGAGTGGAACCTCCCCAACTTGAAAATTAGAGACCTCTACATTCTGATCTGAACCCTATCCCACTAGTTGTGACCTATTATCTTCATTATTACAATTCATGTTGATCAAATATGGAGGAATAACTTCTTGTTGAGCCTCCACACTACTCGCATGAACCTTCAGATCCAAGATAGAGTCACCATGATTTTTTTTCCAAAATTAAAGTACACAATCTGCCATTACATACACAGTCCACCATTACATGGTCGACTTTGTGGAAACATGAACAATGAAAGGGAACATTTAAATAGTCAAAAGCTTGGGTAAAATTCCAATCTCCCCACACTAAACCCAGAGACTGATATAATCCATGCCTCGAATCTAAATCCACCAATACTTGTGCCACATAATGATGTATACTATATTTATAACTTTTATTGGATGTGATAAAAGTACCCAAAGCCTCCCCAATAGCCTGGAAACCCTTGTCCATCCATAATTCCAATGGCAACCTAGGAAACTTTATCCATGTTGGTAAACTGTACAATACCTCTTCCTTGGCATAAAAAATAAGGTGCCATATTTTTTCACACAAAAAATGTCGATCAAAATACGATCATTCACCCAAAATCATCAAGGAATCATATTTGTTGTTGAAAACAAAACCCAACCACCCATGGAATAACAAATGAAAAACTAGAGCATACCCCAGTTGAGGCTTCCAGAACAGATCCATCCATTCATAAATAAAACTTACAGAAAAACTCCGACCACAAAACTTGCCAACCAAAGAACGAACCGTAAGATTTGGTATTTGGTTAAATTTGATATCCTTACCCACCACCAGCACTATGCCACCCCCACTATATCTCACCACTCGTTTTCACTTCTGTGGAAGTGTAGAACCTAAATCATTCTGACAACCCTTGAGCTCATCTATAGAAAGGTTTTTATCGATGAATTCATACACCCCTTCTCCCCTAGAATTCAACTTTGCTCCAAAAAGCACAGGAATGAAAGAAATTGAAGGAGATGCACAAGAAAGTTCGAGACTGTCGCCTTTTTTGGGATACCCTCGATCACTAAACCTTCCCTAGGCATGTGAGTTAAATTGTGTACTATCGTTGAACAATTTGATCCCACATACACTGATCTTGAATCAAGAGTTTCCAGGTCTTGACATGGAATGGGACAAGGAATAAAGGTGTCGACCACCTTAGCATTAGATACCTCATTGAGCTCGCCTCGAGCACAAGCACCAAAAAAAGACGAGGTGAAAAAGATCTCATTCTCTCATACAGTATCTTCCAAATAACCGAATAAGGGTGAGTACCCGTCCATGATAGTCGAATAAGGGTGAGTACTTGTCCATGATAGTGACCTCCCTACACTTTCAATCCACCACTTGACTACCTACTCGGATTTTGCATAAATCCTCCAAACATTATTATATATAAAGAAGAGAGGGGTAATATTCTAGGAGGAAATATATATAAAAAGAGAGGGTAATATTTTAGGAGGAAATACATGTTTTTTACCATTATTTCTATTCAAACTATATAATATTTGTAATTATTTATTTTTACAAATATTTATAATTAAAATTTTATATATAATAAAACCAAATAATAAAAATTCGTTATAATCTTATTTGTTTTTGGTTTTTATTGATACTTATCCATCTTAATGTTAATACTTGAAAATTTCCTATCTTACATTGGATTATAAACATTAAATCGATCCTTATTTAATTTTATGTATACTTTTCACCAACCATTATATAAAAACACTAAAAAATAAATAAATAAATCTTTACATAATTTCAAGAGGTTCAATTGTGTCTACCAATCTAATTTTTTTTATTGTGTATACCCATTTGTAGTTATGTAAACAAATGAACAATAAATTGTGTGAATTATGAGTTCTCTTCTATGGTCAAACAAATTGTATTACATGATGAAATTTTTTATAATATTTACTTTGAGATGAGAATCCAACGCATCGAATTTTACAGAATCCTATCTTTTAAAAAATGGAAAATTCAATCTTATCTTTCAAAAAATGAAAAATTCAAACAATACATTAAGCTTTCTACTAGCAAAGTTATTATAAACTAAAACTTATTAATTTTGAGTTATTCTTCATTTAATTATTTAAAGATTTTCAAACATTACTTTTTACTCAATTACAAAATATTCGAATGAGCATTAAATAAAATTACAAAATATTCGAATGAGCATTAAATAAGAGTAAGAGGGTTAAAAAATATTATTACTAATAATAAATAATAATAATTTAATTTTAAGTTCAGACTTTCTTGTTTTTGGATAAGGGATTCCCTCTACGTAGTGATTTGACTGCTAAAGTCTATAGATTTATACATACCCTAAAGTTTATAGATTTATACATACCCTATCCCTCTCTGGAGTTGAACTTGTGACCTCTTAGGAGGAAACACATGTTCTTAACCATTAGGTCCACTTAGGCTATATTATTATTGCATACTATGTTTAAATTTCATAATCTTTTCTTCACGAAAGTTAATGTGAATAGGTTACTTAATCAATCATGTGTGACATGTTCGTCATTGTACTATTTTTAGGGTTACTTTTAAATTAAAAATATAGAATACTCTATAATAGATTATTGGAGAAAAATATTAATGGAAGATGGAAAGCACTTTTTTGTTTTTGAAAAAAACTTTAAATTAATGTATTTTTGGTTTTGGAAAAAAATAAAACTCCTCTTTGATACTTTTGTCACTCATATTATCTTATATGGATGTGAAGTTTTGGGATGTGATATCTCTATATAATATTGGAGGAAACTCGAGCAAATCCATAAGAATTTAATAATTTCTAATATTAAAATTAAAAGCAATACACCCTATCATATCCTCCTTATAGAAGCCAACCTTTCCCCCATCGAGAGTATGACTATGACTAGGTACCTAATGTAAAGCATAACGTAACTAACATGAAAGATAAGAGGCTTCCTAGGATTTCTTCAAACACCAATAAAAGTCATGTGTGGCTTAAGAGGGGTTGGCATAAAGATGCTAAGCCTTGGTTAAACCATTGGTGAGTAGAGAAGAATATTACTATGTAGAATATTGTTACCATAAAAAATATTGTCACATCCAAATTTAAGGTGAAATTGTGGTGTGATGAAGAAACTAAGGATAAGAGAGAATTAAGGTACTATAAAGAGGCCATTAACCTCAACCTAGAATATCAAAAGTATCTTTTTGGTATATCTATCTTAAAGAAGAAAATCAACATAATTTTCTAAAATAATTACTAATTGTCACGAGATCCACAATGAAATAGGGCATTGGAGAATTCCTAAAATGACGTGGGATGAATGAATTTATCAATTTTGTGATACTAAGAAGGTGGATTTGGTGATCCTTGATAGCTAAAATAAAATATTCAGGGCAAGATATATAGGAATATATTTGCGTAAAGAAAATAAGTAGAACCAGAGTATGGAAATAGAAATAGTAAGAAAAACTTTATTGATATTCAAAATTGAGATCAATGTTTACTTACCTCTTATAAGGGAAACATTCCATTGAGTAGAGATCCAAATATGATAATATTCACTTAGAAAATAAATACACCACTTATACTACTATATATAGTTTCGAAGTAACTAAACTCTAGCCAGATAGTGGACCTTCATTAATGAGGCCTCAACCATTAACTAGTGGACCTTCTTTAATGAAGTCAACTTACATTTATTGATTTCAAACTCTACTATCCTATGGGACTTATTTAATAGATATGTCCCTAATATATCAAGCGAAAACCTATTCTCCTAAATAGGGGAGTTAGGGTGGGACCCTAACATGCCCTACCCCTTACAAAGTATTGTTCTCCTCAAGGTTGGATATGAGGAAATTGGTGGAGAATCTATGTTGCTCCACATGTAGCAACTTCCAATTGTTTATCCTTCCATTGGATTAAAAATTATTAGATAATGCGCTAATGAACAGGACAATTTCATATTTCCAAAATGGCATCATAATACAACCAAATAGAACCCTCCTTGTCTAGTTTAGGAAGGTTGGTTTGAAACATGCAGTTGGACCCAACCATTTTATTTAATAAATACACATGAAAAACTAGGTGGAGCTTAGAATGGTTTGGTAGAGCCAACTTGTAAGTCATTGTGCCTATAAGTTTGAGTATAATGTAGGTCCCATAAAATATAGGTGCTAACTTATGTTGGCTCCTCTCCTTGAACAATGTCTTCTTATAAGGTTAAAGACACATTAACACTTGATTCCCTTGTTTAAAGTGGCATCCAAATTGATGTTGAACATCTTGTTGTTTCATGTAGCTCTAGGCCAACATTAAATTATCCTTGAGGGTACAAATAATGTCGACATCAAATGTTTCAAATGCCTGTAAAGAACCCTGCCTGCTAAACCCATTTAAAAAAAAATACTTACACAATAAAATCAACAACATGAACATGTTAAGTAAGTCATGCAATTAATAGAATTTCTTAAAACTAGAATGAAACTGTTGAAGCAACCACACAACATTCATACATAAATTTTCACCTCTAAGTTTATCCATTGGAAATAAATAAACACATATCTATTTATGAAGAACCAAATGGATGTGTACAAGGGATGTCCTCCCAGACATAGGCTTATTTTTCCAAATCTCAACAACAAGCCACCTTGAGCTGAGGCTATGAATCCACATGGAAGTACGACAATCTTGGTTGTCCACTCTCCAAAACTAGCAACCCAAAACCCAAGTTATACTCCAACAATAGTTCCTATCCACCAACTCTCTTTCCTTCAAACCTCACAACCCAAGGAATGATATCCCCCTTCTCTTCCATGCAAACCCTTGGGCCTTCCCACTTCCCTCCAGGTCTCCAATGAACTCAATTGGCTATAAATATCATAGTTGGGGACTCCATGAACTCTCAAATTCTCTAGGAGTGCTCACAACATCCTTATCAAGTCTCTTGAGCCATTTCCTCAACATGAAATGTCACTTACTGATCTAAAAATGAAGAAGACTTGAAATACTTGAAATTTATTGCAAGTGAATGTTATGTGTTTAAAGAAAAAGGATCAGTTTGCAACACATAGATTTAAAGGATTACTTATGCAAATTACACATAGACAGTAGCATAATCATTGAACATAAACACATAAGCACAACAATTGATAAAGGAGTTCACCCCTCTCTTGGGCTACATCTCCTGGTCCAGCTTCCAATGGATCATTATTATTAATTGTTCAAAAAAGTGCTCAAAAACATGTCTTACAATGCTCAAACTGACAAACCGACTGCTCCAATGGCTTCAAAGCATCCCAAAACCCCTGTCTGGGCTCTTTCGACACCTCAATCGGTCGAAAAATGAAGAAGTTATGCCTCCTGGAAGTCCCCCTCTTCAAGCTTGATGTCTCTGAATCTACAAAATGCACCCTTCTTCATTGAACCTGGCTCACACGCATTTTAAAGCGTTAAAACCCAGCACTGGGCGCAACCATGCCAACGGTGCAAACCGTAGAACGGTTAAGGGCGCACCAGCCCCTAACCGCCTAGGCACCTGGGCGTATGGCTCATAGGACCGTATGCTTGGCAAAAAGGTGGTTAAGTCATTGCAACGGGTGTAACCTCCCCGCGCTCCGGATTAGGTTCACATAGCGATATATATATATAAACCCCGCAACTAGGGGCTCCACCCATCGTAACCTCCACGCACATTATACCACCGGTCATATGTTACATAACAAAAACCATGGGCTATATGTTTTAACCCCGTGCGCAAATGATCGGGCCAATGTATAAAGCATGGTCATATATAATACAAATGACCATGGGTCGGGGCTAAGCCCCGACCCGACCCCTCGCCCAATATACAAACTTGTAAATTTAAATATATTCAAACATATACATTTAACAAGAACCAACTCGCGGCCCAATGGTCGGGCGGTCGTGCGAAGGTGTTATGCATTGTGGGAGGTCCGGGGGTCGAACCCTGCGGACTCTACCATAAATTTTACATAACCATATAAACCAATCAATGAGCGACACGTGGCGCCCATGGATTGGGCCACGTGTCCTCACACCATTTGCCAATAAACGAACACGTGTCATCTCCTGATTCACCAACAGTCAACCAATCAACATCTACCACGTCACCACTGTACGGTCGTATGGTCTGTATGGTCCTGCCACGTCAGACTGTACGGACTGTACGGATTGGTATAGTCAGCATCAATTTTTTTGCCTGTTTGGCTTGACGAATAGATCGCGATATCTTCTCCATACGGAGTCCATTTGACAAAGTAAATATACCACTGGAATCAGGAAGACGAGACTGACACAATGGCACTGTTTTCGTCGCATTCTGAGCACTTTGAAATTTGAGCAAAATTTGATCCCCTGATCACACCTCCCCATTGGGAAGCTTTTGGACCTCCAAAAGACTATCTAAGTCTATGTGAAGATGAGGGTATAGTTCCCTCACCCTTCCAACCTCAATCCACTTGGCCTTGCTTGGATTCGTCCCTTTAAGACCAACTCACAAATACTCCATATTTCCTCGTTTCGAAGTTCGCATCCTCCTGTCAAGGATGGTGTCTTCTTGTAGTTCTGTTAGATACTCTGGAGAAAAATCATCTATGGAAGGAATCTGAACATGCTCTCCTTGATCATCAATCAATGGAGGCTCATATAACTTCAAATTCTCAACATTAACAACCACATACATCTGCATATAAGGAGGCAAATCTAAACGAAAAGCATTGTTACCAATCTTGTCAACAATCTTGAAGGGACCATATCAAATCGGTTTCAAATTTTTGCCCTCTCCTTTAAGCCTCTCCTTGCTGATGTAAAGCCAAACTTCATCTCCAACTTCGAAACTGTGATCAACACGATGCTTGTCATGTCTCGTATTGTACTTGGCCTGACTCTTTTCCAACTGCTCTTGCACCACCTGATGTATCGACTGAATTTGTTCAATGAACTTCTCTGCCCTATCAATGTCATATTGACCATTGACAAAAATATCTTTCCCAAATATAAAATCTAAAGGCGACTTGGGCAAATAGCCAAAACATGCCTCAAATGGCGATGTTTGAGTCGAAGAGTGCTTAGCTCAATTGTACGCATGCTGAATGTAGTGTAAATGTTCATCCCAAAGTTTAGGATGCTTGCTGCAATAAGCACGAAGAAGATGTACCACTGTACGATTCACCACCTCTGTCTGACCATCTGTCTGCGGATGAAAATCTGTGCTCTTTTTAAGCTTGGTGTCCATGAGTGCCCATAAACTCGACCAAAAACTTCCAATAAATTGAGAATCCCAATCAGAAATAATGGACTTAGGCAATCCAAAATGCACCCAAACATTTTGAAAGAACAACTGTGTCGTTTGTTCTGCTGTTACCTGCTTAGTACAAGGCATCAAAATACACATCTTACTAAAACGATCAACCACAACATAAAGATAATCATGACCTTTTCTTGACATAGGTAAACCACCAACAAAATCCATGGAAATACTTTCCCAAGGTCGAGAAGGAACT
>ML779426.1:680612-732307 GCA_009831015.1 Picea engelmannii
ATATACCCTACGACCAGGGGCTCCACCCATCGTAACCCCCGCGCACATTATACCACTGGTCATATGTTACATAACAAAAACCACGGGCTATATGTTTTAACCCCGCGCGCAAATGGTCGGGCCAACGTATAAAGCACGGTCATATATAATACAAACGACCATGGGCCGGGGCTAAGCCCCGGCCTGACCCCTCGCCCAATATACAAACTTGTAAATTTAAATATATTCAAACATATACATTTAACAAGAACCAACTCGTGGCCCAATGGTCGGGCGGTCGTGCAAAGGCGTTATGCATTGTGGGAGGTCCGAGGGTCGAACCCCATGGACTCCACCATAAATTTTACATAACCATATAAACCAATCAATGAGCGACACGTGGCGCCCACGGATTGGGCCACGTGTCCTCACACCATTTGCCAATAAACGGACACGTGTCATCTCCTGATTCGCCAACAATCAACCAATCAACATCGGCCATGTCACCACTGTATGGTCGTACGGTCCGTACGATCTTGCCACGTCAGACTGTACGGACTGTACGGACTGGTATAGTCAGCATCAATTTTTTTGTTTGTTTGGCTTGACGAACAGATTGCGATATCTTCTCCATACAGAGTCCGTTTAACAGAGTAAATATACCACCAGAATCAGGAAGATGAGACAGACGCAATGGCACTATTTTCGTCGCATTCCAATCACTTTGAAATTTGAGCGAAATTTGATCCCTTGATCACTTACAAGCATACAACATTCATAACAAGCCTACAACCTCATTTTTAGCATAAAAATCATCCCAACAATGGTTGTTCTTAAGAATAACACGATTGGTGCTCTTTTTCAACACAACCCTCCTCTTTCTCTTCAAAACCAACATGAAAAATTAACCCCAAGAATGAAATCAAATTTCATTTTCTTCTCATGCAATCTTGACTCACACATTTCCCAAAAAATGGTTGTACTAAGCCCATGTTGTCATAAATAGGTGAGTTGATATTTCCCACCTACCACTCTTACACCACTTTATTATCTCTTTTGATATTTCAAAGGAATTAAACTTTAATTTGAAAATGGTTTGGATCAATATAAATGAGTGACCCCTTGAACCCCTCTTTAGCCCTCTCTCTCGTGGAATCATAGCCCCCCGTCATTACCATCCCACTTGTACCGCAACTAGTGATAATTATTTTTATTAATAATTTTAATGTACATTTTACATAACTTGGACCTTGGCCATATCAATTCATATGAGATATCTTGCTCAGCCATATCGGCTCGCCAGCCTAATTAATATTTGCACAATTATATTATAATTGCAAGGATTAGAACTAGGGATATTACATTCCCTGCCCCTTATTTGTTCACTATCCTTAGTGCACAACACCATGCAAGTGTACATACATATTATGGTGTTAGGCTCCTTGGACTAATATCACACACGCACTCTAGCCTAAAATACTTATACATAGGTAGTCTGGCCCAAAACATGTCCTCATAGGCACATTGGCCCCAAACTGTACATAATGAGTTTACACTTCAGTATCACTTGCAACAATTCCAACCTACAATATCTCATTCCCCTAAGTCTATACAACCCAAGGACATGTACTCCCTTCTCTGTAATGCAGTCCCTCAAGTTGTACCACTTCCCTTCAGGGATCCATCATTTACCAACTAGGAAGTCTTAGAGATGTGGCTCTAGGAATCCTAGTTGCAACAACTTTAATAATTTTTCAATTCCCACAACAATTTTAACAAACAATATCTCTTTCCCCAAAACCTGCACAACTAAAGGAAGTGTACCCCCTTCTCTACACTGCAGTGCCTAAGGATGTACCACTTCCCTCCAGGGCTCCAACACAAGGTTGGACAAGAAGTCTCATAGTTGTGGATCCAGGAACTCCAGATGTGAAAATGGAATCTCCAAACCTTGAAATAGTTGTAGATATTCCTTATGCATTGCATCGTCAACTCCACTTTTCTTGTTCTGAGCAGCAACAAGTCCACTGGACCTTACTTGTTCCATGTATTTTTCCTTGAGCTCCATTTCCTTCTGGTACTCTTCTTTCCAAGTGATCAATTCATGTATTCTTTCTTTATTCATCCCTATAACATCCATCATGAAAACATGCATGTTATAGCCCTTATCATATAAAAATAATCTTAGTCATAGGAGCTCTCAATTCGAAAATAAAATATGTATTCAAAGGTATGTTTGTAACCATAAAGAGATACTTATCTGTATGACTATCATTTGCTTCACAAAGATGCATGGGAAAGAATATAGGTCACTATTATTTCCCGACACACCCTCATGATTTTAGCCACTGGGCCATATGCATTATTAATTTACCTCTTCCTTGCTATACTCACCCTCCAGACTCATTAATCCCCTTCACTTCTAGACAGTCCCTCGGAAGATCCATCATTTTCCAAGGTGTTATCGTGCAAGGAGAGCGCCAACTTACTTCCATAATCCCACTGAAAATATGTAAGTTGTGGAAATCATAGGATCCCAATGTCCTAATAGTAGTCTTGTTCCTAGGATTTCAAGTTCAGTAGCTATCACCTACATACAACTATCATGAGATATCATTATAGCAATTTTACTTATAATTTCAAATTAGTTTCACAAGGAAAAATCAAGTTTCCTAGTATGAGATTCCTTGTCATAACGTTTGTCTCTTGAAACATAATGTATCATTCTTCCTTATGCACTTACACCATTTCCATATCCAAGACCATTCTTGTTGCAATTTTCTCAACTTTCATTCAATGAAACAAATAGTCAATACTCATGCACATTATCATTTTACTGCACATTACATTTTTTGCAATATTTACAACAACTCATGACATAATATCAAAATTGTATATTTCCAACAATTCAATCCCTTCCATATACTATTCATATTAAATGGAATGAAACTAAAATTTCTTACACATGCATTATCAATACCCAAGATTTTCATAATGCAATAAAAAATTACCAATAAATAAACCATTGTATCAATGCCCATGGCCACATCTATACAATGCATCCTTTCATTCACTATGGAATACCACATATTTGTGTCATGTACTCAAACATGGTGAGTTGGAAGGTTTAGACAATGCCTCAACACATCATCCAAACTATTCCCCATTACATGTTCGACTATTTGGATACCTTCCTCTTCGACCCATACAAAGCACTGAGAATTTAATCCTTTAGTGCTCTTTAGTGTCAGCAAAGAGGTTGCAGTATAAACATCGGTTATAAAGGGGAGGACCATTTATCACTTATATGGTGCTATATCCCTTTCATATAGAACCATATCATGGTATCACACATGGTTAGCTCTATTGGAATCCATTTCTATAGTAGGATTATGTCTCCTGACTTGACCTGGTTATGACCTCATAACCAACATAACATACCACTAAAGGTTGTATAAATGCATTTAAGCATTAAACTACATTTGTATACTCAAGGCCCTCTTCCTTTACACATCAATTCAAATATTGAAATTTAACTCAAATATTGAATTCCAATTGAGGGAACTCTTACCTTAGTTCCCTTCAACATTTATGCATCACAAGCAACCAAACACATACTTGCATGGTTTTTATCAAATTAATTGATGCTGCCTTATTAGCTAGGATTTTATAGAATCTTGCAGGATCCCTTCACCAACCTCTTGATCAACATTCTTACCATCCTAGTTTGTCTTCATATAGATGGATATCATATGCAACGACAACAACATCAACATTTCAACCATGCTATATCTTTTTTCATGGATACATAATCTGTTATGATCCAACACATTAAAAATAATAAAAAGTCAATGAATTGCAATCCACTTCAAGGGGGGAACCTCCTTTTAAAATATATCCAATTCAAAATGCAATATGATATGTGATAAGATAATCCTAAGAATAAGTCTCCTTATTATGTATATAGGATACAATGGGTACAATTGTATTGAAAGGGTGCAATGAAGGGTTCTAGCCAACATACAAATCTAACACTAGAAATGTAATAATTCAATATCTAGGACTTAACAAGGGGTTTTATACATAACATGTCTTTATATGGGACCTTGTCTAGGGATTAACATGCTCCTCCCCTTGAAACAAGTGTTGTCCTCAACACTTGAAAAACAAAGTTGTGTCTGCATGAAAAAATCATCTTACCGTGTCGCCTCTTCAACTAGTAGGTTCTTCCATTTGATGAGGTACTCATTAATTGCTCGATTTCACAGTTTCTTAATCCCTATTTCAAGGATTGTTTTTGTTTCTAGTATGATTTTCCATTCTCCATTAATTTCTGAAAAAATATTTTGCACTAGGATCTTACCACTAATTACATGGAAGACTAGATTTACACTTCTTGGTCATAGATGAATATCATGGTCATGATCTTGATCAAGTGGAATACCCTTAGGCATCTCTCCAAATACATTGGAATGCTTGTTGATAAATTTTTGGAGATCCATTGGAGTAGAGGGTATAGACGTTTGAACATATAGTGAGCACAATCGTGCAACTACACCACCATGTCCCTTTTTGAGTAATTTTGTCATGCTATTAGAGCTTATCACTTTAAAGGGTTCCCCTTGGATACTTCTATGCTCATTTTCCTTTCCTTTTGAGGAAAATATAATGAAAAGATATTGAAAATTAAGGGCCACTTCTCCCAATGATTGTAACCATTGAATTCCTAATACAACATCAACACCACCCATTTTAATGCAAATCATGGGAATATCGAATAAATACTCCCACATATTGAGCCTAATACTATGACACTTCCTAGAACAATTTATGGTACCTCCATATGCAATCATTACTTGAGAATCTAGTGCTAGATATACAAGGAAATTGACATCTTTTGCTAATTTGTAATTGATGAAGTTATGGGTACTACCAGAATCAGTAAACACTATTACCTTTTTCTTTTTGATATATCCTTCTATCTTGAGGGTTTCTGGAGTACTGATTTCAACCGATGCATGACAAGATATTGTTTGACTAGTCTTTTTTAGCTCTAGATCTTGAGATGATTCCAATTATTGATCTTCTTCCTCTTCATTGTCTATGTATAATACTCTCTTCTCACTGCATTTATGCCCCTTACTGTACATGTTGTCACAATTGAAGCATAGTCTCATTTCTCTTCTTTCATCCATTTGTCGAGGTATCAACCTTGTCGGTTGAGGTACACTTCTTTTATGAACCCCACAATGATCTCTACTTTCTGTGTGTGCTCCATTGGTAGACTTGTGCATAGCCGTATTCTTGGATTGAATATGATGAGAAGATTGCATAGCTTCCATAATATTTGCAGGATGTCTTAAGAAAAGAACATGTTTAATGCCTTCTTTTAGTCCACCCAAGTAAGCTTCCAACAAGTGATCATCACTTATGTTATCCACCCTTGTGGCCAATACCTGGAATTTTGAATTATAATCTTCAATATCACCTAAGTTCTTGATTCTTGTCAATTGACTGAAGTAGTCATGTTCCCAAAATTTCCCATATTGTACTTATAAGTCTCTTGTAAATAGACCTCAAATATAATGATAAAAATGGGGCTTCCTTTTAACTATCCATTGATACCATTGATATGGTTTTATCTCAAAGTTCAAAGTTTCCATGTGAATCCTTTTCTTATCATCCATAATATTATGCAATTCAAAATATTGTTCTATTTGGTTCACCCATGTAAAGAACTTTGTACCATCAAACTTCTTTAATTAAATCTTGGGAAAGTTGAATTTATGACTCCCATCGTAATTAACTTCACTATTAGAGTTAAATCCACTCAAAAATTTCTTATTACCGACAATTTTTTGTTATAGCCTTAATTTCCACTCTACCGGTTAGAAGGGAGTTCAAAAGAAGATGTAATCCAAAATAAATATTTTGCTTGATATTTGGGCCCTTTTTGGAGGTCATCGTGGGTCTCATAGGAGACAACACATGATGATCGTCACACATCAACTATAGTGAAACAAGCGATGATATGTCAAACTTTCTATATTTGTGGAGTTATGAAGAGATATGCGAGGAATGATTTGCATATTCGTGGCATGAGCCTAGGAACTCACAACATTTGAGTCTCTAGTGGTCTCTAGAATATCTAGAATCTCTCCCAAGCCTCTTCCAAGGATTTATATAACAAAGGAAAGTCTTGAGAAAAAATGGGGAGGAATCAAGAGTAGTGTTATGTTTTCCATTTGTAGAGGAACTTTTCCATTCATAACAACCATAAATCAGAGTGCCTAGCTTGATCAAGAGGTTGAGGAGAAGCAAGGAGAAAGGAGAAAGGAGTCAAAGGAGAATGACATGATCACCAAATGTATGATCTTGCTGTAATTTCTCTATGATAATTAATAGATCACTCATTTTCACCTAAATTATTTATGTTGGATTCATGAATGGTTTGGATTTGATTCTATGAATGATAAATCAAGTTAGATATAAGTTATATTAGTGATTTATAACATTGGGAGAAGTAGGATATTGGTGTTGTTTTTTGCTTGTGTGTAAGAAGTAGGTTGTAAGAGTTGGAGAAAAATTTCAGGAGCTGCAACAACCAAGATACACAGGAACAACCTTCGAAGACAAGGTATGCTAATATGTCCTTTCTTAGTGTAAAATATATTGCTTGTCTTAGATCTAGAAAAAAATAGAGATCTAAACTTCTTTCTATCTAGGATCAATAGGTATATCCTAGGGAGATCTTGTTGTTTACTCAGTGAGATCCCTGTGAGATTTTATCCCATAACAAAAATGGTGATCATACTAGGGAATAATATTCTCTAATTTGTATCTTTTTTCCAATCTATCCTCTACTTGTTTCTAATTTGTTTTGATTTTCTTCCTTAGACTTATCCATATTTTAGATCTATAAGATTTGATAGATATAACACAGATCTGACAAGTCTGGAAAAAATACATCATTTTCTAATTTATTTATTTTTCTACATCATTGCAGATTGAAGTA
Organism: Picea engelmannii; assembly: GCA_009831015.1. Taxonomy (NCBI): domain Eukaryota; kingdom Viridiplantae; phylum Streptophyta; class Pinopsida; order Pinales; family Pinaceae; genus Picea; species Picea engelmannii. Next base: position 687,607 of record ML779426.1, read on the forward strand.
TATTGGTCACGTGATGATCATTTCCTATTTACTAGCATGCATCCCACAACAATATGTGTAAACTATAGAATTGCAGAGATACCCAGGCTCTTGAGATTAGATTGATTCCCCTAATCCTTTAAGTCTTTTAGTGGTTTGTTTGAGTTATTTTGTCAAACAATTTTCCTTCAAGTTGAGTTTGGAGTGTATTTGTGTGGCTTGTTTTCATTTTCTTTCTGAGAGATCTAGTGAATTTGGGAAATGAACCCAACAAATCTGAACATATCTGGAAGTGCTTGACATTACTTGCATTGGTTTGTCCTTGTGTAAATTTTATTCATTTCTATATTTATCCTCATAGGTAATTTTTGGGAGTGATCTTGGTAGAGACATTGGAGTGGGCTGATCTGACACCACTTCCAATTTCCTACATCCCCTTTTCTTTTTCTTTTTTTTGGTTTCCTTTTGCATTTGTGTTCTTCATTAGCTTAAGAAACATTTTCATTTCATTTGGAAAAATATAAAACAATAAAAAAATCTTGTCATGCTTGACTTATTTTGAAGCATTAGTGAAAAGAGTGCATTAGTTATTCATTGTTTGGTTTCAAATTCTAGAAAAAAGTTTCATATCTGAATTGCTTGTTGGTTGCTTGGGGTGTGAGGTTTCATTTACAAAAGTTGCAAAGAAAAGGAAAAATTATCTTTCCCTCCCATATCTAGATTTCATTGAGTTGATAAAATTTGCATTGGCATCTTTGCATTGCTTGGTTGGGTTAAGAGTCACAACATCACCCAAAACATTTCATCCATCTCCCTTTGAATTAAAAAAAAAACAATTTTATTTTATTTGCTAGTTTGTCCGTGACTTGCGGGACTAGCCTGTGGCTTGAGAAACCGTGAATCAGGGGATTGCATCTAGCTTGAGCCAGACCAACCCTTAACATGGTTGGATTTTTTGTCCCCACAAGTTTTGAACCAGTGAGTTAACATCACGGAGTGCCTTAACAACACACTCCATCATCGACTGTCCTACACCTTGGGGACAATTAAACAAAAAAAATTAAAAAGAATCATGTAATCTAAAATTTATTAGACACTTTTCTTTTATAGTGAACCAACAGTATATAGGCTTAGGGCCTTGGAACAAGTTTGGAGAGTAAACTCCCCAAGGCCATGAAAATGGAACTTAGGAGTCATTAAAGAGTGATAAATCCATTCTTGCAACTGATGTGTTAGGAGCCTCCTCTAACATAGGATTTAATTACGAGGTTGCATCAGGGAAAGTAGGGAGATTACCCCTCTCTTCTTAATTTGGTGTTTGTCGTACCACTTCGATTTCTACATATACATGGGTTTCGATGGTGCCATTATTGGACAATTGGTTTGGACAACTAGTTATCATTGATGTCAACCCTTAGAGAGTGACATTGGAGATTGATGTCAACCATTAGAGATTGATTTCAACCCTTGGAGAAGTCCATAAGCCCCAGAGTTATGGACGGGATCGTTGGACAGTTGGTTTTCATCTGTATGATTGATATTGATGATGAGTTAGTTGGGTACATTTTATGCAATCTACATGTAGCTCCAAAGGTATGGTTATGGGACCCAAAGTTGATTGAGGAATAATAACATAAAGGATAGTGAAATTTTAGGTAAGAATGCCATAGATCAATATTACACTTAGTGCCATTTTCGGTGATATGTGGAATGTCAGGTGGTTCCTCATGGTTAGGGATATATGGCCTTGTGAATTTGGAAGCCCCGTAGAATTGGAAGGGAGCCCTAGTTGGTTACAAGTCAATGAGTAAAAATGGAAAAGTGGTTGTAACAAGAAAGTCAAGGAGCCCTAAGATTAAGAAAAGAGGCTACCTAGAAATAGTATAAGTAACCCTCAAGGAGTCATTCACAAGTACACATTCAGACACTTATTCATTGATAATCTATCTTGTGATCTAGTGAATTGTTATGGTATATTGATTTTGTTATGGTATATTTTGGTATCTTGGTGAATGTGACGCCAAGTCTGAGGAAGTGAAGAAGGTGTGGGAAAAGTGCGAAAGTCTCGAAGTTGCAGAAGGAAATGGTTTTTTAAAAACCCTAATTACTGAGATCCTCATGGGTTGCACTATACTTATCTAGTGAGGCATCCTCGCAGGTCAGCTAGTGTCTATCTAGAGAGGCACTTGAACGTTTGGGAAAATGTTAGTACCAGGTTGTTGATTGACTATGGAAGAAGCTACAGGTCAGATTGCAGAGTAACATGTCAACTACAGGATTAGAGGTAAGGGTTAAGGCTTATGGTTTTGGTGTTATGGTACATGCATGGTGATGTTAGTATATGTTATGGTACATGCATGGTTATGATAGCATGTGATTTGGCGCATCTTGGTAATGTGATGGTACATCGATTAGAGGGATTATTGGATGGTTTGGTTTTTGGTTTAGTTACATGTTATGATACATACTTGAGGCTTGATATATTGTATCTTGGTGACATTGATGAACATGCTTGAGGCATGTGTTTGAGGGGCTTCTTATATGACATGAGGCTCATCATTGGATGTATGGTGCATGTTGATTGAGGTCTACTTGTTGAGATACATTGTTGGTACATATATTGGATACATTGGCACATGGTTTATGGTAGTTGGTTGAGGCATATCATGAGTGCTATGACACTTGTTTGAGGTACATGGTTGGCATGTTGTATGGTTGATGATTTTATTGGTATTGGTACATTGAAAGAGGCAATTGTTGGTGATCTTGATATATGATTGGTACACATTTGGCACATATTCTTGGCATATGGTTGAGGTGAACGATTGGCACATGGTATGGTACAGGTCGTGATACAGGTTTGGTGCATTGTTGATGCACTTGTTATGGTACATAGTTGATGGTACAAGTTGAGGTAGAGGTTGATGCATGGTTGATGCATGGTACAAATTGAGGTAGAGGTTGATGCATGGTACAAGTTGGTACTTGGTTGAGACACATAGCTTGTGATGGTATGTGGTGATCTTGGTACATGCTTGGTAGAGGCATGTGTTGGTGATGTTGAGCATATGGGTTGACATATGCTCTTGGTGATCTTGGAATGAGTTGCATGCATATGAGAGTGGATTTGGTTTCGTGGATGAGACAATGTTTGGTTGGACAGGTTGTTGTGACAGTGATTGATAGGTTGTACAATGACAGGTTGGATACATTTACATGTTATAGGTTGATGTGAAAGTGACAGTGATAGAGTTGTGACAATGACAGAGTTTGTGGTAGTGATAGTGGCAGATTCCATGATAGTTGGTCTACATTTATATTTCAGGGTGGAAGGATGAGGAAAGGAAAGGGGGTTTTAACCTCCTTCCAGTTGGAGTCAGAGAACCAGGGAGTTGGAGATTCCTTAAGGTTGGAGCCTAAGAACTTGGTGGTTGTAGCCACCTTCCGGTTGGATCTAGAGAACCCAGGGGGTTGTGGCCTCCTTCTGGTTGGAGCCAGAGAATTCAGGGAGTTGTAGCTTCCTTCATGTTGGAGCCTGAGAAATAGGTGGTTATAGCCACCTTCCGGTTGGAGCCAAAGAACCTAGGGGGTTGTAGCCTCCTTTTGGTTGGATCCATATACTTCAGGGAGTTGTAGCTTCCTTTAGGTTAGATCCTAAGAATAGGGGGTTGGAGCCTCCTTCCAGTTGTAACTGGATAATTTGGAAGTTGGTGCTTCCTATTAATAAATTCTTGATATTGAGACATCATTCTGTGGTTTTTTCCCATTTAGGTTTCCACATAAATACAAGTGTATTGTGTTCTTGATGTGATGTTTCTTATGTTTACATGCTTATGATATCTATCTATCTATCTATCTATATATATATATATATATATATATATATATATATATTGGATGAATTCATAGATGATACCTTGATGATATACTGCTGAGCATTGTTGTTAAAGTGAAAGAATATATATTGTGGTTAAAAGTGGTATAAAGTGCTCATACTAATTCACCCCCCCTCTCAGTATTCCAACAATATGCATCAGAGCAGGTTCCTTTAGGAAATGGTTTAACCACTAGAACGAAGATCATGGAGAGCAACAATTTGTATAAGAATGGGATACCACAGTTTGATGGAGAAAACTATTAATTCCAGAGAAGAAGGATGAAAACATATGTTCAAGCACATGGATTTGATATTTGGAAATTGGTAGTAGATGGATACAAAGAACCTGCCACTCCTACAACAGATAATGATGGAAAGAAACTCAATCAAAACAATTTGAGGGCTAAAAATGCTATCCTAAATAGTTTGGTTGATTCAATATATGTAAATTTTATGCATTATAATTATGCAAAGGAGAGATGGGACAAAATTCAAAATGTTTATAAAGGGGATGCCAAAGTCAAAGTATCCAAGATTCAAACTTACAGAGGTCATTTTGAACAACTGAAGATGAATAAGAGGAAGAAATTGCATCCTAATTTCTACGAGTTGATGAAATAATGAATGCGATTAAAGGTTTGGGAGAAGAAATGAAGGAACCAATCATTGTTCAAAAGTTACTAAGGTATCTACCAATGCGATTTGATTCAAATATTTCAGCTCTAGAGGAAAGAGCAGACCTGGGTATGATAAGAATAGATGAGCTACATCAAATAGTTACAACTTATGAAATCAGTGTTGGAGAAATTTATGTTTTTGACACACTAGTTCAGTGGGAGTTAACTGACTAGTTCTATTTTTACCATCATTATTATGCATGCATGCATTCCTAAGGAAAGATAATTGTTTAATTGCTTTTCTTAATTATGGAATGTTTTTCCCTATATATGAGTGTATTCCACTCATTCATTGTATCATATTGATCATGATCTATGTATCAATCATCAGCTCATTGGAGTAGTGTGAATATATTTTCTCATTCTTCCATATTGAATCTCTCTTCCTTTCTTGATAAGCATTGTTTGTACTTGCTTTAGCTAGATCTACTGTGCAGGTTTCCATGAAACACTGACATGGTATCAGAGATATGTTGCTTGGAGCAAGCCAAACAAACCAAAGAATAAGGAAAATCGGGGTTTCGACGAGCTAAATCTGTGGTCGTACCTTTCAACAATTATTCCTCCCAAAATATTACGTTTTGGAGGAAACAGTCTAATGTGAAAGTAAATCGACTCATTTTGGAAGTGGGTTTTCAATCATTTGGTGAGATTCTTCACTGTTTGCTCAGAAAGTAAGCCACAAGATAGTCTCCTGAAATGGATAAGAATCCATGGTCGTACCTTTCTACATTCATTTCTCCCAAAATATTACATTTTGGAGGAAACACCCTTTGTAGAAAGTAAATCGTCCCATTTTGGAAGTGGGTTTTCAACCGTTTGGCGAGATTCCTCACCGTTTGCTCAGAAAGTAAGTCACAATATCATCTCTTGAAACTGATACGAATTTTCACTTAAAATGCCATTTTTGCCGTGATTTCTTAATTTTTCACTTATAGATTGAGAGTAAATTTTTAGGGGATCTTAGAAATAGTGGCAGAGATGGATATGACAACTATTATAAATTCAAACTTGGTGGTAATCCTCACACCATACAATTATTTTGATTGGAATCCCAAGGAAACATTCAAACTCAAAAGAAAATGACTATATAATTTGACGATGGTGACATAAACATAGCCTGCATCAGTGATTGAGAAGATTAGATGGGTGAACCGTAAGGATGAGGCCACAAGACTACTTCTGAGTTAATCTCCACTGATCTGTGGTTTCATGTTGTTGCATGCAAGACTCCAAATGAGATATGGACCACCTTCGAAGGACTTTTTGGAAAGCAGGATGAGATGCGAGGTCATATGCTTGAGGTAGAGTTGAATACCTTAGACCTTAAAAGTTTTGATAATATACAATATTTTTTTACTAAATTGAAATCTTTGTTGTTGAGCTTGGGTGAAATTTGTGGTATTGATAAGTCTACACAAGAAAAACAACTTATTCTAACAATATTGACCAAGCTAGGACCAGAATACACTGTATATGTCTCCAATTTCCATTCTGGCAGATGTTGTTTTGGAGCAAATTAGAAAATGCCTACATTGACTCAGTTCATTGAGTCTCTTACACAAGAGCAGACAAAACTCAAACAAATTGGCCTCATGAAAGATCCCAAAGAACATGCACTTACCATGCATCATGGAAAAGGGTCTTCCAAACAGAACGGGAAGGAGGGATATTCCAAACCCTTCAACGATTCTTCAGGTTCCAGAGACTCTTCAGATTCCAAGAAGAAGAAGAAGAAGAAGGGAAAGAAGTGAACTCACTACAATAAACTAAATCATGAAGAATCCACATGCATGAAGAAACAAATCGATCTTATGGCACATGCACTTCAACATAACAACCTTGGAAACTTCATTCAAGATGGAGTCAAGAAGCAGAAGGAAGAAGATCCTGCTCCTAAGAAAGGTAATTATCATGCTCCGGTTGCAATTAATTCCTCATTTGATTCATGGATTATAGATTCTGGTGCATCCCATCATATGACAATGAAAGAGAAAGTTTTCTCTTCTTTGAGTCCATGCTCAAGACCCCCTATTCTCATGGGGGATGATACTCCAGTAGCAGTAGCAGGAGAAGAGAGAGTAGAACTCCACAATGGAAGTTTTGAGAATGTTCTACATGTTCCAAAGTTTCTATGAAACTTCTCTCAGTTTATCATATCGCTCAGAAAGGTAAAAAGGTTGAATTTACATCAAATACAATTTCAGTAATTGACATGCATGACAATTCCATCATTGCAATTGGTGAGGTGGATCACAAGTCCAGGTTGTATAAATTCACTAAGTTTTTTTACAATGACTCCTCTATTCTACTTACACATAAGGAGACTACTTTGCATGCACCTCCAGTGCAACATGCATATACTCTTGTTCTTCCATCAGTTTCAGACATTAGAGATGATTCCATGCACTCAGATTATGTACATGGAAATAAGCAGGTAGTACAACTAGATAAGAAGCCAACATCGAAGCTTCAATAGATGCCCATGAAGGCACAAACCACACTTCAGGTAGCATGCAACCTTACAGAGAATCCATTGGACTCAAGCGTTACTTGATCTCAACATGAGAAGCCTTCTCATGTACTTTCATCTTCAGAACCTGCGATGCCCATGCATTACTATATGGTTCAATATACTGATAAGAAAAACTACAATAGGGTTGTGGGAAATCCATTATGGAAAGCAGCCATGCAAAAGGAGTATGACTCACTCCTACAGAACCAGACTTGGCATCTGGTTCCACTTCCACCAGAAAGGAATATTTTTTAGGTGTAGATGTGTCCACGGGACTAAGAGGTACAAGGCTAGGCAGGTTGCCAAAGGACGTCATCAGATCCATAAATATTTCTATATCTTCATGAAGACTTTCAATGAGAAGAAGTTTTAGACTTTACGGGATCATCTTGGGTGAAGAACACAGTTGCCTAGCAGCTGCCATTTTCTTCTTTTGATACATTATCTTTTGAGGGGGGGGTTTATTCCCACATGGTTTTCCCTCTTTCCTCACTTTTATTCAGTGTTCATTAGTTTCATTGTACATGAGTACCTAAAATGGCCTAGTAGCCAAGACTCATTTTTTACTCCATAGTGATTTTCAGGGGGTTGTTGAAGAAATTTCTATTTTCGACACACTAGTTCAGTGGGAGTTAACTGACTAGTTCTATTTTAAACTTTCTATTTTTACCATCACTATTATGCATGCATGCATTCCTAAGGAAAGCTAACTCCTTGATTGCTTTTCTTAATTATGGAATGTTTTTCCCTTTATATGAGTGTATTCCACTCATTCATTGTATCATATTGATCATGATCTATGTATTAATCATCACCTCATTGGAGTAGTGTGAATACATTTTCTCATTCTTCCATATTGAATCTCTCTTCCTTTCTTGATAAGCTTTGTTTGTACTTTCTTTAGCTACATCTCCTATGCAGGTTTCCATGAAACTCTAACAATGAGGACATAACAGGAAAATCCATTCACAAAAGAAGCAACTTTTAAAGCATCCAAAAGGACAAAGAAGAATAAAAAGCCCGAGTCAAAGCGAAATTGCAACTGTAGCGATGATTCATATGAGGATGAAGAAACAACCAACTTTGTAAGGAAGCTAAAGAAAGGAACCGACAAGTACAATGGTATGCTTCCCTTAAAATGTTTTAATTGTGCTAAAATTGGTCATTTTGCAAATAAGTTTCCTTATGCTAAGAAGTTAGACAATGATGAAGAGGAAGATCCAAAGAAATAAAAGAAATATAAAAACGGAAATAGGAAATATAAAAAGAAAGTATTCAAGAAAAATGTCTACTCAAGAGAAGGCAGTTCTTCATCTGATGAAGGTAATGAAAGAGACAGTGACTCAGAGAGAGTACTCTTTATGGATATGGAAAATAAGAAAAATGGCAAAGAAGGTGAAGTGGATTTTTAGGTATAATTAATCAATGATTTAATTGTTGAAGAAAGAAAGGGATAAAAACATCTACTTTAAAACCCAACTTGAAGAAGGAAAATAAAGGAATAAGTAATGCAGATCGACCTAATAAAGAAAGAAAAGGAGTGTAAGAAGCTTGAGAAGGAAATCATGACATTGAGAGTTGAAGTCAACAAGCTCATCAAGAACTTGAAAAATTTTCAAGTGTTAGAAAACATTCTCCATAGTTAAAGGCCATACAGTGACAAATATGGACTAAGATATAAGAATGTTCATTTTGAGGAAGGTTCAATATCCATGATGAAAGAAAAAAACAAAGGAGTTATGTAGAAGTTCTCAAAGGAAGGAATCATGGTCAACAAGAATCAGAAATGGATGAATACATAATACCTTTTACATTTAGGCAGGAAAGAAGCTTCAATCATTTTGAAAGAAACAACCAAATATAAGATCTTGATCAGCCAAGGAAGAGTTACAGAAGGACTACATCACAAAGAAGATCATTCACTTCTAGGTATGTAAATTTATTTTATGGTCATTATTTTAATTGTACTAACTTTGGACATAAAGTTGTAGATTGCATGGATTATGACAGAAATGATCAGGAAATAAATGCATATGTGGCTCCACATAATATTGAATGTTACAAGTTCCACAACTATGGACATATAGCTCGAAATTACAGAAGCATGATAAATCCTCCTATGAAAGAAAATACTAATGACATATACAAGAATGATTGGAAAAGAAGTTAGGAGAAAGAAGAGAAGGTAAATGAAGAACATGTCCAAGGAATCGTGCTTACAAGATTCGAAATAGAACAAGATCATGATGAATTTACATGTAAAGAGGAAAGTGTCATAATTCAGGCAGAGGATGAAGAAGAAGATGTCCAAACTCAGGATGGTGAAAATTTTTAGAAAGAGGATGAAGAGTAATATATCTCCATAGATGAAGATTTCTCCTTATTGGAGCATGTATTATTCTGATCTATCTGTCTTGGAGACTCCCTATAAATATGAATATTGAATAGGGTGAGTTAGTGAAATAGCTACTACAGATTAGAGAACCATCTTTTGAGTAGTATGAAGTCTTGACAGAGACAGATTCAGAGAAGTCAGATAACAAGGGCATGGATATTTTCATTACAGGTTGTTCTAGACATGCATAGTTTGGCTTGCAGTGGACATGTGATGATCAATTTCAGCCGTATAGTACAATGAAAAATGGGTCAGTATTGCGGATAGTTGAGTAGCATGGTTATGAACAGTTTGTGACATATGGACAAAGATGGATTCATGATATGATTAGAAGGTTCAAAGAGTATGGGTCAAAGAAGATGCATATCAGTGTATTTACAATTTGAATAAGTGGAATCAGTTGGAAAGAAGTGAAAGGCATGACATAGGAGGGAAAGATAAATTTTCAATAGAATCCATATCATCAGAACGAAATCATTTGACAACATGGTCAAGTGAACATGACAAGTGATTGAAGAAATCAAATTTTGAATGATTTTTGTATATATCAGTGAATTACATGAGGAAGCACCAATGAACAATAAATAATATTGAAAGAGAGGAAAGGAAACTTGCAGAGAAGGGAAATCATCAGAGAGAGAGAGAGAGAGAATCCATAAAGGAATATCAACAACATGCAGGTAGGGGGAGAAATACTGATAGGGGGGGTTAACCTTTGGTCAGAGATATTTGTGAAGAGAAAGAAAAAATGCATGAAGACAGGGGGAGCAACCCCAAGGAGAGATACCCTTTTCCATTGATTTCAAAGGGGGAGAGTGAGAAACATTGATTATGAACGATGATCGCATGGGGAGCATGATCATGAGTGTTGCCATCAATGCCAAAGGGGGAGATTTTTGTACATTTGGTTTGGAAAGTTGGTTGTTGTTGATGTCAACCCTTTGAGAGTGATCTTGGAGATTGATGTCAACCCCTAGAGATTGATGTCAACCCTTGGATAAGTCCAGAAGCCCCAGAGATGTGGATGAGATCATTGGACAACTGGTTATCACCTGTAGGATTAATATTGATGATGAGTTAGTTGGGTACATTTGGTGTAGCCTACATGTATCCCCAGAGGTGTGGTTATAGGAACCAAAGTTGATTGAGGAATACATACATAAAGGGATTTGAAATTGTAGGTAATACTATCATATATGGATAGTACACATCGTTCCATTTTCGATGATATGTGGAATGCCACGTGGTTCCTCACGGTTAGGGAGATATTGCCTTGTGAAGTTGGAAGCCCTGAAGAATGGGAAATAAGCCCTAGTTGGTTACAAGTCAATGATTAACAAGGGTAAATTGGTTGTAACAAGAAACTCAAGGATACCTAATATTAAGGAAAGAGGCTACCTAGGAAAAGTATAAATAACTCTCAAGGAGTCGTTCACAAGTACACATCCACACACTTATTCATTGATAATCTATCTTGTGATCTAGTGAATTGTTATGGTCTAGTGATTTTGTTATGGTCTATTTTGGTATCTTGGTGAATGCAATGACAATTTTGAGACAGAGAAGAAGGTTCATAAAAAGTGCAAAATTTTCAGAGCTGTAGAAGGAAAGGGTTTTTGAAAAACCCTAATTACTGAGATCCTCATGGGTTGCACTATACTTGTCTAGCGAGGCATACTAGTGGGTCAAATAGTGTCTTTCTAGTGAGGCACTTGCATATTTGGGAAAATGTGAGTACCAGGTTGTTGATTGACTATGGAAGAAGCTACAGGTTAGATTACAGAGTAATAGGTCAGGTACATGATTAGAGGTAAGTGTTAAGGCTTATGGTTTTGGTGTTATGGTACATGCATGGTGATGTTAGTATATGTTATGGTACATGCATGGTGATGATATCATGTGATTTGGTGCATCTTGTTAATGTGATGGTACATTGATTAGAGGCATTACTAGCTGGTTTGGTTTCTAGTTTAGTTACATGTTATGATACATACTTGAGTCTTGTTATATTGTATCTTGGTGACATTGAGGAGCATGATTGAGGCATGTGTTTGAGGTCCTTGCTATATGACTTTAAGCTCATCATTGGATGTATGGTGCATGTTGATTGAGGTATACTTGTTGAGATACATTGCTGGTACATATCTTGGATACATTGGCACATGGTTTATGGTAGTTGGTTGAGGCATATCATGAGTGTTATGACACTTGTTTGAGGTACATGGTTGGAATGTTGTATGGTTGATGATGTTATTGGTATTGGTACATTAATAGAGGCACTTGTTGGTGATCTTGATATATACTTGGTACACATTTGGCACATATTCTTGGCATATAGTTGAGGTGCAAAGTTGGCACATGGTATGGTGCAGGTGGTGATACATGTTTGGTGCATGGTTGATGCAGTTGTTATGGTACATGTTGAGGTACATGTTGATGCATGGTATATATTGGTACCTAGTTGAGACACATATCTTGTGATGGTATGTGGTTATATTTGTACATGCTTGGTAGAGGCATGTGTTGGAAATGTTGAGCATATGGTTTGAGATATGGTCTTGGTGATCTTGGCATGACTTGAATGCGGATGAGAGTGGTTCTAGTTTCATGGATGAGAGAGTGATTGGTTGGATAGGTTTTTGTGACATTGATTGATAGGTTTTCTAGTGATAGGTTGGATACAGTGACAGGTTACAGGTTGATGTGAAAGTGATAGTGACAGAGTTGTGACAGTGACATGTTTTTGACAATGACAGAGTTTGTGGCAATGATAGTGGAAGATTCTGTGAAATTTTGTCTACATTTATGTTTCAGGGTGGCAGGACAGGGACAGGAAATGGGGTTGTAGCCTCCACCCAGTTGGAGCCGGAGAACCAGGGAGTTGGAGCTTCATTTAGGTTGGATATAGAGAACTAGGTGGTTGTATCCACCTTTTAGTTGGAGCCAAAGAACCCAGGGGGTTGTATCCTCCTTCTGGTTGGAGCCAGAGAATTTAGGGATTTGTAGCTTCCTTCAGGTTGGAGCTTGAGAACTAGGTGTTCATAGCCACCTTTCAGTTGAAGCAGGAGAACCCAAAGGGTTGTATCCTTCTTCTGTTTGGAGCTAGAGAATTCAGGGAGTTGTAGCTTCCTTTAGGTTGGAGCCTAAGAATAGGGGGTTGGAGCCTCCTTCCAGTTGTAGTTGGAGAATTTGGAAGTTGGTGCTTCCTATGAATGAATTCTTGATATATATAATAAAGAATTCTATGGTTTCCTCCCATTTGGGTTTCCATGTAAATAGTGGTGTACTGTTTTCATGATGAGATGATGCTTATGATATATATATATATATACACACACACACACACACACACATTGGATGCATTCATAGATGATACATTGATGAGATACTCTTGAACATTGTTGTTAAAGTGAAATAAGATATATATATACACACACACACACACACACACACACACATTGGATGCATTCATAGATGATACATTTATGAGATACTGTTGAACATTGTTGTTAAAGTGAAATAAGATATATTCTAGTTAAAAGTGGTATAAAGTGCTCATACTGATTCACCCCCCCTCTCAGTATTCCAATGGCAATACCTTCTGTTAGTATCCAGATACTAAATTTTCAATTTTCTCCTTGTTGCAGGAATGGGGATATTCTTATAGCACCGAGAATTGTGTTCTTACAAAAATTGATGAAGGGGAATTCTCTGTCCTTGAAACCTCTGCCCTTGTTAAGAGTTTCAATATTTCATATTAAATCCAGATATCAAGCATGTGGAATCTCTATGCAAACTGATAAGAATTATTCCTCACATGATTGACCATCCAAATGCCAAGGATCACATTGATGCATACTTTGATAAGATAGCACAAATGTTAAATAACCAAAAGTTGGTTTCTCCACTAAAATTTATGTGGAGGAATATAATTGATCTCAGGAAGAGATGGATGGTAACAAAGGAGAAAAGTCGAGGGTAATGTCCAAGAACAACAGGTAGGAGGACATCATGGCATCTTACCTAATCTAATGAAGAAGGCAATGAGTTCCCTTTTCAGTGAATCTTCCTATTATTTGATATCTTTCCTAGAAGCATTGCTTTCTCTTGTAACAATTTTAGTTTCTTCTTCTTCTGGCTACACTTCTTTAAGAGATGTGGGCTTAATGCCAACTTTTCTCCCTCTTATCAAAGATCTGTATCCATAACACATACACTTAGCAATATATGCTATGCATGTTCTTGAGGCCTTTATGGACTATATTAATCTTGCTACAACCTCATTTAGGGATTTAGGAGGCTTGGATAGAACCATAGCACGCTTGAAGCTTGAAGTCTGCCATTTTGAGGAGACAGTAAAGAAGCAGAGTGGAGAATCACAATTAGGTTTCAAAGGCAAGTCTCCTCAGAACAATGATGTTGGGTCAGAGGCAACACATATAGCTCAAACTGACACATTGGTTCCTTATCATAGAAGATATCTTATGAAGGCTTTTCTTCGTGCTATATCTCTTGGCGCATATGCTCCTGGAAATAATGCAAGGTTGTGTGGATATGAAGAGAATGCTTTGTCATTTTTCTTGTGCACTATATTCAAAAGATCGAAGGACTTTAGTGGTGGGGTCTTTTCACTTGTAGCCACAGTCATGAATGATCTTATTCACAAAGATCCAACTTCCTATTATGTTCTAGATGTTGTTGGTCTGCTGAACGCTTTTTTGGATGCTATCATGGTTGGTGTCCTCCCTTCTGCAGATGCAGTAGCTTGTATACCACAATTCTTGGATGATTTGTGCCTTATTAACCTTGGTCTTCAAGCTATTATAGGAAGGAAGATTATCCTATAGTCTCAAAATATACATAGTTCATCATTGGGGACCCTGAGGTTATTATTTGTAAAGATCCTAATTTTTAGGGCCGTAGAGGTTCCAAGGATCTGAAATAGGGTTTCAAATTATATCAATTGGTGTCTCCTTGATAACCAATGGCTTTGAGCATTGGGAAGTGTTTATATTGTCATAAATTTACTCGAGCATTAGCACACAAATTCTAAAATTAAAATCCCATGCCTCTTTTCAATTGAAGATATATTGTTTTATTATTTTGAGAGAATCAGGGGCTTAAGCCATTAACAATGGCAGTCATTTAGCAATAAAAGGAAGACTGTTGATAAAAATTCCCTGGATGGTGATTTGGTTAAGTTGTTTATGAACCTCAGCAGATCGAATAGAGGAAATTACAACTCCAATGATCGTTCCAGTAGAGGAGCTATGCAAGAGGATAGAGATGTTTCACAAATCCCAAAATATCTCATGTCTCTATTCATAGAATTGAAATGACCATTTGAATTTTGTGTGTTGAGTTTTTAACAAGATCTCTTTTTCAACACACTAGATATCCATGATGTTATTAGCAGTCCGACAAAGTTTTCAAGACAGAGTTTTCAATGTAAATCCCCAACAGGAACACACGGGCATATATAGGCTGAAATGGGAAAACGCCCAGGTGTCATGAAGTTGTGAAATATTGACAATGCACCAACACAAGCAATCGACAACAAATAAATATCTCTCAGAGGTTGAATTAATTTATCAATATGATATCATTATCGATTACATTCACAAAAAGGCTAGTTATGTTTTCAAGCTCAGGAAAGGGAATATAATCTCTTCAAATAAGGCACAGGTGGCAGAGTGTCAATTAAAGAAGTTAATTTCCATATTTTCAGGCAAAAATTAAGTAGTCAAATGACAAGTTCGATTTGGATAAATGTTCCAGATTCAAGTAATCTTTTCCAGCAGTCAAAGGTGACAAATGAATTCCAGATTTGTTAAGAAAATAACTAAAGCAGAAGTGGCTGAGCATCTTCAACATTCAAGAACTTTTTCCAGGCTTTAACCACCTCTCAACATTGAAAGGCACAATTGGCAGAAAATGAACAAATGGAAACTAAGTAGTAGTCGAAGGCAGATTTGTTGGCTACAAAGAAGGAGATTGGTCTACAACAACTTCAGTATTCAACACCTATTTATTTAGATTTGGTTTAACGATTTCGTTCCCATCAAAATAGAAACGAATCTCTATATTTAGAAATCCTAGATCCATTATTTGGGGGGGAAAAACTTATCATTGTAAATCTATAAATATTTTGGAAGGAAAGATTTCATACAGGGGAAGGCCCGAGAGGATTCAATAAAGATCAGGGATGTAGGACTGAGACTCTTTTTCATGATTGTAAAGCGATAAATTTTTCATTTGACACTCAATTCTACAACCCTTTTGATGACCAGACTTTCTTCTCTAATATCTTTCTTCCTTTTCTTACTTGTAAAATAGTTTATCTTTGTAATGCATTGAAATTATCTTGTTATGTTGATAAGGCAGTGAAGATTTCACAGTTTTCTTTCCCATTCCAAGACTTGTTTTTAAGTACCTTATTCTCTGTTTCTAAATGACATTTAGGATCATGAATATTTCTATGTGAGTGAACAGATTGAACATTTTCACATTTCTTTCATCTTATTGTTTTATCTTCTTTATTAAATTGACTACCATTGACTAAGTAAGTGGGATCAACACTTGTTTACAATCAGAGACTGATATTCTCTCTCTTCATTTACTGTTGAAACCTCCAACCTTTTCAAAAAACCATATACATTTATGCACAAAAACCATTGCAATAACTAAGATGTGCTAGGCGTGACCCTATAGCAGTCTAGGAGCAACTTCTATCACTAACATCTTTTGGCGCCATTTCCGGGGATGAAGCAATGCAGATATCTTCCCTGGGAGAATGACAACGATTAGATCCGCTTCTTGATGGTGAAAAGGAAGGGGCAGATACATGACTGCAGATCTTTCACCATAGCAACTCCACTTTCTAAAGATTAAAAGGTGACTCCACTGGGGATCCAAGTATGGAAGCCATTTTGGCTCAAAGGTTGGCCTTTTGTGACTTTTCAGATGTAGTTGGTTTTCGAAACCCAATGCTTAGCAAAGGTGAATGGGAGGGTTCCCTTCCTACATTTAAAGGAGAAGATTGGGAGGTACCGGCTAAGCATATGCTGGATTTTCATGAGTTTATTCATGAACACCTGATTGTGCATGAGGATGTCAAGATCAATCTTTTCAGATACTTGTTGAAGGGAGCAGCCCGCTACTGGTGCATATCTCTTCCAGTTTCAAGTATTGACTCGTTGGAAAGTTTTCATGATTCTTTCAATATATTTTATAAAGGAAAATTTTCAATTGAAAGTCTTTTTGAAAATTGTTGTGATGTATTTAAGAAGCATATTCACCAGAACGTAGAGTTTTCCTCTGTTTGCAAGGATGGAAAATCTCATGTTTATGATGAGTATAAAGAACAAGTGTTTCTTCAACATATTGTTGTTGATGAACTTGATAAACATAATGGAATTGTGGAAGGTTATCAACAACCTGCTATATTTATGGTGACAGAAGCTAATCAACAGATTTATGAAAACATTCTGCCCATTAGTCATGAATAGTCGGAACCAGATTATGGCATCCATACATCAGAAGTTGAAGTAAGCATCGAGCAACAAGCGAAGGTAATCATGTTTAGTTATCAATCTACTTCTTTCTTCTATGATCCGATAGCTATTTATATGGAGTCATTATTCTAAGAAGTTTTTAGCCTTGCAAAGTTTCAAATCAAAGAAGATGGTGGTTGGAATTATGTGTTACAAGTTAAAATTTTGTTACACACAATGAAGTTTTCTTTGATCTTATTCTGCATGCAAGGAGTTTTTACAATCAGCTAGATTGTTATCACTGAAATTTCGTCCGCACATGGTTACAAGAACTCAACATAGTCAAACAATGATGAAGTCATCCATGGACCTGAATTAACACCAAAGCATTCATAAAAGGGTAAAAAACTATACAAGGTAGTGAAAAATTGAAGGGTTCTATGAAGACACTGGGCGTGCGCGCACATGCGCGGAACAGGAACGCTGAAATCACGCACATGCGCATGATGCACGACTGTTATCGCAAAAATCCATGCACCTGCTAAACGACGCATTTATGAGAGTGGTCGGCCTCCCACCCACTTATGGTTCAGCTCCCAAGTCGATTTGACCCTCAAATCTGGACTGGATTCGACTGGGTGGCTGGTCAAAGACCTAGAAATGCCCTAATTAGCCTCTTTTCCAACTACAAATCAGTTAAACAATAGCTCAAAGGAATGCTATAAAAAGGCCATGGATGCACCTCATTTTTCAAGGAATTCAAAGTAATGTTATGTTGCCTCTATTCTCTTGAGGACTCCATCCTTGTCAAGATCATATTTGCACCATTGCATTGGGCAATTCATCTCACCCATTGGGTGGATTTGTAAAGAGTTCTTTCATCATTTTTCCATTTTTCTTTGTTGTAAGAAGAGCTAGCTAGTGGGGGTCCAAGAGCCCTCCATTGGAGGAAGAAGGGACTCATAGTCCCCTTTCTTCTTGGTGTATTGTTTCACTAATAGATCAGCCTCAACATTGGTGACATGGGTCTTATGGTTCTTTTTGTTTGTATGTCCCTATGCTCATGAATTTAGTTGTTATTTCATTTCTTACTTTAATTCTTAATTGTAGTTTTTTATTTCTTTCCCTAACTCTTTTCCTTGCAGCTGTCCTGCTCAACAGACCCAACTGAGATTGCAAGCACCTATATTTTTCTCACTAAGGTGACAGAAGAGGCGCAACAGATTGGTGACTCTGTCGGGGAAAGGTATCAATTTCCTACCCCATTTGGGTTTTTCTTGCTCTTCTTTTAGTTTGTTTAACTTGCAGGTGCACTAACCGGCCTAAGCCGACCTGCCAACCAACCAATTCCAAGTTGAATTGAGAGAAATCCATTCAGATTTTTCATTCTCGACCGTGTGTCATATATGTGTGGGTTTTTAGGCCCATAGACGCGCATCGTGCGCACATGTGCCTGATTCACAGTTCTGTTCTGCGGACGTGCACTTGTTGACTTGTCTCTGTTCATGCGCATGCGCTCTGTGCACCTCTGTCCCCACTAAGACCCACACATTTGTGAAAAAAATCACATTGTAAAGTTGTTAAGATGTGGAGAAGGCCATTTGCCTTCTTAAAAATGATTTCAAGCATGTTTTAAAGCTGCACCACACTTAGTCCCCTCATCATATAAAGGGGTTAGTCAAAAACACATAGGCACTTAGGAGGATAAAATCAATTTCCCTTCTTTGCTTTTTTCCACATGGATGGATTGTTGTGACTCACAAGATAATTTGGAAATCATTTTTAATCACATTTGACTTGCATTTGGGACTAGAAGTTGAATAACAATCGCTTAGTATGCTCTTTTCTCGCGCCTCCAAGCGATCTTGAGAATCAGAAAAAAAATTGTGAAACGATTTCATCTCCCTTAAGAACATTAAAACCTTTAGGAGAGGACAACAACCCTTCTTGGGACTCCTCTTAGTTTACTTTTTCAAACACATCTTAATATCGTAACGGGCTCATACATGCCCACATGCTACAAAGATAGGATAGTGTTTGAATTTTGTTTTCTTAGATCAAATCACCAGGGAAGTTTAAAGGTTTTTGTAATGGGCTCATACATGCCCACATGATCAATCTAGGATAGTTTCAAATCTTTTCTTAGATTACATCACAATAGGGAGTTAAAAGGATAGTAACGGATCCACATGTCCACATGCTAGCTTCCTAGGGACTTTTGAATTACGCATTGTTGTACCAAAGGAACTTAGTTAATTAGGTAATCAAACACTTGTAAGGACCAAGCAAAGTCCACATGCAGTAAGGTGACATCTGTTTCACTAAAAATTGGCACACTTTCACTCACACACAAAAGTCACTTATCACTCACATAGCTTCATCTTGAAATGTGGAGGTCAAAGTAAGTTTCCTCCAAAAGGATTCTGAAAACACCCCACCCTTTTCTTGACGAAACTATCCACTCCCATTTTTAATCAACGAGGTTGGTTTGCACCCCCAACCTCCCAAAACAACTACATCTAAAATATTTCTAAAAACTCACTAAGTTTTCCTCCACAGGAGGTGCCAAAAGAATTTTTTTAGTCTAGGTAGGATTTCAGGGATAGGCATCCAAATAACTCCCCGTTATCTGGTTCTCACATTGTCAAAACCATAGAAGTTGTCAAATAGGGAACTGAAAATCCTCCAAGTCAAGTGTTCCTAATACCATAACGCAGAGAGATACCCATGAAGGGTTGAAGGCCGAGGTCTGGTTTTTCTGTGCATCCCCCCTTGAGGCACCCACCTCTTGGACGAGATCCAGTCGGTGACCCATTTCTTAGGTCAAAAATCTAAATGTCGCACTTTGACCGAGGTACCTAGCAACCAAATTTTAGGACATCTACCCAGGTGGCAATTGTGAGTTGCAATTGCACCTTGATTGGATTTTGTGTGGCTATTGAGAAATATCGCCAGCTCTTTCGGGATATGCCCCCTTTACCCCTCATTATAACCAATTATTTCATCCTTCACTAGTTTCTCTTCTAGTGACTTCAGACCCCACTGTTAAGTACTATTGGAAGGTCCAGTGCTATTTGAGAGGAAGGATGTTACATCTTCTAGGACATGAGCATTTGTTTTCTTTTTTGATTCCCCACGCGGACAAAACCCACTTACCCACATATATGTTTCTTTTTCAAAACACATTTTATGTATGATGCACATTACAGTTTGATTTGGATATCTATATTGTGTAACACTCAACACAAAAGCTCTTGTTTCTATACTACTCTCACCACTCTTTGCACACATTCACGTAGATAGTCAGACATCATAGGGGAACCACAGAACCCCCGTCGTTCACGACTCTTGCTAAAACTTCCTCCTATCTTAGGGGGAGTGTCTGGTCTTGCCCACTCATCAGCACCTCCTTCACACACTCTTGTGAATGCTACTGTTTTAGGATCAGCTTTTCTTGGTTCTATGTTACTTGGGTCCACTTCCCAAGGCCATTCGTTCACTCACTCTCCTTTACACGGAAGCGGGGGACCCACTTCCTCTCAAGGAGGAAGCACCAACCCACCTAGCCCCCCTCAAGGGTCAGGTTCACAACACACTCACACCATGGCTGGAGCTAATCCTCCCCCCCCACTACAGATGCCATATTTGGCCTCCCTCAACATACCGGATCTCAAAAAACTCACCAATGATCCTATATTGCATGACCCCACATGGCCTGCAATGCTCACCAAACTACCTTCGGACATACCAAAGTTCGAAGGAAAGGCAGGCGATGACCCTGCCAACCATGTCATGACCTTTTACCTATGGTGCTCCTCCAATAGCATTATGGATGATTCCATCAGACTGCGATTATTTCAACACACACTCATTGGCCCATCAGCTAAATGGTATGTAGAAGAAAAATCAGGGTCCCACACAACTTTTGAGTCATTGGCCAAAGCATTCTTGACCTTCTTCCAATTACCAATCCACCACGACAATGGTCTAGAACTAATTTCTAATTTCAAACAAACCTTAGCCACACATATCGCTGACCACATTCACGAGTGGTGTAGGCGACGTAGTTTGTGCAAAGCAGAAACCACCAAGCAACAGTGTCTCGACTGGTTTCTTAGATCACTTGTCTCTCTCCTCGGTAAGGATGTAGCTTCCAACTTCCCTCAATCTGAAGAGGAAGCCATCAGCAAGGCCCAACAGTATGACCTCATCTATGCACAGTCAGGGTATTTATACATTGTACTTCCTGATCTTCCCAAACCTGTGCCATTTGGACAAGACAAACTTGGGATGTCTCACTCAGTAGACAGACTGATTGGTACCACCACTCACCATGGTCCACAACCCCAACCACCACCGATGTATGGCACACCTCAATACCCTCCGACATACGAGGGCACTTATTATTACCCCCCACCCCCTTATCAACAACCATACCCTATTGCGATACCTCCATCCATCAATGGACCATCGCCAACACCCCCCATACATCCACCCATTCAAACAAACTCCGGTACCCCCTCTACTTCAGCTTATAGTACTAGCGACAACACTACGCCTTCCTATGTACCTTATGGATCCTTACCACCACAGAATCCGTACTTCCCATTTCCTGGTCCTCCATAATCCATGGCTCCCCCACATCCTCATGTGGGGGTGAATTTTGTTCAACCCTCTGTCGTTCAGTAATACCAAAATTTTGAACTGCTGAATACGGCCAATCCAACCCATCTGTCGAACAATGCCAAGAAGAAAGGATGGAACAGGAATAACAACAACCCAGGTCAAGGCGGGAATCAACCCCAGCAAAACCAATCCACTGGGGGAAACCAGAACCAAGGATACCAAGACCTCCAAGGAGGCATTAATACCAATATACCACGCCAAAGGAAGAACAACAATATTCGAACTAACTTTCCTTGTGCTATATGTAATGAGTATGGACATTATACTCATCATTGCCCCCAAATTCCTGATCTCCAACGTATGAGGACATCCATGCACTCACAGGGCCCTCCGACACCATCTAACCCTCAACAGGTCCCACAACAATACGTGCAACAACCCCCCCTAGCCGCACTACAACACCCCATTCCATACCAAGGTGTGATGACTACCCAACAAAAGATCAACCCTACCCCACCACAAATGGGGCAATATGCCACCTTGGGTGCCACTCAACCCAGGGATTCAGTTGCTCGTAGTATCTTCCTCACCAGTGAAGAAATCCTTCTGCAAACTCATAGTTGTCAATATGTTATGCCTCCCGACTATACCCCAACCACCTCAGAAACATGACCAGCTACTACAGGCCAACCATTGATGATTCCATGTCCTAACGCGGAACCCATTCCTCGCATACCACGTATGCCTTTACGACGGAATGTACATAACCCTCATGCGAAGGCTGCTCATAATTATAGTATGGTTGATGATTTAGCCCAGTCTCCTGCAACCATATTTGTGTTGGAGGTCCTCCAAACCTGCCCATCATAGAGAAAATCCTTGCTTTCTGCCTTGGGGGAAATCGACACAGCTGACACCCAACTGATCACATTTGATTCAGATAACGAAGAACCACATCTTCTCACCCAAGTAGCCTTCCAGATACCAGTTAAGATCTGGAACACCATAGTTTATCGGTGTATCATCGATGAAGGTGCATCCACCTACATCATGTCTAAAGACGTATGGAAAAAAATTGGCTCCCCTGAGCTAGTACCCTCTACCATCACCCTTCGAGCTTACGACGGTCGACCAACATCTTCCACAGGGCTTTGCCAAAATCTCCCCATAGAACTTGGGGGAAAAACCATCCTCATTGACATTGAAGTTATCGATGCCCAGCTTGATTACAATATCTTGTTCGGACGCAACTACATGTATGCTATGAAGGCAGCCGCCTCTTTTGTGTTTCGTACGATGATGTTCCCCCATAATGGGAAGATCTTCACCATCGACCAACTTACACATTACGATCCTAACCATTCTGTCAACATCGATAACATCCTCCCCCTTGTTCATGTTATCCCGAATAAATTTCCAGTTGCCAACATTGGCCCTGGATTATTCCAAGACCCACCCATGTTGGGCACTTGTCAGGGAACAACACCATTCCTAAACCCATCTTTTTCAGCACAAGTGTGTGTAGTTTCCTCTAAAGGAACTGACGTGGAAGATACCCTTCCTCCTAGGAAGGCTTCTATCATATCTGACGTCCCACTAGTCGCAGAGCTCCCCCCTCATGAGCCTCCTGCAAACTCGTCCACTCCACCAGTTCACAAGTTCACCTTTCCCTAGGGCCATATCCCAGTTTGGGAGACAGTTCCCCAAGCCATTACTCAAACCCCCTTCTTTTACCCTCCACCAGGCATACAAGCTTTCCAAGTAGCCACAACGCTTACTCTCCCTAATATAGTGTTGGCAATTCCAGTTTGGTATTTACATCCAACAAAGATGGTTCCTCAACCATCCCTTCCCCCCAAAAAAGAATGAATCCCCATGACGATTCCCATACTTACTCCCACTACACCCCCACTCGCTAACCTCCCTGCCAAAGCTGGGGGCAGGCGAAAGAAGAAGGATCCCACAACTCCACTCCCCCCACGCATCCACCCTCCTTGCGCGCTATGTGAGAAAGTTGGACACCCAACCCACAAATTCCCATATCTACCTGAGTTACGAAACCTAACTCCCCTCAATCCACCACCATCACCGCTCGCCACTATAGCAGGTACTGCCGCTACCTCCCCTAACTCAAGTAGCAAAGGGCTACGCACCAAATTCTCTTGCACCCTATGTTCAAATTATGGCCATTATACACACCATTTCCCATCTATCCCATACTTCCGCCACACATTAGCCGTGGCACGCCACACATATCTTCCTGAGTTTCCTCCGACACTCCATACCAATGCTCCTATGAATGTGATTCATTATACTTCTTCATCATTCCTCGAGCAAAGGGGAAGTACATGTCCTCCCCCCAAATTACCGCCCGATTGTCCATAGTGTTAGTAACACTGGGATGGCATTATGGACCCACCGTCCATATCTAAGGCCCTTTTCCACTTTCATTTTTTGGTAAAAGATCCCATAAGATTTGTCTTCCGAACCACCTTTGGCCTCTTATACAAACATTTCCCTCTGGTGATCATTTTCCCATTTTCCTGGCGAAGCATCTGCCCATGACACACTCAGGTATGCATGCGCATATTCAAAATTATCAAATAAATGCTCATATGTTCGATTCTCTTAAGATATTGTTCACGTCAGGTATTTGGTTTTCATGTGTGCAGGTACTTGGTCCTCATACATCAACACAACCCCTTTAGGTATATACTCAACACTAGCATGTATTCATTCCCTCTGAATCTCACTTACATTTCTAGTCACACCCTCTAACATTTGCCTCTAGGATCCCCATTTCCGACTCTGCAGTACCAACACCTCCATTTGCATCTTCGGTACTATCACCCGGTAGCACTCTTACCCACATGAGTTTTCCCATTCATAGCACCCTTTTTCACTTTTGACACTCATGTTGTTTTTTCAAAACACTTTAGGGATGGGAGTCCCGATAGTCTTACATCATGTCACGAATTAACCACATACTCCTTCTCCTCATTTTGCTAGCTATCCCAACGAATTCCCAGATTATCTCTCCACGATTCTATGGTCGGGTTGCATCTCCGTAGTAACATGAACACTCCATTTCATCCACAATCCATCTACCCATCTGAAAATCTCCCTTCATTTCACCTACCTCATACAGAAATCCACCCATGGGGCCCCCACCCTTCATCAGTTCTCCGAGCAAATTATGCCCTACATGGGCCCACCATATCACACTGGGGCACCCGTTTCTGTATTTGTACACTTCTCCCCAATTATTTATTATTTATTGTACAAACGCCTTTATTTTCAGTCGTTACATTACCTTTTTGTCGTCACCTTTGGCGACCTACTTCCCTTTTTGGCCAACCGCAACCCATGTCACCCTTGGTTGGAGCACTACTTATCATCTACCCTTACCGACATTGTCCATATCTTCAGAGTATCCCATAGGCCACTTACCTTTGCCCTCTAAATTTGTTCACCTTGTCCAGCCTCTGGCACAACTTATCCCCGGTCCTGTCGTCCCCTTGACACTCGACCTCGTTGAACGGTTGCGACCACTTTTTATCTCACACATACTCCAACCAAGGGAAGTATTGAGTCTTCCCACATCTTGACTTCGTCCATGTACCACCTCCACTTCCTCACCTCACCTAGTAGCTTTCACGAAGCTATTTTATTCTAGGAGTCGCGTCCCCCTTTTTGTCGACATCAGCATAGTTTTCCAGAAGGGCGACAGTATCTTGATTCTCATTATCCACTCAATGAGAGATCTCAAATGGCACAGGGTGAAACACCATTGTTCCCTGCTGCCGTTGACCCTCATAACATTCAACGTCAACACTTTCTCATGTTACAGTGGGTCTTACTTTGCGACTATTGCAATTAGTTCTTTCATTTGCCGAAGACCTCTCAACTTGTTTGGGCTATCACTGCCCACATAATCGGTGATACTTATTATCGAGATCACTACCTACTATTCAGAGTATGTTCATCCGCAGAATTGTCTTCTACATTTATCATGACCACTCCCGAGGGCGCTGCATTTGTCTACACCAACACTTCATTCATCCTTTTTGGAGTTACATGACACGAGCATGGGGCATGCCCGCCTCGTTTGTACACAGTTTTTTGTTTTACACACCTCATGGAAGGTCCGGTCCTACTGGTTCCTTTTTTCCCTCCAATAGATCGCTCTGGACAATCCCACTATTGCTCTCTCTTACAACAACATTCTCAGTAGAAGAAATATTTATGGATTTCGGCTATACGTATGCTCCTAACCTCATCCATCAGGGGGCATCTGTTATCACTGAAATTTCGTCCGCACATGGTTACAAGAACTCAGCATCGTCAAACAGTGATGAAGTCATCCATGGACCTGAATTAACACCAAATCATTCATAAAAGGGTCAAAAACTATACAAAGTAGTGAAAAATTGAAGGGCGTTATGAAGACACTGAGCGCGCGTGCACATGCACGGAACAAGAACGCAGAAATCGTGCACATGTGTGACTGTTATCGCAAAAATCCGTGCACCTACTAAATGACACATTTATGAGAGTGGTCAGCCTCCCACCCACTTATGGTTCAGCTTCCAAGCCGATTTGACCCTCAAATCTGGACTAGATTCGATTGGGTGGCTGGTCAAAGACCTAGAAATTCCCTAATTAGCCTCTTTTCACACTACAAATTAGTTAAACAATAGCTCAAAGGAATGCTATAAAAAGGCCATGGATGCACCTCATTTTTCAAGGAATTCAAATTAATGTCATGCTGCCTCTATTCTCTTGAGGACTCCATCCTTGTCAAGAGCATATTTGCACCATTGCATTGGGCAATCCATCTCACCCATTGAGTGGATTTGTAAAGAGTTCTTTCATCATTTTCCATTTTTCTTTGTTGTAAGAAGAGCTAGCTAGTGGGGGTCCAAGAGCCCTCCCTTGGAGGAAGAAGGGACTCATAGTCCCCTTTCTTCTTGGTGTATTGTTTCACTAATAGATAAGCCTCAACATTGGTGACATGGGTCTTATGGTTCTTTTTGTTTCTATGTCCCTATGATCATGAATTTAATTGTTATTGCATTTCTTAGTTTAATTCTTAATTGTAGTTTTTTATTTCTTTCCCTAACTCTTTTCCTTGCAGTTGTCCTGCTCAACAGACCCAACTGAGCTTGCAAGCACCTCTATTTTTCTCACTAAGGTGACGGAAGAGGTGCAACATGGATGTTATCATGGTTTCATTGGAGACATGATTTCACTTGATCAAGTGACAGTATAATTGGTTAGAAGTAGGGTAGGAAATAAGCTTTCTTCTTGAGCATTTGTTCTTACAGTTTTCATAGTGTAATCAGGTTTGCAGCAGAAAGTTTGGTTTCAACATTTTGTTAGATTTTGAATAAGTTGCAGAAGTTTGGGCCTGATTTGAAACGCTATTGAAGAACTCCATAACCCAATGGACTAGGCACAACACAAAAAAATGTAAATGTTTGCAGAGATAAAGGTTGTAGGGTTTTCAAGTTGAATGGACATGCACAATGGTCTGCTTTTTCTTGGCATCTCACAGGGAGCATGTCATCCCTAGAAGGAGCCAATGTTAGTATCCAGATACTAAATTTTCAATTTTCTCCTTGTTGCAGGAATGGGGATATTCTTGTAGCACCGAGAAGTGTGTTCTTACAAAAATTGATGAAGGGGAATTCTCTGTCCCCGAGACCTTTTCCCTTGTTAAGAGTTTCAATATTGCAGATTAAATCTAGATATCAAGCATGTAGAATATCTATGCAAATTGATAAGCATTATTCCTCACATGATTGACCATCCAAATGCCAAGGAGCACATTGATGCATACTTTGATAAGATAACACAAATTTTAAATAACCAAAATTTGTCTTCTCCACTGAAATTTATGTGGAGGAATATAATTGATCTTAGGAAGAGATGGATGGTAATAAAGGAGAAAAGTCGAGGGTAATGTCCAAGAATAATAGGTAGGAGAACATCATGGCATCTTACCTAGTCTAATGCAGAAGGAAATAAGTTCCCTTTCCAGTGAATCTTCCTATTGTTATATATCTTTCCTAGAAGTACAACTTTCTCTTGTAATAGTTTTAGTTTCTTCTTCTTCTAGCTGCATTGCATTAAGAGATGTGGGCTTAATGACAACTTTTCTCCCTCTTCTCAAAGATATAGATCCACAACACATACACTTAGTAAAAATTGCTATGCATGTTCTTGAGGCCTTTATGGACTATAGTAATCTTGTTGCAACCTCATTTGGGGATTTAGGAGGCTTGGATAACACCATAACACGCTTGAAGATTGAAGTTCGCCATTTTGAGGAGAGAGTAAAGAAGCAGAGTGGAGAATCACAATGAGGTTTCAAAGGCAAGTCTCCTCAGAAAAATGCTGCTCAGTTAGAGGCAACACATATAGCTCAATCTAACACATTGGTTCCTTATCATGGGAGATTTCTTATGAAGTTTTTGCTTTGTGCTATATCTCTTGGCACATATGCTCCTAAAAATACTGCAAGGCTGTATGGATCTGAAGAGAGTGCTTTGTCATTTTTCTTGTGCACTGTATTCAGAAGATCGAAGGACTTTGGTGGTGGGGTCTTTTCACTTGTAGCCACTATCATGAATGATCTTATTCACGAAGATCCAACTTCCTATTATGTTCTAGATGTTGTTGGTCTGCTGAATGTTTTTTTGGATGCTGTCATGGTTGGTGTCCTCCCTTCTGTAGATGCAATAGCTTGTATACCGCAATGCTTGGATTCTTTGTGCCTTATTAACCTTGGTATTCAAGATATTATAGGAAGGATGCTTATCGTGTAGTCTCAAAATATACATAGTTCATCATTGTGGACCTTGAGGTTATTATTTGTAAAGATCATAATTTTCAGGTCCGCAGAGGTTCCAAGGATCTGAAACAGGGTTTCAAATTGTATCAATTGGTGCCTCCTTGATAACCACTAGCTTTGAGTGCTGGGAAGTGTTTATATTGTTAGACATTTACTTGAGCATTAGCACACAAATTCGACAATGAAACTCCCATGCCTCTTTTCAATTGAAGATTTATTGTTTTATTATTTCGAGAGAATTGGGGGCTTGAGCCATTAACAATGGCAGTCATTTAGCAATAAAAGAAGGACTGTTGATAAAAATTCCCTAGATGGTGATTTGGTTAAGTCGTTTATGAACCTCAACATAAATCGAATATAGAAAATTGGAACTCCAATGATCATTCTAGTAGAGGATCTATGCAAGAGAATAGATATGGCGCACAAATCCCAAAATATCTCATGTCTCTATTCATAGAATTAAAATGACCATTTGAAGTTTGCATGTTGAGTTTTTAACATGATCTCTTTTTCAACACACCAGATATCCATGATGTTATTAGCAGTCGGGCGAAGTTTTCAAGACAAAGTTTTCAATGTAAATCCCCAGCAGGAACATAAGGCATATATAGACTGAAATGGGAAAACACCCAGGTGTCATGAAGTTGTGAAATATTGACAACGCACCAGCACAAGCAATCGAAAACAAATAAATATCTCTCAGAGGTTGAATTAATTTATCAATATGCTATCATTATCGATCACATTCATAGAAAGGATAGTTATGTTTTCAAGCTCAGGAAAGGGAATCTAATCTCTTCAAATAAGGCACACGTGGTAGAGTGTCTATTAAAGAAGTTAATTTCCAGATTTCCGGGCAAAAATTAAGTAGTCAAATGACAAGTTCGATTTGGATAAATGTTCCAGATTCGAGTAATCTTTTCCAGCAGTCAAAGGTGACAAATCAATTCCAGATTTGTTATGAAAATAACTAAAGAAGAAGTGGCTGAGCATCTTCAACATTTGAGACCTTTTTCCAGGCTTTAACCACCTCTCAACATTGAAAGGCACAATTGGCAGAAAATGAACAAATGTAAACTAAGTAGAAGTCAAAGGAAGATTTTTTGTCTACAAAGAAGGATATTGGTCTACAACAACTTTAGTATTTGACACCTATTTATTTAGATTTGGTTTAATGATTTCATTCCCAACAAAATAGAAACGAATCTCTATATTTAGAAATCCTAGATCCATCATTTTGGGGGAAAAAAATTATCATTGTAAATTTATAAATCTTTTGGAAGGAAAGATTTCATACAGCTGAAAGGCTCGAGAGGGTTCAATAGAGATTAGAGCTGTAGGATTGAGACTCTTTTTCGTGATTGTAAAGCGAGAACTTTTTCATTTGACACTCAATGCTACAACCCTTTTGATGAGCAGACTTTCTTCTCTAATATCTTTCTTCCTTTTCTTACTTGTAAAACATGTTATCTTTGCAATGCATTGAAATTATCTTGTTACGTTGATAAGGCAGTGAAGATTTCACATTTTTTTTTCCCATTCCAAGACTTGTTTTTAAGTACCTTATTCTCTCTTTCTGAATGACATTTAGGATCATGAATCTTCCCATGTGAGTGAACAGATTGGACATTTTCATATTTCTTTCATCTTATGGTTTTATCTTCTTTATTAAATTGACTACCATTGACTAAGTAAGTGGGATCAACACTTGTTTACAATCAGAGACTGATATTCTCTTTCTTCATTTATTGTCGAAACCTCCAACCTTTTCAAATAACCATATACATTTATGCATAAAAACCATTGCAATAACTAAGATGTGCTAGGCTTGACCGTATAGCAGTCTAGAAGAAACTTCTAGCGCTAACACCTTCGAAGCTTTGGGCTTAGTTACCCTACTGTTACATGTGGTTGGACTTACGACTGTTCACCCTGTCATTGATTGTTAGGTGGTAGCCTTAGTGACCTTTCCTAGGTATCCACAGAGGTGACTGTAGGTGGGACGTGCTTGTAGTACATCGGGCAGATGTTTGTTCACAGTTTCAATTCCCCCAGAGGGTACCCTCCTTAATAAAGGTTACTTACATCAGTCAAGGTTGTTTCACGTAGATCATTGTAAAAACTCCTCATACCTTCACTAGCCAATCTTGTGGGGACTTCATCTCCCCCATAGGGTTGGCTTTTGGAATTCCCTTGAGCCAATTGGTTTGCTTGTTGTTGTCCTAGTTTGATTAGGGGTTTTATCTTTGAGTTCGATTCTAGGTTGACCTTAAGCTGAATTGTGTTTGGATTTTCACATATTACATTCATCGTGGCTAAATCACTGAGCTGGTCCCGTCGACTACGAGGACTTGAGCCAATCATAGAGGTGAAATCGCCTCTAAATGAGTGTGATACATGTGACAAAGAATTCTAAGGGTCTTTTCTTTGGTTTGACGATACTAGTTTGGTCGAAGTGTAAGTGATATATGAACACCCTCCACCAAATTTTAACCCTCCTTTGACTGAGCCATACACACCTCTACTTATCCAAGTAAGGGAGAATTTTAGTGAGAATTTTTATTTGTTTATTCATCCTCCCACCATGTTAGGACCAAGTGTTTTGTTCGGTGTAGTTGAGCCATCAAGCCCATATTCAAGTGGTACTAGGGGAAATCCCCTCGAGGGCATCCTCGTGATATCCACATTACCATCCCTCAGCATGATTGGATCTACATCATCCACACCTTTTTCTATAGCTCCCTTGATATGGGGGATGTCAATTGTGTCATCTTTTCCATATGTTAGTATAACCAGTGTTCCTATGCCCATATCATCTATTTTTATGCCCACTTCTGGATCCTTTTCCGGTGGGGTGCCAAGCCTTGGTTTCAACATATGAGTGACCTAGCATCATCAAGTGTGGGTGTACCATTTGGGTGGATTATTTCTAGTGGTTTCAGGGATGTCCCTAGTTAGGATGGGGGAAGTAGTATGTCATGAGGTTTTAAATTTCCAAACACCCTTCCCTAGGGTCACATCCCTTGGGGGTAATTTTTCACAATGGGGAGGATTTCCCTTTGTTAAAACAGTCGATCCTAGGGGTTTCATACCTGGGACTAATTTTTGGAATGTTTTTCTTTTAGAGTCCACATTTACCCCTGAGGGCATGTTTGGTTCTGGGAGCATTCATGATTTTGGAAGTGCCACCATTCATGGGGGCACTCACTCTTATGGATCTCCTCAACCGTCCAGTAGTAAAAACATAGGGGGACTGCAAGGTCCATCTGGGACAACATAGATTTCACCTCCCTCTCAGTACTCATTTTCTCATATGTTGTTTCCCTTCTTTGCAACATCATACCTTCCTCATTTGTCATGATTGAGAAATGACCCTAAATCCCATAACCCCTCATGGTCAACAATGCCTTCCAAGATTCCATCTAATATCCCAAAGTTTGACGGAAATATGGAAGAGTACCCCTCCATGAACATCATGACATACCACTTATGGTGCTCATCCAACTCATTGATGGATGACAATGTGAGGCCATGTATTTTCCATAGATCCTTAACCAAAGCTACCACAAAATGGTACATTGAGTTAAAAGACAATTCCTTCAAAAGATTCAATGACCTAGCAATGAAATTCTTAACACATTACTAATTACCCATACGATATGAGATAGGGGAAAATATCTTGACTTCATTCCTTCAATATAATTCCACTCACATTTCCAATCATATACATGAGTGGAGACGAAGATATATGATTATTAAGATCCAAATTATGGAAAAACTCCTAATGGAGTGGTTCACCAAATCCCACACTAAACCCATTTCCCAAGACATAGCTATGTCTAGGGTGGCCATCGAGGATCAAGCCATTCTTCATGCCCAACACTTAGATTTGATTTATTCACAGTTGGGTACAATTTAGAACATCATGCCAAATTCTCCTAGGTCATCAACAGATCCAAGGAAGCTAACCCCAGGACTCCATGCCAATGGTGTGGGTGGTTTTGTATCCCACACCTTTGTAAACCAATTATTTGATTAGATGGGTCAGATATCTATTAAGTTAGCTTCTGGAACTAGTTCTCAAAATGTTGCAGTCCCTACTCAGACCTTCAAGGTGAATTCAATGTATTCCACTCAATTGAAGAATCCTCAGTAACCTGTAGGAAAGAAGAAAAGGATCAAGAAAAAGAATTCCAACATTGAGAAAGGGACTGATCCCACCCAAAACACCCAGGAGGGCGGAACTAAAGAGAAGAAAAAGAGTCGGTTTCCTTACATGATGTTTTGGGAGGACCACCCTACTCATCAGTGTCCCTAGAAGGATGCGATTCATTGCTATTTCACACAACAAAAGCCCCCCAACAACCTGTTGTCTTGACTCATCCTTTCCCTCCTCAACCTCAACATATGGTTGCAACAAAGGCTACCCCTCCGCAAGGGGGCATGGAAAGTTCCCCTCATCATGAGGGGTCTTCCTCAAATGATTCCATTTTTATGTGTTACCAAATGGTTAATTTGTAGACTTAGGCAAAAAACTATAACATTTTTTAGCCTTCCCATGTTGCAACTGAAGCAACATTTTATTCCCATCCCAGTGGACCTCTTTATATTGAGAAGCCATCATTTGACACACCGCTTCGCCCCCCAAAGTGTGTTATTTGACACATTATGCATAATCCAAACACACAAGCCACCCACAACTATAATATTGTGGAAAAATTGACCCAAGCACCATGTTCCATGTTTGTCCTCGAAGTTCTCCAAATCTTCCCAACGTAGTGGAAATCCTTGTTGTCAGCCATAGGTGGGGTTGATCCCTTAGAGTCAAGTTTTATAACCTTCTATTCTACTCAGGTTACTCATAGGCTCTCCCATCAGGTCACCTTCCATATCATAGTGCGATCAATGGGGGAAAAAAGTACCAAAAAATCGTGGATGAAGGACCCTTAACTTGCATAATGTCTATTTCTTATTGGAAGGACCTTGATTCTCTTAATATTGACACATATGCAACACTACTGAAAGCGTTTGATGGACACATGTTCCAACCTCATGGAATAATTATTTCCTTTCACATTGAGTTAGGTGGCAAGACTATCTCTATTGTAGTGGAGGTCGTTGATAAACCTCTTGAGTACACTTTTCTAATAAGGTGTACTTAGTTATACAAGATGAGTAAAGTTGTCTCATTGGTATTTAGGGTCTTACACTTCTCTCATGAAGGGAAAATAATGATGATAGATCATCTTGTGTTATGAACCCCAGAACTTAGATCCAATACAGGGTCAAATGTACCCTTTGTTGGTGATACTCAAAAATATTATATACATGTTCATGTGGGGATGTCAAAATATCCTTCACTTATGGGTATATTTCCCCTTCCCCTAGCATATCCTACTGCAACTAGTTCTCCTATCAACATGATTTCATCATTTACCAGTGGATCCCTCGGGTTTGTTGATCCTTGGGTGGTACCACATATTGAGGATGTTGAACCATATGGGGATTCCATGCCGCTCACCATGATTGCTATTGTCTGTAATACCCCTAGGTCGAACCCCAATTGTAAATATAAATGCAAATGTACTTAAGTTGTGGAGCTGTTTGATATCATTTTTACATGCACCTTTCATGGTATAGTGCGCACATGTATTGTGCACTAAAATGATGAAGTGTGCATATTCCAGGATATCGCGCACAACAAACTTAAGTGCACACAATTTTGAGGCCAGTGAGCCTTTGTGTATATGTTGTGTTTTATAGGTTGGTGAGCCAGTTATTATAAGCTATGAGGATTATATGTTGAATTAGGCCAGAGAGCCTAGATGCTAAAGGCCAGTGAGCCTATTTTTGTATATGTATTATCATTAATATAATACATCGTTGCGTGTAGACCGACCACGATAAAAGAGTATGGGGACTAAACTCCACTAGTTAGGGAAAGGGGGGGCTGAAAGTTAAGGATAAGGGGCTAAGCTAGGGAGCTTAAGCCAAAAATGAATATTTTATTAAGATTCATTAAAGTATAAAGCATGGATAATTATTTTATCCTAATTTCCAAGGATGGGGACAAGTGGGCCAAAGTGGTTCTCAACATGACAAGTGTCAAGTTGGGAACATGCATACATATAGTTGGGACTTAGTTCATTTTCCCATCATTCCATCATCATTCACTCACTCATTCAACTATCCTTCGTACCTTCCTGTGCCTGTACATGTACATGTAATTGTATCTGTACCTTCCTTTCACTGTAATTGTATCCATGCCTGTAATCATACTCGTACATGTATATGTACCAGGTTAGCTTGGGAGCTACACTGAAGAGGCGGGTTGTCAGGCCCGTGGGATACTGAAGAGGTGGGTTTTCAGACCCATGAACAATTTCTCTCTAGGTGAGAGAATTGTTGGGAATTGATTTCCCAAAGGTGCCAAACTACAGCTACAGGGCTCTCAAACTTCCTGTCCGGCCTGTTGCTGAAGCCCCAGAAAGGAAGTGGGGCAACCGAAGCACTGTTGAGAAGAGAAGGGACACACTTCCTAGGGTGGGACAGACATGTGGGGAATGAGGGATTGTAGGTTGTTAGTTTGAGTTGGCACCTATGATGGAGTCTTTCCTTTTGTCTGAGATACATAAGCCTGATTAGTAATCCCTTTACCCGGGTGGAGTTAAGTTCTTGCTCGAGGGTGACCCATTGCTGAGAGTGATGAGCAATGTGGTCTAAGGCTGGGAGGTTCGTGGAAGGTCTGCACGTATTTGGGGATATTCTTACCAAGATAAGTGTCAATTGTGTGTTAAATTACATGCTGCATTATTATTTATGCGTTTATTTTTATGGTTTTTTCATGTGTGTGTTGCATGTGTATTTTTATTATTATGCTAAACAAGTAATACCAATGGTGTACTTTAGCCAAGTACTATCATCCACATACATATACCATATATGAGTGCATCAACATTGCACTAATCATGTATCACAACCTATACCAAGCAAGTGCATTAACCATGCACCAATACCACAACAAGATGAACTACAATCAAGATGTGTCTTCATATATGAATGCCATATCAACCATAGACCATGTGCCGATCATACTACTAGTAGGTGCCTCTAAAAATGTACCAAATGTGTACCAAACATGCATCAACTATAGATCGAGCTATGACTTATCAATGGTGTACAACATGACCACTTCATCAACTCATCAACTACATGTCCCAATATGTAGCTCATCCATATGCCAAATGCATGCACCAAGATATCCAACAAATATTCTTCCAATAATACATCTATCAATGAAACTCAAATATGTATTAGCCATGTACCTCAACAGATCATCCTCAACCTCCATTCACTACAACAAATATTAATCATCCAATATGTACTAGAAGTGTGCCTCAATAGATCAATGACATCTCTAGCTAGCATCATCATGATATATCTCATAACCAAAGTGCCATAACTTCAATGCCACAACCAACATTGTTCTTCAACAAAACAATGTCTCAATCCACACTCTAGGGTTAGTACTATGCATCCAAGATAGTCTTTCAACACTCAACCATATGTCACCACCATACATACATCAATTATGTATGCCAACATGTAATCATTAAAACCTGCAACAAACAATGTCAGACCCTGCAACAAACCATGTCAGACCCTGCAACAAACCATGGCAGAACCTGCAACACAGAGTTATACCATTATACCATGCTGCAACTCATGTGCATAGCTTTTTTCCCAAGGCTATTTTACCAAATATACACAACTTGCTTCACATACAACTCACGTATGTATGCGACCTATTAATAGGTCAACTCACGTATGTACACGATTGTTACCATTGTAACCAGCGTATGCCTCTGAAGATGACAAACTTGAGCTTCCCTTAAGGCCACCATTCTGCTGTGGTTGTTCAGTCTTCTTTACCCACTTCTGAGGGTGTCCCTCCTTCTCAAAACTTGAGCTCTGAGCTTCCATATTTTCAAAACTGTCTTCCTTCCTAACTTCATGCCTTCTTCTAGTCATGCTTTATGAAGTCCTCATCATGGTCTTACTTCTTATGTTCCAGCAATCCTAATATTTGTGACTAAATCCACTACAACTATAGCATCTCATGATGTGACAATGAACAACAATGTGTCCTACTTGATTACATCTCCAACACCTTAGGGTGTTATGAAATCTTTCTTTATCTTTTCTTGCATAATATCTACATTCCAAATCTTTGTGACAATATTCATTACATGAGTAACAGTGACCGTGAAAAACATTTTCACACCTTTTCTTTGGTGTCCATATTGAAGGTGTCTCTCTTCTTTGAGGTGTAAAGATGGCTTCTTGATGTCTTCCTTGCTTTGTTCTTTTGAAAGTTTCCTTGCCTTATGTAGATGGTTGACTTGCAACATTATTTCCATCCTTTGATATTGAGGGACTTACCCCATGCTTCTTTGAGATGCTTTCTTCAACATGTGTAGCTTCTTTCTTGTATCCAAGACCCGATTTATCATTTGGTGATCTTTGACTATCCAAGATCTCATTCAAGATTGTTGAGCTATTCAAGAATTTGTTTGAATTTTCTACTTTCTTTCTAAGATCAACAACTTCAGCTTCCAACTTATGACATGACTCTTCGTTTTCATTTACTTGATTCTTTAGTAATTCCTCTACCCTTTTGGCTTCTTCAATTTGGGTCTTGATATGGACATTAACTTCAAGACTTTTGATAATCTCATCATCTAGATTCTTATTCTCTTCTATTTCATTCCTTGGTTTTTTGATCTCTTATTCTTTTTCTTCTAATTGAGTCTTTTTACTTTCTTCTTGTTCCTTGAGCATTTCCTTTAACTTCAAGATATGCCTTTTATTATTTTTAAGAAACTTTTTAGTGTTCTTAGAAAGATAGCTATATTCTATGTAAAAATGGTCATAGTTGTATTCAAATAGACCCCATTCAACTTTCCTTTTAAGCTTTGATAGTTGTTCTTCTACTTCTTCCATGGGATAGCTATCATTTAATTATACACATACTATCTCTAGATTTTCTTCTTCACTTGTAGAGAAATATTCAACATCATCACATTTTGAAATATTGCAATCATGGGTTTTTGGAGATTCTTTACCTTCATTGATCTTGATAGAATTGTCTTCAAGGTCTTCCTTTTTGCTTTGGTATGTCTCCTCTAGATTTAGCCATAGATCCTTGGCAGAAGTGCATTGTCACATGCTCTCTTTGATAGAACTTGAGAGTCCACTAAGAATGGTCTTGAGAGCCAATGAATCATTCTTCTTTTCTTCCCTTTGAGTCACAAACTTTGACTTGTTCTTCAAAGGAAATGATCCACCGACAGCTGCTTTCCAAACACCCGCTCCTATTTCCTTCAAATGCACCTTCATTTCTATTCTCCATGTAGAATAGTTTTCCTCATCAAGAATTGGAACTTCATCATCCATTTGTGTTTCCATGGATATCATCCAAGCTTGTTAAGGATTATAGTGAAGGCCCACTCTGATACCAATTGTTGGACACACCGACCACACTAAGAGGGGGGGGAGGGGGTTGAATCAATGTGGGGTGCTTTTTAAACTTCCCCTTCACAAAACTCCTTAGTTAGAAATCACCATTTATTCATTACTTATTAATGTCATTTATAACCATTTAAATGTGAACATACATTAGCCATACAAAGAATGCCTTAAGTATTCACCATATAATAAGCAAGAGTATCCATCAAGACAACTATGTAACCATACCAAAGTTTCTATGGCATATCTAAGCCTATAGAATGCAGATCTGGAACTTGCTTTAGACTTCAAGAACATGGAATCAGCTCACACTCAAGTCTCCATGACTTCATAAAATTGTACACGCTCTGCCTTTCTTCATCCTGTGTGTGTACGTGCTCTCCCTCACGGTAGCCCGCGTATGTACGCGCTCTTTCCCGCTGCTGCTCACGTACTCCTTCAGAAACTAGGGTTTCTAAACTTCCGAAACTTTCGTCGTCATGATCTCAGAATTACAGAAACTTTGATGCGTCCATGATATCCTCTAGTCAATATCTCTCTCAGAATAGATCTTCAAGATATTCTCAAGAGATTCATTTCACAAGAGACCCTTGCCTCTTATTTATACTCTCCAAGTAGCTTCCTTAGAAGCATTTTCTAGGCCACTTTGTCCACATAGCCACTTTGTCCACATAGTCACCTATGTCCAAATTTGCCCAATTTTCCACTTGTCCATGTATCCAATAGCCACTTGACCACTTGACCCATTTTCCTCATTTTAGGGTTAACCTTCTTATAACCACTTTCCATAATTAGAAATTTCTCCATTTACTTTATTAATTAAATAATCCTCCTTGACTTTGTCACTTCACTTTATTATTTAAATAATCCTCTTTGACTTTGTCACTTCACTTTATTATTTAAATAATCCTCTTTGACTTTGTCACTTCACTTTTAAATAATTTCTTCTTTGCAAGAACTTTGACTTCTTTGACCTTTTGGGGCTTCAAGCTAACATATTATGGTCCTCCAACTTTGTAAGGCCATAAATTTCAAACCGTGAGGAGTTATGTGACGTTCCACATACCACAAGAAATGGAATGACAAGAAATATCCATATAGGATAGTTTCACTGACAAATTCGCTATTCTTCATCTCGTTTTTCCACAATTAAGCATGGGTTCTCTAACCATACTTCTACGATAACTCAATCGCAAAGCATCTTCCCATGAGGGCTTTCACCATAAGGGGACCACTTTGGAGTTCATCCATTTGTACTCCTTATCAACCATGATAAGACAATAATGAGTCATCTTTACATAATTCCAACTATGCATCATATATCAATGAAACCACATCGATCCATCTTTATCTATGAATCATATATCAATGAAAAATCATTAGGCCATCTTCATCTATGCATGCCATCATAAGAAATTGACTCCACTTGACATAAATCTATTTGATATCAAGGAAAATACATTATCCATAAATATACTATGACAAGACATTGTTCCTTTGATATCAATCCTTTGACCTTTGACATCAATCCTTTGGCATCCATGAGAACATGATCCAACATGGATTGTTTAAAGAATTTGGTACAAATCTGAACTTTAGCATGACATACCATCCACAGGCAGATGGGAAGACAAAGAGAGTCAACCAAGTAATTGAAGACATGTTGAGAATGTATGTGATGGATAAGCCATCTAAGTGGGAAGATTACTTGCACTTGGTTGAGTTTTCCTATAATAATGGGCATCAAACTTCATTGAAAATGAGCCCATTTGAAGATTTGTATGGTAGGAAATGAAATACTCTAGTGAGTTGGGACAACCCAATAGACATAGTGGTACTTGGGACATAATTTCTCAAGGATATGGAATACCGGATAGTTAGAATTAAGAAAAATTTAAAGGCATCTCAAGATAGACAAAACATTTATGCAGATAAGAATAAGACAACTAGATAATTAAAAGTGGGGGAGCATGTGCTTTTAAAAGTGAAGCCCAAGAAGAGCTCTTTGAAGTTGGGTAGTTGTACAAAGCTAGCAACCATATGCTATGGTCCATTTGAGATATTGGAAAGAATAGGGCCATTTGCATATATGCTTGCATTGCCTTCTTCCATGAATGTGCATAATGTATTTCATGTCTCTTTCCTAAAAAAATATATACATGATCCTAACCATTTTATTGATTGGCATATGATTTAGGTAGAGACAGAGGGACACTTTCAAGTCCAGCCAATGCAAATATTGGACAGAAAAGTCAAAATGCTCTGGAATTGAGTTATAGAGATGGTAAAAGTCCAGTGGACCTGCTATGGTCCTGAAGATGCTACTTGGGAGCATGAAGATGCCACGCGGGAAAATTACCCACAACATTTTGAATAAATTTTGAATTTTTTGATTTATGTTTTGTATGTGCACTAAGGACAATGCCAAAATAAGGGGGAGGGGAATGTAATACCTTGGTTTTGAGCCCAGTATCAAATAATGTATTTTGTTAATTTATGAAAGGCCATAGTGACCAAACAATTAAAAGAGGCCAGTGTGCCTAGGAAATGTAATGTTTTGATCATTATTAATAATAAATACATCATTGGTTGCTAAACAGACAAGGACAAGAGTTATAGGGGGCTATGATTCCATAAGAGAGGGGGCTTGAGGGGTTACATATTATTTTATATTTTATTTACCCATAATTTTTTTGATGGAGAGGAGTGGTTACATCAGCTTCTTTAGGAAGGCCATGTGGTTCTTGATTTGCAAGTAAATATATAAACCCATCTTGTGGGTTGTTTGGGGGTTCTTCTTCTTCTTCTTCTTCACTCACTGATTCATTTTTCATTGTTCATTTTTCACACCTTTCATTCTATTCTCTCTCCATTCATTCTTGCACCCACTCATTATTCCTCATTCATGTTTTGGATTGGGAAAGAAAAATGAATGGTTAGAGAGGAGCCATAGTTTTGTTGGATTTAATGAATGCTCGTGTATTCCATCCATGAATTAATGACTGCATGTATGAGATTCATTGGCATGCACTAATGTTTTCCCACAACTATGAATCTTGAGAGTCCCAACATGGATATTCTTGACCAGATGCACTGGAGCACTGGAAGGAGGTGGACAACTTGAGGGACTACGTGGCAGAGAAGGGGGTCCATTCTTTTGGGTTGTGCAGGATTTGTAGAAGAGAGCTGGTGTACTTTGGATTGTTGTGTGTGTTGAGTATCTTGTGAGAGCTCGAGTGTTGACTGGTTTGGGAAGCTAAATGACACTCTAGTACCATCCTTTTGGATTCATAGCCCTAGCTCGAGGGTGACATTGTTGTTGAGACTTGGAAAAACAATGTCTATGGTTGGGTGGAATGTCCTTGGTCTGCATCTAGTTAGTGATTCATTTCATTAAGGATAAGTGATCTCTCCCATGGTTTCATTTACCTATATATTTATTTCCTCTGTGTTTTTATTTATCTATGAAATTTGTATCTATAATATGCATGCTTGCTAGTTATTATTGTGCATGATATATGGTCCATTTATAACTGTTGTATACAATTCCTTTTATGAACCCTTGTTGTTGTAGATATTTTTCCAGTCTAGAATATCATGCTCCAGAGGCCTGTTTTAGACCATACAAGGCCTTCTTCAACCTGCAAACATAATCTCCATTCTCTGACAACTCAAATCCTTCTGATTTCTCAATGTAGACTTCTTCTTCTAGTTCCCCATTCAGAAAGGATGATTTCACGTCCATATGATACACTTTAATATTTTTGGAACATCCATATCCACGTACCAAGATATTTCAATTAAAATTTGGATGCTAGAAGTAGATCACATAACATCCATCATCAATAACATAACGGTAACCATTCGTAATATTTACATACACATCAATCCACATGTCCAAAATTTGAAGTGTCAATGTTAATATAGTTCCATAGATAATAAGAAAGTAAAATACAATTAAGAGATAAGTAATTCTAGCTTCCTAGGTCATAATAGGGCATTACATACACCCACCCTTTAGGAAAATTCATCCCAAATTTAAGGTCAAAAAAGGGAGGGATGATCTTGTTGTATGGTCTATGCATCCTCCCAAGTAGTAGATCACGGGCTATAATTATCCCATTGGACCTTAACTTGGTCCACCAAATGGTGCCTCAGCTATCATACCCAATGGTCCAATATGAATAATGGTTCGACCATAATGTTTCTTGCATTCAATACCTGTAATTCCTTCCAATTCAGTTTGTGAGATTTGTTAGCAACATAATGTCATAGTATAGATACATGAAAAAAAATCATGATTTTTATGCAAGTGGGATGGAAGTACGATATGATAGGAAACATGTCCAATTCTCTCCCTAATTTTAAACGACCCTAGAATTCAAGGTGACAACTTTGTTCCCTTCCCAAGCTGAATGGTACACTTATTATACATGATACGAATAAAAACATGATCTCCTACTTCATAACTTTAGTTAGTCCTATTTGCATTATCATAACTCTTATATCTATCATCTGTCTCCTTTAATTGTTATCTAATATAAATAACCTACTCCACCATATCTTGAATTAATTATGGCCCTACTGTCACTCATTCCCCTAACCTTTCCCAACTCAATGGTGTCCTACATGGCCTTCCATACAGATCTTGATAAGGAGGCACTTCAATCAAGCTATGAAAACTATTGTTGTAGGTGAACTCTACCAAAGGTATGTACTTCTCCAAATAGGTTTTATTATCCATAACATACATCTGAAGCATGTATTCCATAACTTGATTTACACTTTCATATTTCCCATGTATTTCAAGAAGAGTAGGTTTGAACCAAAAAAAATGTCGTTTGATGCCTCAAAATGGATCTGAAAGATTTCAAATATTTTTTGGACCCAAATTTTCCGAATTGGAACCAACCATTGAAATGGCTTTGCATGTTGATTCACCCAATGTTTTCCACCCAAAAAGTACCAATATAGATGACAAATTATATAATGATCCAATGAAAATCACCTACCCATCACCAATGTCACTTTTTGGTATAGTGATATTTAGAAAGAAATATATGAAGGCCCACATCACAAGATTAGGCCACTATGATATGGTTTATAAACCATCATCAATTAACGCAGTGATGAATTCATTTTAACTTGATCTATCTGTATTCATTGGGATGCATCTATCTGTAACACACCCAGTCCCCTAAGTAGAATTTAAGGAAATGGGGTAAATAAATTTTGTTCAACTTTAGGGATTCCAAACTTACGTTTTTATGACATCATCATCTTCTACTCGATAAAATATTTCCAACGACTTTGATTTCATTCGAATCCAAGTTCTAGATCGAAATTTATGGCCTCTTGAAGTTTGTGGCCACTTCCATGCCACGTGTTGTTCAAGTGGCATCCTAGCACACTTGTCCTCCTACGTGGAGATGACGGGGATTTCTTGGTGCATGTGACAGGTTTCATGGCATGGACATGGAATCAGCCACCTTGCACTTCAACAATATCTTATCATAATTCTTTCTTCTCCCCTCTCATTGCTATCGAAATCTTCCCATCGAGGTGTCCCCATGATGCTCTACTCTTCACGCTCTGATAACCAAATCCGATGGTCTTCCCTAAAAGATTGGATGGTTCTGGAAACCCAATGAAGGATGAATAGAGATTCATCGAACTCCATGGTTGTATTGCATTCCTTGTACACATGGCACCATTCTTTCCTAGACACGTGACATGCATATTTCCCACAAACGTTTAGCCACGAATATCAAAAAACTAGGCCACATGGCACCTTACATGCTTGACACATGGCACCACCTACATTATAACATGTAGAACCATCTGTATTGAACCCCTTAGTCCTTCAACTAAATATCTACGGTCCAGGTCATCAGGGGGACCCCTTGGACCTTGGTAGATCGATAGCCTAAAACCAGTCTTGGAGCTCCTCCTTCAGAGTGTATCTCTATGAATTAGTCTAAAGAATACCTTGCAATGGACTATCTAGATTCCCCTCGACACTCTTCCATATCGTCGGATTCG
Source organism: Picea engelmannii (assembly GCA_009831015.1). Lineage (NCBI taxonomy): Eukaryota > Viridiplantae > Streptophyta > Pinopsida > Pinales > Pinaceae > Picea > Picea engelmannii. The sequence goes on from ML779426.1 coordinate 731,595, forward strand.
ATGATCCTATTTTCTTCTCATATCTCCTCCCTCAGAGTATGTCACCACGACCCACTCTAAAAGTTCATTGCAATGGACAACCAGGTTCTCTCCTCAGAGCTCCTTCGTCCCCAACCGATCAATGGCTAGATATTCTCCTCCAATCTCTTCCCTCAGAGTGTGTTTCCTTGATCCCATCCAACCAACCCCTTATCATGGATAGATAGTATATTCCCTCTAAGATCCTCCATCTTCAACAAATCGACGGTCAAATCTTCCTCTCGAAGCTCTTTCATTGGAGTATGTCTTCATAACTTACTCCGAGAGATACTCTACAATAGACGGTCGAGATCTCTTCATGAAAGACCTAACAGTAGAGTTTTAGGGTAGATCTTCATAGGTCTCCCGACCCCTTTTTCATACAACTGTTGGTCTCGGGCCCTTCCTAGGGAGACACTTGTCACCCCATGACACATTGACGAGACACATGGCCTAACCCATGATAGACATGTGGAGGGTCACATACACTTGGCGTGACATACACATCACCATGGAAGTACTCATATTATGTTAAGACCTAATATTGGCTCTTTACCCCTTAATTGGGGCATATTATATTAGTAATTTTATTTTATTTATGTCGGCTTTAGGCCATTAGTTGTAATTATACCTCCTAGTCTCCTATATATACCAAGGAGACATTTTCATTTGGAATCATCTTGTACTTGAACATT
>ML779426.1:736980-751488 GCA_009831015.1 Picea engelmannii
CAAAATCGTAGTGAAAGAAGTTTTGAAGTAGGGGACTGGGTGTTTTTAAGACTACAACCATAGAAACATATGTCCCTCAAGCAAGCCAAGAAGGATAATAAAGTATCACCAAAGTACTATGGCCCTTATAAGGTGTTGCAAAATATTGGTACTATGGCATACAAATTGGAGTTGCCTACATCTTCACGAGTGCACCCAGTTTTCCATGTTTCATGCTTAAAGAAGGTTATAGGCAACAAGATCCCAGTTCAAACTATATTGCCAAAACTTGATGAGGAAGGAAAAATCATATTGGATTCTGAAGCCATCACTGACACAAGAATTTTCCAGCTGAGGAATAGATCCATTTCAGAGTATCTCATTAAATGGAGGAATCTACCGGCTGAAGATTCCACTTGGGAAGATGAGTCTTTTATACAGAAGCATCCAGAGTTACTCAAGCATTGCGGACAACACTTGTCTCAAGGGGAGGGGAATGTTAAGCCCTAGTATTGGCTCTTTACCCCTTAATTGGAGCATATTATATTAGTAATGTTATTTTATTTATGTCAGCTTTAGGCCATTAGTTGTAATTATACCTCCTAGTCTCCTATATATACCAAGGAGACATTTTCATTTGGAATCATCTTGTACTTGAACATTTAAGTGGGGTAAAAGGAGGTTGCCCCCTCGAAGAGACTTATTATTTGAAATTATGTCTCCTGACCCCTTTTGCGTACAACTGTTGGTCTCGGGCCCTTCCTAGGGAGACACTTGTCAGCCCATGACACGTTGACGAGACACATGGCCTAACCCATGATAGACATGTGGAGGGTCACATACATTTGATGTGACATACACATCACCATGGAAGTACTCATATTATCCATTCAGGTGGTTACAGATGTCCTCTGCGCATTGGAGGGGTGACGTTTGATCTAAAAATGAAGACGACTTGTATCTTTTTTAAATTGCAAGTGTAAAAATGGTATGTGTTTGGGTAATTGGATCAAGTTACTAACACATAAATTAAAGAGTTTTCACACTTAATATGCACATAATAACCAAAAATTAACATCCAACAGTAAACACATAACACAACATATGATAAAGGAGTTCACCCCTCTCTTGGGCTACATCACCTGGTCTAGCTTCTAATGGATCTTTTATATTATTTTATCAAAGTGCTAAAAATAGTGCTTTACAGTGTTCAAAATTCCAAATAGATGGCTCCATAACATCCAAAAAACCTTAGTTGGGCTCTTTCTACACTTGGTTTGGCCAAAAAATGAAGAATTTACACCTCCTGGAAGTTTTCCCCTTCAAGCTTGTTGTCTCTAGATCACCAATTCACACCTGTGTATGACTAACCTGGCTCCCGCAACGTTACTGGGGAAAAAAATCATCACACACATGGATCTCGCAAATCATGTCATAATGTCGAACAATTAGCATGAATAATGCCACTTAGAGCGGGGATGTTGGTCACATGGGGGGCTATATGGCCATGCCCCAACACCTATTTAGGCCCATTTTGCAAGAATGGATGTTGGGATGACACCTATCCTAGCGTGTGGCCAATTTCCCATTGGTTTGTTGTAAGTTTTAACCACTCTCGCGTCAAATATTATATAGTGGTCATATGTGGTGCAATGGATTGAGGGCTATGGCTTAGCTTCGATCCTTTTTTTTCGTTGATCGGACCTTGTTTTCAATTCAAATAAATTTAAATAGGATATAGGGGTAAGTAGCACCCGTAGGTGGGCTGGTAGCCTAGCCTACATTAGAGCTATGCCAACGTTGGAGGTCCCGGGTTCGACCCCCGTGGACTCCATTACAATTTAAATCTGTAAACCAATGACGGGTTCCCACGTGGTGGCCCCTGGTTGGGCCATGTGGCACCTTCCCATTTGTTTGCCCATTGACATGTGTTGACCAATCATTTTTCCACGTTCCTTGCCACATAACCTACCCAGTCAGCATGACAACTCAACACTTTTCATAGTGGCCAGTCCATGTCACCTACCACATGTGGGTCTATACAATACCACTCCAACACTGTACGTACTATACAGTCAACAAAATTTTTATTGTTTGGAAAAATGAACAGAAAAATATATCTCACTCATACAACATTTGTTTGGACCCATTCAAATTGTGTTGGTATCGTGAGGATGAGGCCTACACATGTTTCCATTTTGAAGAAATTCTGAGCACTTTGGTTTTTGAGAAAAAAATGATCCCCTAGATCAATCCTCTCCATTGAGAAGCTTTTGGACCTCCAAAATATTACTTTTAGTCAATCTGAATATGAGGGTACAGTTCCCTCACCTTCCAACCTCAATCCATCTAGCCCTACTTGGATTTGTGCCTTTTAGACCAACACAAAATTTGTCATTTCTTGTCCTGTACTTGGCTTGGCTCTTTTCTAGTTGTTCTTGAATGGTTTGATGCACAAAATGAACTTGTTCAATGAAATTATTAGCCTTGTCAACATCAGTATGACCATCAATAGCCACATCTTTCCCAAGGATAAAATCTAAAGGATATTTTGGCAAATAGCCAAAACATGCTTCAAATGGAGGTGTTTGAGTCAATGAACGCTTAGCCCGGTTATAAGCATGATGAAAGTAGTGTAGATACTCATCCCAAAACTTAGGATGCTTTCTTTGCAAACTAGCCATCATCTTTCCTACACAAAAATGCCTAGAAACAAGAGAAGAATGTGCTTCTGTTATCATGTTGACTCTTTCACCCTGTGAAAAACATAGCTTGCCAAGATACAAAAGTTTACCATGCACATAGGAATCCAATTCCTCAACTTGGTTAGTATGACACAAAGTTGCATAAACATCTTTGAAATCAACATCTATAGCATACTATTCAACATAACTCTCATGCATGATAAGATTATGCTTAAAAATAGCTGAAGAACTAACAATAGGCCTAGTAAGCATATCAACAACTTTGTCATAAATGTCTTTCTTATACCTTATCACCAAGTGGAATACATATCTTGTCAAGGCATGCAATGGAGATTTATTTGGTTTCAAATCATTCTTCCATGTTTCTCCTTCAACAATCATATTCGTAGTCTTGTTCAAGGCTACAAAATCTACCCACATACGCCATATACAATCTTTCTCTTGTACCAAAACAATTGTTGACCTGCATGGTGATGTGCTTGGTTTGATGACCCCTTTGTCAAGCAACTCTTGGACTTGTTTTTTGTTTTCAACATTCTCCATGATTGACATCCTGCACATGTCAATGTTTGGAAGAGGACCATCTTGTTGCAATAGAATCTCATGTTGGATACCCCTATTAGGAGGCAATCCCCTTGGTTCCTGAAACATCTCAATATTTTCATTAGCAACCTCATATAAATCAGATTGTAACTTTGCATCACATTCTTGGAAAACTTCTTCTTCATCATTGTCTTTGGGTTTAATCATCAAAAGTACTATTCTCTATTCTCTTCATTTGTCCATCATTTGTAAGTGACAAATTCATCTTCTTTGTATGTGTTGTAACAATGTACTCAATTCCATTTTTGAACAAATGATATTTGTTCTCATGACAATGAAAGATGGCTCTCCTATCATTTAAATATGGGCTTCCCAACACAATACCACAAATATCCAAAGGAATAACATCAAGCTCTACCTCATCTATATAGTTTGCAGTGATGGAAAATCGAAGTTTACACCTTCTTGTCACATGCAATTTGGCATTGTCACATATCCATCCTAGAGGGTAAGATTTAGGATGTGGAGTAGTTTCCAAATTCGATTTATTGACAATGTCTTCATAAATGAGGTTTGCTTGTGATCCTGTATCAAAGAGAGTATCTATCTTGGTATGTTTTGAAATTACCCTTATTTGAAAAATCTCTATTCTTTCTTTTTCATGTTGAGTTACATTAAGGCTACTACTACTTGAAGAACTAGTACTTGCAATATTATTCTTACCTTGAAAACCCATGGTTAGGATTTTTGTTTCATCTTCCAAATCAGATCCTAAATCTTGTTGTACAGTTGCAACAATGTTTGGTTTCTCTTTGTTGTTGAACTTTTTGGGCCTCTTTTTGGGATGAAGTTTCCAACAATGGTCTTGATCATGGCCATCCTTTGAACAATGTTTGCATGAGATTTTATCTCTCTCTTTCTTTACTGAAACATTTTTATTTCCATTTCCTTCAAACTTCCTCTTTCCCTTGTCTCCATTATTAAAATACTTCAAGCTACCCTCTTGAGGTTCATTACTTCATCTTGCCTCTAAATGAGTTTCCTGTACACAAACTTCATTTAGATTTTAAGGGTTAAGAATAAGTATTGTATGCCTCACGTAGCTATGCAAACCTCCAATGTATTTGAGTAAAGTTTCTTGAGAAGACAAATCTATACCCAAAACTAAATATCTTCTCCTAAATTCTTGAGTGAAGCTTTGCACATCTTTCCCTTTAGCTTGCCTAAAGTTTTGCCAATTCACAATAGCTTTCTGCATGTATGTTAATGGATAAAATTTCCTTTTAATTGCAACAATAAAATCATTCAAAGAGGACAAAACTTTACCATGTTTCTTCATGTCATCTTGAGTTTTGTATTCCCACCAAATGAGTGTTGCATTGTCCAATCTTAAAGAAGCGCGAATCTTAGTTTCATCATATGTGATTCTTTGTATCCTACAATACACTTCAATCTAATGAATCCAATTATCCAATTTCTCAACATTTACCTCTCCATTGTACATAGGCAATTCAAACTTAATATCAAGCTTAAGCAAAGGAGTTTGTAAAGGAGTTTTACCATGTTATTTTGGATAATTTGGAGGTGGTTGTGAAATGGTAGAAGAGGTGGAAGATGGAGTTGAAGGAGGTGGAGAATCACCATTCCCTCCGTTTCCCTTTGGAGTGTTGGAGCTTTCACCTTGCAATCTTGCATTTCTTTATTCAAACAAAACTTTGATCATCTCATTCATATCATAGAAATATTTTCTGAAAGTTTCCTCCTCTGAAGGAAGAGTTCCATGAATCTCCTCATGAGCCATACTTGGTGAATATCTTCTTGAATCTTGAGGTGATTTGATAGTTCTCCTTCTTGACAGTTGAGAACTTGGCTCTACAAGTTGACCTTCTCCTCTTGTGAGCTTGAACCTTGTAAGAATTAGAAAAACAAAACACTTGCAAACAATCAAGTCTTCAAACACCTATGCACTAATACCAATTGATCTGAAAATGAAGCAGACTTGTATCTTTTTTAAATTGCAAGTGTAAAAATGGTATGTGTTCGGGTAATTGGATCAAGTTACTAACACATAAATTAAATATTTTTAACACTTAATATGCACATAATAACCAATAATTAACAACCAATAGTAAACACATAACACAACAAATGATAAAGGAGTTCACCCCTCTCTTGGGCTACATATCATGGTCCAGCTTCCAATGGATCTTTTATGTTATTTTCTCAAAGTTCTAAATATAGTGCTTTAAGGTGCTCAAAATTTCAAATAGATGGCTCTAATGGCTCCAGAACATCCAAAAACCCCTATTTGGGCTCTTTTTGCACCTCGTTTGGCCAAAAAATGAAGAAGTTACACCTCCTGGAAGTTTTCCCCTTCAAGGTTGTTGTCTCTAGATCACCAATTCACACCTATGTGTGACTAAACTAGCTCCCACAGTGTTACTGGGCCTAAAACCTAGAAAACACGTGGATATCACAAATAGTGGCATAATGTCGAACAATTAGCATGAATAGTGCCCCTTAGAGCGATGGTGTTGGTCGCATGGAGGGCCATATGGCCACATCCCAGTGCCTATCTTGGCCCATTTTGCAAGAATGAATGTTGGGATGACACATTTTCTGGGATGTGGACACTTTCTCGTTGGTTTGTTTTAAGTGTTAACCACTCGCACACAAAATATTACATAGTGGTCATATGTGATGCGATGGACCAGGGGCTGGGGCTTAGCCCCGACCCTTTTTTTCTGCCGACCGCTCCTTGTTTTCAATTCAAATAAATTTAAACATGATATAGGGGTAAGTAACAGTTGTAGGAAGGCTGGTATCCTAGCCTACGTTAGATCTATTCCAACCTTGGAGGTCCTGGGTTCGACCCCTATGGACTCCATTACAATTATAATCTGTAAACCAATGATGGGGTGCCATGTGCCGACCCCTGTCTGGGCCACATGGTACCTTCCCATTCGCTTGCCCAATGCCACATGTCAACCAATCATCTGTCCACGTTCCTTGCCACATAACCTGCTTAGTCAGCATGTCAACTCAATACTCTGCATAGTGTCTAGTCTACATTACTTGCCATGAGTGGGTCCATACCCTGCCACGTCAGCATTGTATGAACTATACGGATTTTACAGTCAGCAAAATTTTGCCTATTTGGAAAAATAAAAAGAAAACGATATCTCACTCATATGAAGTCCATTTGGACCTGTTCAAGTTGCGTTGGGATCCTGAGGAAGAGGCCTATGCACGTGTCCATTTTGAAGCAAATCCGAGCACTTTGATTTTTGAGAAAAAATTGATCCCCTGGATCAACGTCAACCACGTCAGCATGAGGAAACCTTCTTCCTATCCTCATCCTAAAGGATAGCCAAAATATACGATCAAATTTTATTTCAGTTGGGTCTGATGGACGATTGATATTACTCCATCGGATTCATGTCTTCAGGATATTTTCATCTCAGTGATCTAAATGACCCTGAATAATCCACTACGATGATCAATCACGATATCTCCAAGTTATTTCTTGATGGATCTACAGACTAGATCACAACTTAGAATCTCCTTCGTTGTAGTTCCATTATGAAATTGAGTATGGTTCTCTCCGACTATTACAACCTCCAATCTATAGTGGAGATATCTCTTTCCTTGGATTCAATGGTCTATGGATAAGTGTGATTCCTCAAGGGCATGGGGTCCGACAGGGGTCCCCCCCTTGGTCCTTCCTTCAATCATCGTCCAACACGTGTTCCTCCTAGACACGTTGGTGGTCTTGGTCAACAAGATATGTCGTGATGACATCATCTCATCACTTGGTCTCATTCAAATGAGAACATTATGATCTATGGTAGTAGTTTCTTCATGGGCCTTGTCTTGATGGATGGTCTAGATCGTCCTTTAGATCCCCCTTTCAAAATTACTCCACTTCAACATCTAGGGTCATTCCAACCATGGGACTCCAACCATGTTAACAAAATTTTATCCAATGGTCCATGGTCTCCCACAAATACTCCTCGATGGATCAATGGCCCTCATTGATTTTGGAGTGTATACTCCACAAGTTTCACATCCAACTCTGATGCATGACCTAGATATCTCCTCGAACTCTACCTAATATACAGTCTAGAATATTCCTCAGAACTCTCCCCATCAGAGTACTTGAAACCAGGGCTACTCCGACCCTCTAACTCTAGTGACGCTCACTATAGGAAAATCCAATAGTATTGATTATCTCTTAGAGCCGCTCTCCGATAGATTAGCGATCTATGCTATCTCAGGATGCATCATCTCCTCCATGTAACCTACTCTGATGGAGGGCCATGATCGATTCATGATGGAAAATCAATGGCTATTATTCAATGTTCTTAGAATACATGACTTCTTCATGATAACAATCCTATATTTGACTTAACCAATTCAGGGATACCTTCATGTTTACCACTGGGGTCCCCAAGTCTTCTAGACTCAAAATTTCCACCTTCAAATTGACTAGGGAATCCAAAACTCAAATTGTGGTAAGGATATCACATCCCTTCAAGAGGGATCACAGTACTTCCTTCCTCTCAGACCTCTCATGGGGTTCATAGTGTATAATTTTGGTTATCCTTTTATAGGAATCACACCACAGTAATTGTTACAACCTTAATTCCCACCCGACAGGCCAGAGAGGATATCATCAGAGGATTAAGGCCCTAATACATCTTTTGCCTATGATTTCACACCTTTGCATACTTTTTTACCCTGTTTTAGGCATCCTCACGGGACACCTAATAAAAAGAAAGTGAGGCCCTCAGTTCACACTAGTTTTGCAACTCGTGAGGCACTGTCAAGATTCTAGAATTGGGGAGTTATGAGGCAAGAGGCAAGACATGAGTTCTTAGTGGCTAGGACCTAGGAATTCACATCATTCGAGTTTCTAGTGGCCTCTAAAAGATCTATAAGCCTCCTCCAAGAGATATATAACAAAGGAAAGTATTTGGAAATAGAAATAAGAATTCAATAGCAAGGTTATGCTGCCAAACTACAAAAATATTCATCCAAGAAGTCATTGGAGCCTAACATGACCAAGGAGTTGTAAGGAGAAGCAAGGATCAAGGAGATTGAAGGAGCCTATATCAACACTTGAGGTATGTTATCTTGATGTAAGTTCTTGTTTTTAATCAATAGATCATTTGGTTTTCCCCTTGAATGTTTGACATTGATGTATAAATGTTCATATCTGATCTTGCAGATTATATATCAGGTTAGATTCAATCTAGATCTAGGATTCTAACATTGGAAAGAAAGTATAATGGTTCAATACCAATTCAATCACTAAACTTGCATACATACCCATTTGTAAATATACAGGAATCCAACCATATTATATAGTGTTTATTTTTCTATTAGGGATAATATGAGATGATATATGATTGATGTATTATTACAATGATGAGTGTTCCATATATAGAGAACATATGTTGATCATCCATGAAAGGATGTGTCCCTTGGATAATCAATAACTATTTATTATTATTATTACTTATTATATATATTATTTAATGATTGATAATTGTATTATTAATTATTAATCGATGAGAATGTCTTTTTGATGTTGTATAAACATAAATGCTCTCTCTCAATGAGGGAGACATTATTCATCATGCCAAGATTGTCTTTGAAGTATACAAACTTCACCCTAGACTCATGACACATGTCTATCAGTTCTTGGAGATGTCTCTCTCCCACCTGGATCGAGGCGAAAATCCCCCTATGACTCTCCCTTTAATTCAACTGACTCTCTCTGAGATCAGGCTCACTCTGGTTCATCATGTGATAGCATATAGCTTCTTGAGTATTTATCATTCCTAGTCAAATTAGCATGAATAAGGAAAAATACTAAACCTAGGTCATTGAACACAGGTACACCCTTGTGAGTGAGTGTTAGCCTGATGCTAACTGGCACATGGAAAACATCTCAAGTACATAGATTCCATATCACTTCTTGTCATGATAAATGATGCAGGATCATTGCTCCACCTCAATAATGCACCTGCACATCAGTGCGCATTCAAGGAGGGGAGAGGTGACAACCCCCTCATTTCGCCCCAAATTTAAAATTTCAAACTGTATCTTAATGAAATTAAATGTTGTAAGTCTTGAGTAGAGTCGAGTTATTTCATTTGTCAAGGTTGGAGATAAGGTGGCCTTTAATAGGCCTAAGTTGTACATATCTTGAGCATGGCGTCGGATTTGAGATATTGATGTTCATTCAATATAATTAATGAGAGTTACGTGAGTTGGAGGGAAAGGCTCGAGGAGCACCTATTTTGTAAGGAGATATTTGTATTAGATTTCAAGAGGAAGTTAAGGGGTAAGGATATTAGGGAGAGAAGAGAGCTGAGACTCAGTTGGAGTTTGAGATTACCCATATTGTAAATAGACATTCATATTAATATAAAAGATAGCAGTTTTTCCTACATATGATTCTGTGTGTTTATGTGTTTTATGAATAAATGTCATATGTGTGTTCATATGCATATGTTGTATATGTGTATGAATAGTTTCCATCTACAAGATGAAGATAGATTCCACTATGTGTTTGAGAATTGTTGAGTTGTTTTGGGTTCTTTAGGCTATGCAAGGAGTGCACAACAGGGTATTGAAACTCTGTAGCCAGCGCAAGGAGTGTGCATATAAACTCTTTCAAGTCAGAGAAGAATGTGTTGGGAGGGTGCACCAGAACATTCACAATATCAAGAGGATCCTCAAGGTTACTGAATAAATTGGAGGAGAGACTGTGCATAAGAGGCACAGAGAGACAAAATTGTTGAGGATTTTGTAGAGCTCTGCCAGATGTGCATTGAGCAGGTGCAAGTTTGTACAAGTGAACTCTATTTCGAGTTCTCAGAAGAGAAGTGTCAAGGAGGAGGACACTCATAGAGTTTCTGAACACTCTATAAGATCAACAAGGAGTTCTTGAGTAGAAGGTGGAAAGAGAGCACAGATATTCGTTCACAGAACAAAAGGGGTAGAGACCTTTGAGGTCTAAGCAGTTGAAGCTCAAGGTGAAACAAAGTTGTTGAACACTTTGGAGGAAGACCTGTGCAAGGAGTGCACCAGGCCAACACTTAGACGAAGTGTTTAAAGACAACTATATGAAGTCTAGTCGAGCGCAAGGAGTGTGCCAGAGGTAAAGTAGTTTCACTTTACAAGCTCATGAGGAAGAGCGTTGGGTTGCCAAGAGGGCTCACCAGAAGATAAAAATCGAAAGATAAGCAATGCAAATTTTCACAGTGAAAGCACAAGTGTGTGCTAGAGCCAAGGTCCAGTTACATTGGAAAACACTCAGAAGGGATAGCGTAAGGTGTGCGCCGGTGATGGACTTTCTTCAAGTCCCAAATCCCAGGAGAAGAAGTACCGATGATACCCAAGTATCTCGGTTCGTAGGAGGATAAAAACCCGCAGCCTTTGACATTTGAAAATTCTTCCAATTCATAATTATACAGAAGCTCGGGAGAAGGAGCGAAAATAGTCATTGAATCGATCTGCAGGGAGAGATCTGGACTACTATATCCACGTCCAAATAGGAGGAGCGCACCAAGGAGGAAAACAGATCCTAGCCATCGGATATGGGCACGAAGGACCAACAACCATTGGATCCAAGTAAAGTGAACACACCTTAATCTTTTCAAAGTGCACAGGAGAATGGGATAGTCGAAGTCCCAAAGTCCCAAATCCAGTCAGGACCCTGAATCATCAAGGTTGACAGGTGGCAAAAGATTGAAGAAGAATTTTGGGAGGAAGAGATTCAAGTAAAAACAGTGGAGGTGAAAATGGAATCGCCGAAGAGCCGAAGGCTGAAATAGATTATGGCCGTTGGTCACCAGGAGGTACGTGTCAACTGATCCAAGACTTCGGGGAAAGTCACTTCGGAATATTTCAATTGTGGAGTGTGACAAACTCCCGAAGGACCAAAATCTGAAGTAGATCACAACCGTCCATTGCGAAGGACATGTGGTGAGAGATCTGAAAGTCTGGAGGTTTAATGCTTCAGGAGGAAGAATTTGAACAAAGTTGAGAAAATCCCGAAGAGCCGAGAGTCAAAGTATATCCTGACCGTTGATCGTTAGGAGGGAGGTGGAAGCAGATCCAAGAGTTTGTGGGATAGAGATATGGGAGAATTTGCACGGAGAAAAGGGAAAAATTGTCGAAGTCGTGAAAGGCGAAGAAATCCAGACCGTTGGATATGGGAAGGAGTACGTGGTAGAAATCCACACACTTCGGAGGAGGAACATTTCAGAGAAAAGTGAGTAATGTGAAGCTAAAATAGTCGAAGCCCGAAATAGTGAAGTAGATTGCAACAGTTCATTGCAAAGGGTACGTGGTAGCAGATAAAGATATTCATAGGTTTACATGGGGTGAATCAATTTCTTCATAGTCGTGGGACTGGAGGAGATTTGGACTATTGGTTCTAGGAGAGCCACATGGAGGCAGATTGTGGATTTCAAGAAACCCATACCTTGGAGGAAAGTGAAGGTCAAGGGTCACAAACCTCTGAAGCCCAAAACCATGAAACGATCTCAGTCGTTGGTCTGGTTGGACAGGTGTCACCAGATCCTGCACTTCAAAGCAGAAGCACTCTAGAGGAATTGGAACGTGAAGGTGTGAATAATCAAGAAGGCTAGAGTCATGAAGTCATATTAGTCATTCATTAAGGAGGATGCGTGGCAGAATATCTGCCAATCCAGAGAAAATTCACTCTGGATAAAAGTGGATTTGGGTGGCGTGAGAACTCGCGAAGGTCAGAGCGTCAAATTCCATCCAAGTCATCCATCGAAATTGGAAATGTGTCAATAGATTGTGAACTTCGGATAATTGTCACTCTAGGGGTTTTGTGGAGAGGTGGATTCATAATTTCCCAAAGCGTCGAAGCCCGAAGCATTGAGGGTCGTCGATCCCAAAGGAAAAGCGTTGACCATTGATCTGCAAGGGGACGCATGGAGGATGGAGGTTCAATCCGTTGGATAGCCACTCCTAAGGATTTGTGGAGTGTGCACAAGGATTCAACCGATGCCCAAATTCTGAAGAAGGAAATTGAGCCTCTAATCTCAGAGAGGAACAAGGACCATGGATCTTGTTCCATGGTTTCAAAAGATTGTGATTCTAGAAGAAGTGGTTGTAGCGTGAGGAGATAAATGTCGAAGCACGAAGACCGAAATGCTTAGGGGGAAGTTTAGGCCCGGGTCAGATCTCGATGTCACTTCAAAGGAGAGGGGACTAGCCCAAAGAGCTAGTGCCCATTAGTCAAAATTTAGAAGGAGAACAGGGGCTTACAAAAATCCCATGGGTTACCTAAGACCTACGCCTTAGGGAAAAAGGGATTGTGTAAATTGTCTTGGATTCTAGCATGGGCCCGAAGAGCTAATTCAGCTCAATCTTTTGAAAGATCCTATACCGATAGGTCAAGCATCCTCGTGAGAGAAGGCGGGTCTTCATCAGGTGCTATCAAAGCTTAAAATTTGTCTGCAGATCGTAGGCAAAGGTGAAGAGGTGAAAAGAGATAATCTGACAACATAAATTAGTATCAAGATCCTGATCTCATATATGGATAACAGGTGAATGTAGACATAGTGTGATGCTCTGTAAATATTGTTGCAAGGTGTGCAACAAATGGTAGACAACTATGAGGTTTGAAGGCAGAGGAGGAAGATGATTATTCAAGGCCATGACTGTGGTCAAGGAAAGGACTGCCAACAGAAAAGAAAAGAAGAGATGGATAAATATCTCATGGAAATAAGAGTAGATATGGAGAGGCTAGCATGGAGGATGCAATAGGAAGCAGAGGTACACTCGAGGTACGAATGGTCTCTAAACAGAAAGGCAAAATGGCCTATTCAAAATTTGTTGGCCAGAAAGTAGAAACATGTAGTAAGGAGGTGGCAAGGCATGCTGAAAACCTCAGTGACATAGAACATGAGATGGTTTACATCTGTGAACCAAAGATTGGGAGGAACCTGAGTGACGAGGAGGAGATGAGATCAGCTAGAGATCTCATGAATTACTAGGAAGGCAGAGATAAATTCTTAGATTACCAAATGGGCGATGAGAAAATATCAAGTAGAGATATCGTAGATTTCTAGGTGGGAATAAGATGAGATCAATGGAGGATATCATGAACTACCAGGAGGGAAGTGATGGAAATTCAAATTTCTAGGTGGGCAATGAGATGAAATCAATTGATCTCATAGACTGCCAACAAAGCATAGGAGAAATCCCATATTTCCAGATGGACAAGGGAGGAGAAATGAACTCAGCTAGGGGTTCATATCAACAAGGAGACTTGATGGAGGATGATCAGAAATGCATTTTGATTATTGGGGGTGTTATCGCATAGTTTGTAGCTAGGTCAAATGGCTAGAAGGTAGAGGCCAAACTGGCATAACAGGAACCTACCCCACCCAATGTCACCACAATGGGGAGGTTCTTTCTATTCAGGGAGGTTATCCCAGGGGAGACGTCCCCGGTAACCTGGGGTTTTGAAGAGGCCAAAGTATAAAGGTCAAAGTAAAAGTTCCTCCTCACAGGTTACCGCCAAGGTTAGATATTCTGGCTAATCAACCAATAGTGAAGTGTAGCCCCAAATGAGAACACCTGCCTAGAACAAGACAATAGCAAAATAATATATGCAAGCTATAATTCAGTGGGTTAGTACTTCATATAACTATCTGATATCAATATGTAAGCAATTAAAACAATAGATATCAATGAGATCAACGTTTATCAATATAGCAGTGGAGTAATATCAATTCATCAATAAATATTAAGATGATGTAGCCAACAATGTATTTAATCAATCCGTTACTCAATAAATGCTTTAAAACACCATCTAATTGCTTATCAACAGAAGGTGTTGCGTAAAATGGAATAACCAAGAGTGACGTCAGCCTAATTAGGGTTAGTTAGTTAGTTAGGGTTTCAAAATTAAGAGTTTAAAGAGTTGTTTGGCCACTATCACTTCAACGTTGGGAAGCTGAGATCAATGCCTAAGGGTAAATGGAGTCAATTAAAGAGAGGATGCAAGGTTGAAGGGATAAAAGGTTAAGGACAATAGGGAAGGGTTCTAGGGTGCTGTAATGGTAGGGCCTTAGAATCAAAAACCTAGGGGAAAGAGGCTCACTCTGGTGTTGCTTAAGCAAGGCCTCGTGCTCTTTCCTCCTTCCTTAGGTTAAACTTGGCAAAATGGCTAGCATAAAAGATAAGTCAAGACAAGAGAGTGAGGTGAGGGAGAGTGTTGCAATGG
>ML779426.1:758223-791071 GCA_009831015.1 Picea engelmannii
AAAAACACTTACATATCATGAAGAAATAGCATTGCAAACCCTAGTTGTAAACCTTCCTTCAAGAGAAATGCCAAAAATGCCAAGAAAATCCTTCCTTCAACAAGTGCGCCTCACTTAAAAGATGAAATACCCCAACAAGGGCACAAAAATTAGATCTCACAAGAGAGTGAGTTGTCTGTTCTTTTCAAAATGAGGGAAAAACTCCTCAATATATACTGTATCATGACCTTTTAATTAAATTTAGGTCATTAAAAATAGTCGACAAGGCTACAAATCAAAATTATACCGTTTTTACATTAAATTGTCAAATTAAAACCCTAACTGAGCATAAGCAAGATGTCAAGCGCTACTGAGGGAGACATTAGCCCCTTTTTAGGGAAACTGCAACACAAAATGACAAAACATTGGCCCTCTTTGGGCCTCCCAATCATGCCACATGTGCCAGCTGCCCTGTCAAACTGTCACACACTCAAGGTGACGTCAATGGATCCTAGGTGACATCCTGGGCCATCAAAGGGAAACGTTCCACTGGAAGTTGGTCAACCCCCCTAGGCTGGGCTCAACCAAAGTGTCCCTGATGGAACGTCCTTCTTCCTCTCATGTGCAAAAGCTCGGTCAAACATTGTCCTGTCTCTACCCTGATGGGGTCCCAGCAACCATCTGATGGGCTCTTCAGCCCCATGGAGGTCTGAACTAATCATCTCCCCATGTGTACTGGTCCAATTGGTACCTATCCATCGGGCATGGTCCTGCACATGAAAAACTTCGCCCTCCATGGGCTCATTAGTCACATGGATCATAGAAATGTTAATCATGTATCATCATTAATATTATCAAACATATGCATAAAAACCCTGATATATCATTCAATAGCTCAAAGATATTACAAATACCTACAATACAGGGGTGAAGAAAAAGACAAAACACCCTATTGGGCTAGTATCCATAAGGAAAGGAAAGTCTCCAAGGGGTATCATCCAAGCCATGTAAAACGAGGTGATGTGGTCAAGGGATGTCCAGAGATACGGGTAGAGTGAGAGACAAGGATGCATGATATTACCTGTGGGTGCCTTTATAGAAGGCGAGTTGTACCCATCATGGATACAATTTTTTCCAAGCCCTTTATTGCCTTTATTCTGTTATTTTCTTTATTTTCTTTTTCTTTTTTTTTTATTTCAAGGACTAACTAGAGGACACTGCCTTGGCTTGGTGACCAGAGATGATAGTGTTACCCACAAGCACTTTCATAGAGATGATAAGGTTGGCTCATGATGAGACCCCCTTTCCCTTGGTCATGCAACCAAAGGTCACTGCCCTGGCATGTTAACCGGATAGTGGCAATGTCATGCTGTTAGGTACCCATGAAGATAATTGATTTGGATTATTTTCGGCACGAAATGAGAGCGAAGATATAATAAAGAAATGCACAGAGATATCGCAGATATTCAATAATATAACAGAAATGTATCAGTTATGCAACCATAAACACAGATATACAGTAATATACGATTTCTATTAACGAAAGAAATGTACAGAGACTATAAAATACAGAGTGAAAGACTCGCTAGAATGGTGGCAGCTTATCTCTGAGAAGAGATGTGACGGCTACTCGCATTCGCAAGAAGATGGTTACAATGAGGCTCTGAAGGCCCTTTTACAATAAACGAGAATGCCAAAATTCCTAGACATCCAAAAACCTAACTCTAGGTGATGAAGCGCCAAAAGTCATGTGGGCCCCGTTTGGGTAAGTTAGTACATCAACTTCTCGGGGTCGTAACTTTTGCATACGATCTCCATTTTAGGTGTATGATAGCTCGTTGGAAAGGTATCATCGAGGAGATTCATTTTTAGGTCTCAATCATGCCTTTGGATATCATTGAGAACCTCGATCTCGAAAAACCTTCATTTAGGCCCTCAAAATGGCCCCGTAAGTTAAAACCTGCTAAAAATAGTAAAATGTCAAAATTGCCATAAAGTTGTTTTGAGCCAGTTGGAAAAGGTGGGTGGCCACCGATATCCACCTGGATCAATAATAGGTTGGCTCGTGATGAGACCCCCTATCCTCTTGGCTAGGTCTTGTTTTTGTTATTTTTCTTCGGGTCCCTCTTATTTCTTGCCGAGAGGCTTTTTATTGCCTTCTTGGGGATCCCTGGGCGAGGCATCTCTAGGTTTCATTCTTTATGGCTTTTATCTTTTACCAGCTGCTTTTACCTTCTGGGCCTTTATCCCCTTCTTCCCACAAGATAAGGTGCAACCCCACAAACAGATCATCCTAATGCCCGGACTAGGGGAACGAGACATATGAGCGGGAGATAAGATGAAAAGTGATGATATGATGGGAGCGGACAATGGCTCTTCATAAATCCCTCCGGTGGAAAACCAAAACCTATGGGTATAGGCTTGCTAGGACACCCTGTCAATCCCCCCAACCATGGTCAAGTGGGTTAATGTAAGATCCAAGAAGTCGTTAGAGATAAAAGGAGTAAGATGCATATATCTAAAGGTTATAATGATCAAAAGTGACACATACCATGATACTTGGTCCAATTACCTCATGGAGCAAGAGCCTTCTCCGATACAAGACCAGGCCGATGGTGATGGATGTTGTTGCTGCTAACAAGACAAATTTGATGAAAGAAGAGAAGGATGGGCCCTCCAGGGCCATGCTCAAAGCAATCCTGCTCTCAGTACTCCATGTCTAAGACCTGTGGACCTTGAGACATTATCTCCTAGTTATCCCATGAAATCGGGGATAACAGGGGGAATTGAGATATTCCTTCCAAATAGCCAAGTAGAGACCAATGCACATGATGAAAGTGCAACAGAGGAAAGACAACCAGTTTTGACTGTCATAGAGGAGAAACAATAGACATCAGAATCTTCCCAAGCAAATAGTAGAGGAGAGACAACCAATTGTGACTGTCATGGAGGAGAAGGAGAAGATACTGACATCTGCCCCAACAGAAGAAGAAGATCATTCAACAAAAATTCTCAAAATTTTCAGCCATGAAGCTCAATAGTAGGTGACTGCAACACTAGAGTCTGCAACAGAAGAGGAAGAAGACAACATAGACTTTGTTGATATGTATGAAGAATTGGAATCCCTTGAGAGAAGGGTGATGGTGTAGAGAAAACACATCCAACAGATCAGGTTGGAAATGGGTGAAGGAGCATACCATCCTAAGGAGAAGTTGGAGGAAGCTGGAGTTGAACCAACACAAGAGGAGCTGACAGAAGCTAACCTGTCAGAGGAGGGAGCTGAACAGAAGCTCAGTAAGGAGGCTACATAATTTGAATCTATAGGGAAGTGGTAAGTCAAGGCCACAGAAGAAGAAAACACCATGGGGAATCAGTATGATATGCCCTTTGATGTGTATGAGGAAGAAGAGTTGAAACCGATCAGACTGCAAAAAGAAGAGCTAGCCAGCAGAGCAGTTGGAATAACTCATAGAGGAGGTAAGGAGGCTCATGTTGAGGTCAACACAAGTAACTTCCAGCAAGGATAAGCTAAGCAGAAGGAATCCTACAAGAGCAACAAAGAAGCAACAACAATAGCCGCAAATTAGAGGACCAAGAGGACAACTCCAAAGGAGAGTTTGGGATCTAGGAGGATTTCAACACTGGGACAGAGGAGCTCATGAGCAGGAAATCATGATTTTCCCAGCAGTGGAGTATGATGTAGGAGCAACGCTCCACCTCAACAATGCACCAACACATTAGTGTGCATTCAAGGAGGGGAGAGGTGCAAGCCCTATCATTTTTCCTGAAATTTAAAATTTAAAATTGTATCTTAATGCCATTAAATGTTGTAAGGATTGAGAAAAACCGAGTTATTTCCTTTGTATAGGAAGGAGATAAGGTTACCTGTAGTAGGCCTGAGTTGTATAGATCTTGAGCATGGCCTCAGATCTAAGATATTGATGTTCATTCAATATAATTAATGAGAGTTAGGTGAGTTGGAGGGAAAGGATTGATTAGCCCCTCTTTTCTAAGGAGATATTTGATCAGATTTCAAGAGGAAGTTAAGGGGTAAGGAAATTAGGGAGAGAAAAGAGTCGAGACTCAGTTGCAGTCCGAGCTTACCCATATTGTAAATAGACATTCATATTAATATAAAATATAGCATTTTTTCCTGCATATGATTATGTGTGTTTATGTGTTTTATGAATAAATGTAATATGTGTGTTCATATGCATATGTTGTAGATGTGTATGAATAGTTTCCATCTGCAGGATGAAGATAGATTCCACTATCTATTTGAGAATTTTTGAGTTGTTTTGGGTTCTTTAGGTTGTGCAAGGACTGCACAACATGGCATTGAAACTTTGTAGACATTGCAAGGAGTGTGCATCTGAAATATTTCGAGTCAGAGAAAAACGTGCCAGGAGGGCACACTAGAACATTCACAATATCAAGAGGAGCCTAAAGGTTATTGAATACCTTGGAGGAGAGACTGTGTAGGAGAGGCACAGAGAGCCAAAATTGTTGAATATTTTGTAGAGATCTTCCAGGAGGGCATTGAGCAGGTGCAAGTGTGCACAGGTGAACTCTATTTCGAGTTCTGAGAAGAGGAGTGTCAAGGAGTAGGACACTCACAGAGTTTATGAACACTCTGTAAGCTTAGCAAGGAGTTCTTAGACGAAGTGCACCAGGCCAACACTTAGACAAAGTGTTGAAAGAAAATCATATGAAGGCCATTCAAGCACAAGGAGTGCACCAGAGGTACAATAGTTTCACTTTACAAGCTCAGGAGGAAGAGCGTTGGGTCGCTAAGAGGGAACACCATGAGATAAAACTCAAACGATAAGCGACACAAGTTTTCACAATGAAAGGGAAAGTGTGCACTAGAGCCAAGGTCCAATTATATTGGAAAAAGATATGAAGGGATAGAAAAAGGTGTGTGTCAGATAAGGACTTGTTTCAAGTTCCAAAGCTCAGGAGAAGAAGTACATACAAGACCCAAGTATCCGGGTTCACAGGAGAATCAAAGGATAAAGCCTTTGACATTTGAAAATTCTTCCAATTCGGAAGTTTACAGAAGCTCAGGAGGAGGAGCAACAACAACCATTGAATCAAGCTACAGGGAGATATCTGGACCGCTAGATCCACGTCCAGACAGGAGGAGCGCATCAAGGAGGAAAACAGATCCTAGCCATCGTATCTGGGAATGAAGGGCCAACAACCATGGGATCCAGGTAAGGTGCACACACCTTAATATTTTCAAAGTGAATAGGAGAATGGGATAGCCGAAGTCACAAAACCAGTCATGATCGTCCATCATCAAGGTTGATAGGTGGTGGAAGCTTAGAGAAGAAGTTCGGCAGGAAGAGCTTCGGAGAAAAACTGTGGAGGTGAAAATGAAATCGCCAAAGAGACGAAGGCTGAAATAGATCCTGGTCATTGGTCACTAGGAGGTATGTGTCAATAGATCTAAGACTTTGGGGAAAGTCACTTCGAAAGATTTCAATTGTGGAGTGTTACAAACTCCCGAAGTCCCAAAATTCGAAGTAGATCGCAACCGTCTGTTGAGAAGGACATGTGGTGAGAGATCCGAAAGTCCAGAGGTTTAACGCTTCGGGAGGAAACAATTGAATGAAGTTGAGGAACTCTCGAAGAGTTGGGAGCCAAGGTATATATTGACCATTGATCATCAGGAGGGATGTGGCAGTAGATCCGACAGTTCATGGGATAGAGCTCAGGGATAATTTGTGCGGAGAAAAGGGAAAAATCGTTGAAGTCGCGAAAGGAGAATAAATCTAGACTATTGGATATGTGAAGGATTATGTGGTGGAAATACACACACTTCGGAGGAGGAACATTTTGGAAAAGAAAGAGTAAGGTGAAGCTAAAACAGCTGAAGCTCAAAATAACGAAGTAGATCACAATCGTTCATTATGAAGGGTACGTGGCAACAGATCGGGATATCCAGAGGTTTGCATGGGGTGAACCAGTTTCATCATAGTCATGGGACTAGAGGATATCTAGACCATTAGTTCCAAGAGAGCCACATAGAGGCAGATTATGGATTTTGGGAAATCCGTACCCTGGAGGAAAGTGAAGGTCGAGGGTCACAAACCCTTGAATCCTGAAATCGTGAAGTGATCTCAACCATTGGCCTTGTTGGGAAGGTGTCACCAGATCTTGCACTTCGGAGCAGAAGCACTCTAGAGGAATTGAAATTTGAAGGTGCGAAGATTCTCGAAGGTCGAAGTCATGAAGTCATCTCAGCCGTTCGTGAAGGAGGACGCATGGCAGAATATTTTCCAATCCGAAGAAAATTCACTCCGGGGAAAAGTGGAATTGGGTGGCATGAGAAATCCCTAAGGTTGGAGCATCATAGTGCATCCAAGCCATCCATCAAAATTTGACAGGTGTCAGTAGATTTTGAACTTTGTAGAATTGTCACTCCGGGGGTTTTGTGGAGAGGTGGATTCAAAATTTCTCAAAGTATGGAAGCTCGAAGAATTTAGGGTCGTCGATCCCAAAGGAAAAGAATGAACCGTTGATCTACAAGGGGACGTGTGGAGGATGGAGGTTCACTCCTTTGGATAGCCACTCTGAAGGATTTGTGGAGAGTGCATGTGGATTCAACCGAAGATCGAATTCTGAAGAAGGAAACTGACCCGTCGATCTCAGAGAGGAAACTAGACCATAGATCTTGTTCCGTGGTTTCGAAAGATTATGATTCCGAAAGAAGTCGTCACAACGTGAGGAGAGAAATGTCGAAGCCCAAAGCCTGAAGTGCTTAGGGGGGGGTTTAGACCTAGGTTAGAGCTCGAGGTCACATCAAAGGAGAGGGACCTAGCCCAGAGATCTAGCACTCGCTAGTCAAAATTCAGAAGGAGGACAAGGGCTTAACAGAAGCCCGCAGGTTACCTAAGAGTTCCGCCTTAGTGAGCAAGGGCTTGTGTAAATTGTCTTGGGCTCCAGCAAGGGCCCGAAGAGATAATTTAGCTCGGGATTTTGAATGATACTAGACCGGGAGGTCGAGCAACCTCAGGAGAGAAGGGGGGTCTGTGTCAGGTGGTATCAGAGCTTAAAATTTGTCTACAGATCGTAGGCAAAGGTGAAGAGGTGAAAAGAGATAATATAACAACATCAAGTGGTATCAAGAGCTTGATATCATATGTGGATAGCAGGTGAAGGTAGACAAAGTGTGATGCTCTATAAATATTGTTGCAAGGTGTGCAACAAATGGTAGACAACTAGGAGGGTTGAAGGCAGAGGAGGAATATGAATATTAAAGGCCATGAGTGTTGTCAAGGCAAGGAATGCCAACAGAAAAGCAAAGCAGAGATGGATAAAGAGCTCAGGGAAATAATATCATAGATGGAGAGGCTAGCATGGAGGATGCAACAGGAATAAAAGGTACACTGGAGGTACGAACGGCCTCTGAACAAGAAGGAAAAATGGCCTATTCAAAAGTTGTTGTCCAAAAAGAAGCAATAGGTAGTAAGGAGGTGGTTGAGGCATGATGAAAACCTCAGTGACAAGAAAAAGAGATGGTTTACATCCGTGAACTAGATATTGGGAGGAACCTCAGTGATGAGGAGGATATGAGATCATCTAGAGATCTCATGAACTGCCAGGAGGGCAGAGATAAATTCTTAGATTTCCATATGGGCGATGAGAAGATATCAAGTAGAGATATCGTAGATTTCCAGGTGGGAAATGAGTTGAGATCAATGGAGGATCTCGTTAACTTCCAGGAGGGCAGTGACGGAAATTCAAATTGCCAGGTGAGAAATGAGATGAGATCAATTGATCTCATAGACTGCGAACAGAGCAGAGGAGAAATTTGTTGGCATAGGGGAAGACCCAGGGTTCAACGCTACAACAATGCACCAACAAAACCCTAACTACCGACCCTTTTGGCAGCACCTGTGGAGCAAATGAAGTCTCACCCGAGGTAGAGGCAGGGATGGTTGCAGGACTCAAGTGTCTGCAACCTTAGCTGGGACACAGATATGTGATTATAACACTTAATAGATCACTTAGCACCGTTATTTCATCATTATCTAACCAATATCTACTCCATAGAGAAAATAGAGCATCACAACATTCACCCTGATCTAAGGTATATAAGCACTTAGCAAAGGAATTACATCAAATCTAGCAGATTCAAGTACTAAGAAAGTTCATAGATGTCAGATATAGCATCCAGATTCATCATAAGAACAAATCATAAACATATATGTCTATCTATATCAAATCACTTAGCAAATAACACATAAATGCACCAACACATCACACAAAGAAGAATAACATAGTATTTACGTAGCTCACCCCCACCCTGGTGCTATGTCCACCAACTCTTCTTATTTATTATCTTTTTCAATGGGTTACATGCACAAAGCCTCAAAACCTTACTCTTCATAGGAAAGATGATATGTGTAGCTTTCTATACCCTTCTTCCTTGCATTACAACACAAATCCCTCCATAGTCTCTTACAATGACTTGCACTTGGCTCTGCAAGTCTCACACAGTATGCACAAAGCCTTACACTTATTGATCACACAGATCCCACTCTTAGCACTTAGCCAACTTGCACAACACTTGTGCACTATTAAACTACTTCTTACATTGCCTAGCCTTCTATTTATACATACAAAATAGGCCTAAACATGGGTAAACCCATGGGCCGACATCCCATTCCCGTGACATATTCCCAAATCCCAAAAAGGACCCAAAAAGGGGCCGAGATCCCGCGATCTCTGCTTCATCCTTCGATCCATATTAGAAAGACTATCTAAGTCCCAAAATAGGTCAACTTGACCAAGGATCTCCCAAAACTTGGTCAAGGGCCAACATGCCCCCAAAACTCACCTGTGACTAGTCCCGAGTCACTCTGGTCTGACTATTTCTACTTCAAGCACCTCGAGCTTGACTCAAGATGCTTTGACCTGCTGTTGTGCTATGACCTCCCTTTCAATGAACTCGTGGATGACTGCATCATTGATAGGTCCCTCTAGACGTTGTTCTGTTGTAGTAACAACTTGCTCTAGCTCTGCTCCTTAGCCTTCTACCTCTATAAACAATTGATAGGCCTTATCTTTCACAAGTTGGAGTTTCTAAGTTATCTCAATAACTCTACTCTAGATAGTATGGATTTGTTGCTGGGCGGTGTGTTTCTCTTGGGAGTTCTTCATTCTTTCCACAACTGACAGGGAATTCAGTTGCGCTTGTATCTTTTCGGCTTGATACTTAGCCTCGTGGAGCTGCGACTCCAGTGCTCCTAATTCTGGACTCTTAGCGAGTCATTCATATTTTAGGGCACTACTATCAGTGAGTTGCTTACATTCCAGGATAATATCCTTAAGCCTTTCAACTTCTCTCCTGGCGGTTGCTTCCCTTTGGTCCCTTACATCTTGAGGGGTCTCGGGTATTGCATGTAGCTCCAAATATTCTATGTGTTGTTGTAGTTGCTGGATCACTTCTTCATGTTGTGCTACTTGCTGTGGAACTCGCTCTTCGTCCTTTACTTCTATGACTGTCACAAAGTGAATTGATCTGTTGACCATTTCCTTTACTTCGAGTTGCTCCGCGAGCAACTGTTCCTTTTCTTGTTGTAGCTGGGATTTTTCTTCATCAAAATTTGCTTGGAGAGCAAGATTTTCCCATTCTGCAGCACTACGTTGCTCTACAAGGACTCCCTATACTTGTGTCAAAGCCTAGGTGGCTTATGTTGTTTCTTCTTGCGCTCTTTGAAGACGAACTTCAACTGTATCAGCTAGGTGGTGGAGTTGAGCTGGATCATCTCCCAATTCTGGTTCCCCTAGCGCAGTGGAGACTGCACGACAGGACTGTAGGGCCTGCTCTACCCTTCGAATTTCAGTCTCGATTCGATCATACATCTCCTCTTTCTATGCTTCTTTTTTCCCTATTATTTCCAACGAAGCATCATTTAGGGCTGCTACGAGGAAGTCGAAGTCATCAGAGGTGAGGACAATTTGCATCTTGGTCATGGTGGCCTTTGATTTCTTCTGGGAGGAAGGTTTCAGAGGTGAACCTTTCCTCTTCTTTAGGGGATCAGCCTCATCACCTTACTGTTGTTCAACCTCTTTGTCATTCAACACTTCACCATCACCTCCTTGCTCTGGTGAGATGGAAGAAGTCTTCATGGATGCACTGTCTAAATCTTGAACCTCTTCAGTTTTCTTTGTCCTACTAGGTCCGGGTGTATCCTACGCAGTTTCTGGGCTGTCGATGTCGGATATCTCCACAGGGTATGCTAGAATGAGGAGGTACGCCAGCCATTCCTTGGTGATCTCCTCCAAGTCCTCCTCTATTAGCTTATAGTAGGATTGGAGCTGTTGCTTGTGTTCGTCAGTGCACGCTGTGATGTAAATAAAATGTCGGTCTGCGTTGAACTTCATCAAGGGCCTGAACTGGTGTAGAGTGTTCAGAGTGATGCGAGACTCAGACTGGATGGTTGTCTTCAGATGGTTGTAATAGGTATGAAAAACAACATTGGACTACCATTGTTTATTCATATCGCTTGAGTACCACAATGTAGTGAACTTTGTGGCCAATGGTTCAAAAGGGTCGATATATGGGAAGGTCGCACCTTCCAGCATCTCCCAGGAAATAAAAGTGATTAGGATCAATAGCCAGCTAAAATGAAATTTGTACCCTTGATCCTGGGATTCTTTGCAGTCAAGCTCTAATTGGTTCACTAGGTACCTCACCCAGTTCATCTGAAGTCCTTTTGCACACTTCCCTTCGAGGTCGACTACAAAACCAGTGACTTGGGTGGGTCAGTTTTTTCGTACTAACTTCTCTACAATCAATTGATAGGCGAGGCGCACTGCACCGCTATGGATATAATCTACCTTGTAGCCTCGTGTGCCCTTCTCAACATCGCCATAATTTTACTTGATCCGTTGTGCTAGAGCATGATCTATGGATTGTTTGGGGTAAAACTCTTGTGGATTAGGTCTTTGCATACTTAACCCTGTGATCTAACTGATTAGCATCGGATCTACTATTATATGATGGTTTAGCAACAAATAACCTCCATGGTAACAAGACAATAGCAACTTGACACATGCATTCACCTCTTGGTGTCGTCCGAAGTGAGGAATCTTCATGACATTGAGCAGGGTGGATTGCGCAAGGTTATGGGTCCACGACTGGGGGATTATCTTCGAATTATTCCCCTTAGTCTGGGTCAGGTACTTATGTGGGGTGAGCATGTTGTAAACTTTGCAATATCTGAGGTTGAAGTTGCTAAACTTCAATGCTGCATTCTTATCTTGGTATACTTGAACTGCATGTATCCCCTTCGGGAGGTACGCAGTGACCAAGGCATACTCAAAATCTCTAGTCACGATGTCTCGATTTATTGCACCGCTCAGAGGTGGTAGATAGGTGGGTAAGATGGTCGGGATAAATTTAGCATTCGCTAGATCATCCCTGTGCTTGGTTCACTTTTCATCGGATGGTTGGGATGGTCCGACTCCGCTAGTAGTGGACGGAGAAGCTGGCAGTCCTCTCATTGACAATGCTTGAATACCTATAGAAATCTACGTGACCCTTTTAATCATGAGGTCGATCAAAACTTCTTCAACAACTTTCTTTGTAGTTCTCAACTTGTTCAACATACACACTCATGGTTAATAATCTCGGGTTTGGAAGGTAACTTAGACACTGCAATAGGATAGAAGGAAATAGCGCAATGATCACTGTATAAACTCGACTTAGTTTGCGGGCTCAAATTCTCAATTGGCAAAAGTGTTCTCAGTGCGTGGAGCGATGGGATAAATAGGTAACTCGGCAATGGGTCGCTTGCAATGTGTATGAAGCCTTCATTAACTCTGTTATGTCCAAAATGGTGCGGTCCCAACAGTCGGATGGTGAGTTGGCTGTCCATAAATGGATTTCTATCCGTTCAGAGCATTTATCTAACAGTTATAATGGCCCCAATGACTATATTGTTTTGCTATGACAAAGTGCCATGCGTCGTTGTTCTGATATCCCGACGAAGCTCCAATTTTGCAAATTTTTCTTCTGCGAGGTTTCCTCTGGAACATTCTGAAACTTGTTGATATTAGCTTGCTTCTTACTTAGCTTTCTAGCCTTCTTCCTAGTGAGTTTTGTCTCAGTGTGCCTTTTTCCATGATGATCCTTATCTTATTTTGGCATAGTTACTTCACGTTGTTTAGATTCTTTTCTAAGATTCAAGGGTAACCCTTCTTCTTCATCTCGAAGAGGTACTTCAATCTTCAGTGGTTCTTCTAGTGTTCTTGCAACTTCGAGATCTGGGTCTCTAGTGTTAAATGGATTTGATCCGTTCTTTTGTTATTCAATCAAGTGTGCAATCCTTCTAGTCATGCATTCTTTTAATTCTTGCTTATGTTGTTCTAAAACTTCTTCTTCTTCTTTCCTTCTGGTATTATCTCTTTCAATCCAAGGTTTTCCTAGTAGCATGGTAAATGGGGCACTGTTCTTGATAAATTTAATAATCTTAAAATCTTCCTCTATCGAAGTTCCATTGGCATTCATAGGTATCTGGGTGAGCTTTCCACATAGGTTTATCAACTTTCCTTTGAATATTCCTATTCCTCCTAGTGAAGGAATCATAACAGGCTTCCCTATAGCTTCCCTCATTCTCTTTGTCATGATATTCACCTGTGTTTCCTCATCCAGAACACAATCAATGTCGAAGTCTCCTATTCTTGCTTCAAGTCATTCTTTTTCTGTGAATATCTATGATAAGTTGACATGTCGATGGTCATTCATGGTTTCTTTTATTTGTAGTAATATATTCTCTGATTCTTTCTGGGATTCTTTCATAATATTATCTTTTAGATCCGCCTTAGGTTTTTCTTATCTCATGTTCATTCCTTTAATCTTAGAAATCATTCTAGGACAATCCATTACTTCATGTTCCATAGATTTACAACAAAGACAACTAGGTCTTCTCCCAGGGAATTCCTTAGCAATATTCCCAGGTTTTCTGCAACTGTAACAGAGGGTTAATCATGTCTTTCGTTTAAATGATACCCAACCTTTCCTGTATTGTGCACTAGGATCATGGTAGCTAACCTGCAAAAAAATATTTCTAGGATCTTGCATACACTTATTAGTCCAAATATCCTTTCTATGCATAGGTGTACCATATGTTTCACTATTCTTATCATATCTATTCATATCAAATCTTCTTTCATCTATTAATACCCTAGTTTTCAAGCTAGGACAGTATCTATCAAACGTACCTAGATTCATACTTTTGAAACAAAAAATTCCACTAATCTTACTTCTATAGAGCACAAAGCTTTCAAATCTAGAACTTTTTCACTATTCTTACCTTTATCAGAGCACAGATCTTTCAGACCTTACCTCTTTTAATCAAGAATTCTCACTTTTACCTTTCTTAGGGCACAAAGCTTCCAAATCTTACCTCTTTTCTTCAAATCAAACTTTTTTTCCTTAGCACAGAACTTGCCAAACTAGTAGAGTACTGTGCACTAGAGAAATAGATCTACGCACAGATCTTTCACAATTTCAGATCAGATCTTTGCTAAAAAATTCTTCTTCCTCAGTTCCTAGCAATCATAGTTTCAGGTCCCAGCAACAAAACCATTTGTTGGAATAGGGGTAGACCTAGGGTTTAATGCTACAACAGTGCACCAACAAAACCCTAACTACGGGCCCTTTCAGCAACACCTGCGAAGCAGATGAAGTCTCACCCGAGGTAGAGGTAGGGGTGGTTGCAGGACTCAGGTGACTGCAACCTTATTTGGGACAAAGATCTGTGATTATAACACTTAATAGTGTGAAAAATCCAAGTCCTATCAGGCTTGCCTACTGGTTCTATCTTTGACCATAGATAGGCTCTAAGTTTTCACTGTCTTCTAAAGTATTTGTTGTTGTTTTATAACAACCAATTGTTCAAGAACTTATGTTGATTTGTTACAGTTATGTTCTCAATTTTGGGTGCTCTAGCATGTTGTTTTGGTAACCATAAATTAGTACATGCATCTCAAAATAAACATAAGACACCTAAACATCAT
Organism: Picea engelmannii; assembly: GCA_009831015.1. Lineage (NCBI taxonomy): Eukaryota > Viridiplantae > Streptophyta > Pinopsida > Pinales > Pinaceae > Picea > Picea engelmannii. The sequence continues at coordinate 772,240 of ML779426.1, forward strand.
TTCTACTGAAAATGAAACAAATCTAAGAGAATAATACATGCATTTGTAGACATAGGTATTTTTGGTCAACATGACCCTGGATAAAACCGCCCCGGGGAAAACTAGTTTGGGATATGTATCTATATAATGATGATCAAAGAAAGAGATACAACAAGTAATGAAATGCAATGGAACCTGTATATATAGCAAGCTCCTCACAAGCCTTTTCACAAGTACTAGAGAAAGAAGTGCCTAAACTTTGGTGCGCCCTCTCCCTTTGTTGCCCTTTGCACTGAACTGAAGCGCCCTAGCTCATCAGTAACCCAATGGATAAATCCCTCCACAGGAATGTCCTCTCATGTGCTACCTCTTCACTGAAACTGTCAGAGATCGAATCCTCCAAGAAGATCTGCTACTAGGTAGCTTCCAATCCTCTCAACATGTGTGCCCTCCTCCTAGCATAAATGATCACCAGAAATAAATAGAGCCAGATCTTGAATGTCTCTCTCCACATAAACAAGTACCCAATCTCTCCTCTCCCTATGCATCAGATCTCATCTCAATCTGACAAGACCTCCTCCTCTGATGAGAAAATGAAGGAAACATAATGCACCCTCCTCCTCAAGATGCACCCCTCCTCCATGAAAATGCTCCCTCTCAGAGATGGAAGCTATGGCTCCATGTAAATTCTCTCCATGCAAGCTCAAACCAAACAAGAGCCTCTCCTCAAGATCTCAAGGGTTTCTCTCAAACCCTCATAAAGTGTGCCCTCCTTCTCCTCAAGAAATATGCCCCTCTTCTCTTCTCCAAAACTCACAAGTGAAGAATGAGTCTCAAAAATATCTTTACCCTCTCTTTATCCTCCTCATGCCAAACCTAAAAGATCAATGTCCTAGATTAGATCTAGCCAAGTCTAATCAATGGGTGAGATCAACTCCAATAATCTCACTAAGGAAACCCACTTTCCTTAGTTTCTTTATGTCTATTAATTCACCCACATTGTGAATTAATTGTCACTTTATGACTTAAGTGACATAATTCACTTTTGACTTAAAACTCCTAAGTGAAAGTGAAATTAGAATCATAAAGTAAAGTACAAGGGTAATAGTCTTCCCCCTTTGTTCTTAGAGACTCATAAGAACATGGGGACCACTTTCCAAGGTACCCAAATCTCAACAAATAGAGCACTTAGCACCACTAATTCATCATTATCTAACCAATATCTACTCCACAGAGAAAATAGAGCATCGTAGCATTGACCCTAATCTAAGGTATATAAGCACTTAGCAAAGGAATTAGATCGGATCTAGCATATTCAAGTACTAAGCAAGTTCACAGATGTTAGATCTATCATCCAAATTCATAATAAGCACAAAGCACAAATCATAAACAAATATATCTATCTATATCAAAGCACTTAACAAATAACACATAAATGCACCAACACATCGCACAAAGCATAATAACACAGTATTTATGTGGTTCACCCCCACCCTAGGGCTATGTCCACCAACTCTTCTTATTTATTAGCTTCTTCAATGGGTTACATGCACAGAGCCTCAAAACCTTACTCTGCATAGTACAAACGATCTGTGCAGCTTGCTAGACCCTTCTTCCTTGCGTTACAGCACAAATCCCTCCACTACTAAACTATTCAACTACTTCTTACATTGCCTAGCCTTCTATTTATACATACAAAATAGGCCTAAACATGGGTAAACCCATGGGCCGACATCCCATTCCCGTTACATATTCCAAAATCCCAAAAAGGACCCAAAATGGGGTCGAGATCTCACAATCTTTGCTTCGTCTTGCGCTCCATCTTCTATAGGCTCTCAAAGTCCCAAAATAGGTCAACTTGACCAAGGATCTCCCAAAACGTAGTCAAGGGCCAACAAAATCCCAGATTTCCATATGGGCAAGGGAGGAGAAATGAACTCAACTAGGGGCTCATATCAACAAGGAGAGATGATGGAGGAGGATCAGAAATGCATTCTGATTATTGGGGGAATTGAGATATTCCTTCTAAACAACCAAGTAGAGGCCAGTGCACATGATGAAAGTGCATAAGAGGAAAGACAACCAGTTGTGACTGTCATAGAGGAGAAAGAACAGACATCAAAATCTTCCCAAGAAATAGCAGAAGAGAGACATCAATGCGCATTCAAGGAGGGGAGAGGTGTCATCCCCCTTATTTTTCCCCAAATTTAAAATTTAAAATTGTATCTTAGTGGGGATGATTCTATTCAAGGAGGGATGATTTTAGGGGATAAATTTTTCTCATGGGCTAATTTTCCATGATTTTTCCAAAAAAAAGATTCACTATTCTAAATATTGTTCTCCCAAATTCTATAGGATGAAATTATTTTACCTTAAAAATCGCCAAAAACTTATACAAACTATATAGAATCCTTAGAAATTTGAATATTTTTACAAAATATCGCCAAACATTTATAGTTGGCATATGAAGGATTACTAAGATTTGCAAAGGTTTCTACATTTTAAAATAAATTTCCATCCTTAAAATCATCCCTGATCTTTATGCAATTAAATGTTATAAGGCTTGAGTAGAGCCGAGTTATTGCCTTTCTACAGGCTGGAGATAAGGTTTCCTTTAATAGGCCCGAGTTGTACAGATCTTGAGCAAGGCCTCAGATCTGAGATATTGGTGTTCATTCAATATAATTAATGAGAGTTAGGTGAGTTGGAGGGAAAGGCTGAAAGAGCCCCTCTTTTGTAAGGAGATATTTGTATTAGATTTCAAGAGGAAGTTAAGGGGTAAGGAGAGTAGGGAGAGAAGAGAGCCGAGACTTAGTTGCATTCCAAGCTTACCCATATTGTAAACAAACTTTCATATTAATATAAAAGATATAATTTTTTCCTGCATATGATTCTGTGTGTTTATGTGTTTTATGAATAAATGTCATTTGTTTGTTCATATGCATATTATGTAGATGTGCATGAATAGTTTCCATCTGCAGGATGAAGATAGATTCCACTATCTGTTTGAGAATTGTTGAGTTATTTTGGGTTCTTTAGGCTATGAAAGGAGTGCACAACAAGGTATTGAAACTTTGTAGCCAGCGCAAGGAGTGCACATATCAACTCTTTCGAGTCAGAGAAGAAAATTCCAGGAGGGCACACCATAACATTCACAATATCAAGAGGAGCCTCAAGGTTACTGAATAAATTGGAGGAGAGACTGTGTAGAAGAGGCACAACGAGACATAATTGTTGAAGATTCTCTAGAGCTCTGCCAAGAGGGCATTGAGCAGGTGCAAGTGTGCACATGTGAACTCTATTTCGAGTTCTGAGAAGAGGAGTGTCAAGGAGGAGGACACTCATAGAGTTTCTGAACACTTTGTAAGATCAATAGGGAGTGCTTGAGAAGAAGGTGCCAAGAGAGCACAAATATCCCTTCAAGGAACAGAAGGGGAAAAGACCTTTGAGGTCTGAGCAGTTGAAGCTCAAGCTGAAACAGAGTTTCTGAACACTCTGTAGGAAGACCTGTGCAAGAAGTGCACCGGACCAACACTTAGACGAAGTGTTGAAAGAGAACCATATAAAGGCCAGTCAAGCACAAGGAGTGCGCTATAGGTAAAGTGGTTTCACTTTACAAGCTCAGGAGGAAGAGCATTGGGTTGCCAAGAGGGCACACCAGGAGATCAAACTTGGAAGAGAAGCGGTGCAAGTTTTCACAGTGAAAGCACAAGTGTGCGCCAGAGCCAAGGTCTAGTTACATTGGAAAAAGCTCAGAAGGGATAGTGCAAGGTGTGCGCCAGAGACAGACTTGCTTCAAGCCCCAAAGCTTGACAGGAGAAGAAGTACAGACGAGACCCAAGTATCCAGGTTCACAGGAGGATCAAAGGCCGCAACCTTTGACATATTTAAATTCTTCCAATTCAGATGTTTACATAAGTTGAGGAGGAGGAGTGAAAACAACCATTGAATTGAGCTGCAGGGGGAGATCTGGACTGCTAGATCCATGTCCAGAAAGGAGGAGCAGACCCAGGAGGAAAACAGGATCTTAGCCATCAGATATGGGCACGAAGGACCAACAATCGTTGTATCCAGGTAACGTGCACGCACCTTAATCTTCTCAAAGTGCACATTAGAACGGGATAGCCGAAGTCTCGAAGTCCCGAATCCATTTGGGATCATCCATTATCAAGTTTGACAGGTGTCGGAAGATCAGAGAATAAGTTCGGGAGGAAGTGCTTCAGATAAAAATGGTGGAGGTGAAAATGAAATCGCCGAAGAGCCAAAGGCGGAAATAGATCTTGGTCGTTGGTCACCAGGAGGTACATGTCAATAGATATGAGACTTCGGGGAAAGTCACTTAGGAATAATTCAATTGTGGAGTGTGACAAAATCCCAAAGTCCCAAAAGTTGAAGTAGATCGCAACCATCCATTGCAAAGGACATGTGGCGAGAAATCTGAAAGTCCAGAGCTTTAACACTCTGTATGGAAGCAGTTGAGTGAAGTTGAGGAACTCCCAAAGAGCCGGGAGTCGAAGTATATCCTGACCGTTGATCGTTAGGAGGAACGTGGAAGCAAATCCGAGAGTTTATGGGATAGAGCTCCGAAAGAATTTGGGCGGAGAAAAGGGAAAAATCGTCGAAGTCGCAAAAGGTGAAGAAATCTAGGTGTCACTCATATTATCCATTCAGGTGGTTACACATGTCCTCTGCGCATTGGAGGGGTGACGTCTGATCTAAAAATGAATAAGACTTGTATCTTTTTTAAATTGCAAGTATAAAAATGGTATGTGTTTGGGTAATTGGATCAAGTTACTAACACATAAATTAAGGAGTTTTCACACTTAATATGCACATAATAACCAAAAATTAACATCCAACAATAAACACATAACACAACAAATGATAAAGGAGTTCAACCCTCTCTTGGGCTACATCACCTAGTCCAACTTCCAATTTATATTTTATATTATTTTCTCAAAGTGCTAAAAATAGTGCTTTACAGTGCTCAAAATGCCAAATAGATGGCTCCATAACATCCAAAAACCCCTAGTTGGGCTCTTTCTGCACCTGGTTTGGCCAAAAAATGAAGAATTTGCACCTCCTGGAAGTTTTCCCTTTCAATCTTGTTGTCTCTGGATCGCCAATTCACACTTGTGTATGACTCACCTGGCTCTCGCAACGTTACAGGAACTCCCGAAGAGCCAAGAGCTGAAGTAGATCCTAACCGTTGATTGTTAGGAGGAATGTGGCAGCAAATCCGAGAGTTCGTCGGATAGAGCTACGTGAGAATTTGCGCAGAGAAAAGGGAAAAATCATCAAAGTCGCAAAAGGAAAATTAATCCAGACCATTAGATCTGGGAAGGAGTGTGTGGAGGAAATCGGCACACTTCGAAGGAGGAACATTTCAGAAAAAAGAGGGTAAGGTGAAGCTAAAACAATCGAAGTCCAAAATAGCGATGTATATCGCAACCTTTCGTTGCGAACGGTATGTGGCAACAGACCGAGCTATCCATAGGTTTGCATGGGGTGAATTGATTTCTTCATAGTCGTGGGAATGGAGGATATCTGGACCGTTGGTTCTAGGAGATCCACGTGCAGGTAGATCATGGATTTCAGGAAATCTATACCCTGGAGGAAAGTGAAGGTCGAGGGTCATAAACCCTCGAAGCCTGAAATAGTGAAACGATCTCAGCCGTTGGTCTGGTTGGACAGGTGTCACCAGATCCTGCACTTGATAGCAGAAGCACTCCGAAGGAATTGGAACATGAAGGTGCAAACATTCTCGAAGGCCAGAGTCACGAAGTCATTTCAATCGTCATTGAAGGAGGACATGTGGAAGAAGATCTGCCAATCCGGAGAAAATTCACTCTGGGGAAAACTAGATTTGGGTGGCATGAGAATTCCCGAAGGCCAAAGCACTAGATTCCATCCAATCCTTCCATCGAAATTGGACAGGTGTCAATAAATTGTGAACTTCGAAGAATTTTCAGTCTGGGGGTTTTGTGGAGAGGTGGATTTGGAATTTCCCGAAGCGTCGAAGCCCTATGCATTGAGGGTCGTTGATCCCAAATGAAAATAATGGATTGTTTATCTACAAGGGGACACGTGGAGGACGAAGGTTCACTCTATTGGATAGCCACTCTGGAGGATTTGTGGACTGTGCATGCAGATTCGACCAAATCGTGAATTCTGAAGAATGAAATCGAGCTACCGATCTCAAAGAGGAACGAGGACCATGGATCTTGTTTCGTGGTTTCAGAAGATTGTGATTCCAGAAGAAGTGGTCGCAGTTTTAGGAGAGAAATGTCGAAGCCCAAATCTTGAAGCACTTAGGGGGGGTTTTAGGCCCAGGTCACAGCCTGAGGTCACATGAAAGGAGAGGGGCCTAGCCTAGAGAGCTAGCGCTCGTTAGTCAAAATTCAAAAGGAGAACAGGGGCTTAGTAGAATCTTGTGGGTTACCTAAGACCTGCGCCTTAGGGAGAAAGGGCCTATGTAAATTGACTTGGGTTCCAGCAGGGGCCCAAAGAGCTAATTCAACTCAGTCTTTTGAATGATCCTAGACCAGGAGGTTGAGCAGCCTCGGGAGAGAAGGGGGGTCTACTTCAATCAAGGAAGGATTATGCATGGTCCCATTTACCACAAGTACACCCTTGTGATAAATGTATCCTATCTCCCTTGGTCTGCAACCCAATTTAGGAGAAGGTCTACCTGATGCTTAATCGGGCATTGTAGCAAAAGGTATGGCACACATGGAACTCCCATGTGGACTTATAGAGGATACTCCCTCAATAAAAATTAAGGTCAACTCCCTATAGTGTGTGATTTCAAGTTCAACTCCCTTGACGTGTCCTCATGTTCTCTCCACAAGGGACATTTCCTCATTTTCTCTCCATAAGGGACATTGGGATATAATCCCAAACCCACTTATCCCTCTCAGATAAGTGATCTCATATATCAAATCAACCGAGTCATAGAGGAGTACGATCTGGACTTCTAGAGGCTAGTCCCTCTAGAAACACTAGGTTCAACTCCCCATAGTGTGTGACATCAAGGTCAACTCCCTTGACGTGTCCTCATGTTCTCTCCACAAGGGATGTTTGGATATAATCCCAAGCCCACTTATCCCTCTCAGATAATTTTCCCCACATATCAACTCAACTTAGTCACAGAGGAGTACAATATGGAGAATGTCTCAGGAAGCTACAAACATCAACACTCCCTCTCAGTGAGGGAGGAATTATATACCACGCCAAGTATGCCACTGAAATACTTGAACCTCGTCCTAGTAAGGGGTTTGGTAAGAACATCAACAACATGCTCATTTGTAGGAAGGTACCACACCAGTACTTCCTTCCTCTGCACCATGTCTCGGATGTAATGGTACTTGATCTCAATGTGTTTTGATTTGACATGAAACATTGGATTCTCTAAGAGCTTCACACAACTTTGGTTATCACAATGAATAACGGTGGAATCCAGCACATGTCCAAATAAATATGCAAGGAGATTTTGAACACACACAACTTCACAAACTACCACACTCAATGAAATGTACTATGCTTTTGTTGTTCTCAAAGCCAAAGAAGTATGTTTTCTGCTACACCAAGATACCATGGCAGATTCCAAAGTGAAGAAACACCTGGAGGTGTTCTTCCTATCCATTGCGCTCCCTACCCAATCAGAGTTAGTATATCCCTGCAATCTCATGTCAATAATGGAAGTATATCTCATACCACGTCCAATTGTGCCTCGCGGGTATCTCAACACATGCTTCACAATAATCTAGTGTGTTTGTCTTGACTGACTCATCAACTAGATAAGTGTACTAACTGCATAGAAAATATCTGGTCTGGTGTTAACTAGATACATCTATGATCTATTAAGTTTTGTGTACAGGCTTGGATCAATCTTGTCAAAATCGGAAGAAGACACACTTAGTTTCTTCAAATTTTTCACTATTAGTGTAGTCATGGGCTTATAGTTCATCATCCCAAACTTCTTCAATATATTGACTGTGTACTTCCCCATGCAATTTTATATTTTTTGCAAATGTTGGAGGTAAATGCAGCCTAACTAGTATGTAATTCCGGTGTGTATTTGGGATAACTAGCATGCAACATGTGTGTGTACACGGTATATTAGTGTAGTAGGGTGCATAAACTATCCAAAAAAGGTTTTTTTAGAAGGAAGCCTCAACAGTATTTTTGGCAAAGTGTGCAAATGGATGGGCCAATGTCTTGGATGCACATATGTGGAATTTTTGAACTATAACAACTTCCCCCTAATGTGTGATGTCAGAAGAGAAACTGATGGCCGAAATACATTACAATATCTTTACACAGTGGAAGGGAACGGAGTTGAGTGAGACGAAGACGAGTGTTCATGAGCATCTCATCTGCAAAATAATTATAATCTCTCCAAGGCAGGAATACCCATGCTCGAGATGAACTAAGCATGGATACCAATCAAGTACACTATAGATCCAATCATATATATAGTAATCATGGCTACATGACTAGTGTGTATGCCAATAAAAGTGTAGTCGTGAACAATACCCAATAGATCTACATCTCAAAATCATATGAAGGTATACAAGTACAATATGATATGCATCTTCAGTAAGTATCAACGCCTTTGGATGGATATGAGAACTTCATAGCTCGAGCAACAACTTCAAGATATTCAAAACTCAGGTAGGAGTACAATAGGAGTGTAAGACTCACTTCTCTGAGGTATTTGACATGTCATCGGGGAAAAACTGGAGGATCTCAATCATCAGGCAAAAAAATTCATTAATTTCGAATCCGAACTTGATTGGACTCTCGGGATGGTCGACTCATGAAATTCAAGAGATCAACTGCAAAATGGATGGCTCGGGTTGGATAAAACTTCCCTCGGACAAACACACGACAAAATGATGAGACTCAAGCAACATATTATTGACATAAGTCTATGATACATGAGGCAGCACAAACTCTCCATACGTTTGGAAGAGTAATTGAATGGAGGAGGATATAACTCTATGTAATGATAACAACTTCCTAAGGTCATACTAGATCCCAATGCTTGGAGAAAAAATGTAATTATGTGCTTTGTCCAAGGGCGACTATCTTGTTGCCGATAAAAGAGAATGTATATCCTGTCCCCTCTTTTTGGAATATTTTTTTTTTCTTTTTCAATTTTTTAACGAGATTGAAAAGGAATAAAAGAATGCTTTGTTACAAAGGAGGAATGAGTGTGGCGGGAAAGAAAACTAGTTCCAAGTGCATGGAACATACTGATGCTCAGTTTGAGACACGTGCAAGATAAGGAAACTCAGGAAAATTCCTCCATGGGTCAAGGTGTCAGATCACAAGGGAAAAAAGTGCTACAAGGCTTGCATTTAAGGAATTCTTTGAAGGTTCGGTTAATAGCAACATGAAGCTGACGTTAGGCCGAAGATGCAAGGATGAGACATGTGATGCGATTAAGGATGACACAACAAGAATCCTTCCAAGTGAAGTTTTATGATCCCAGAGAAGGTAAGCTCGGTGGTTTTTCACGCTTAGAGAGTCTGAAAAACACTAAAAGAAGACTCTAGAGAGTTCCTTTTTCGTAATTAGTCCATTTGTTTAAAAAAAGATTTAAACATATACCAAAAGGATGTCTCTTGAAAAACATTTTAACGAGTGTGACTAAGACAAGATCACTCGACTATATTTTCAATTTTAAGGAGTTTGAAAATAGCTTAACTATGGAATCACAACCTTTTTCTAAGTTTTGTCCCCTTATCCCGAAAAATTATAAAATATAACTTAGGAGAACTCTCCTAGCGAGACATGTCTCCCGAGGCATACCTTTTTCCTAGATAATCTGTTGGCCGGAAAAAGGGTTAAACTTATGCCAAATAGATATTCCTTATGGACCAATTAATGAGTGTGAAAGGAACAAGGTCACTCAGTGATCTTTTCATATTTAGGGAGTCTGAAAAGAGCTTAACTATGGACTCCTATGGGGTTCATTTTTTGTATATAATCTCCAAGGGCCGAAAAAGAGATAAACCAAAACCAAGGAGAATGGCCATTTTTCGGAAATTTAGTCCCTCTGGTACGAAAAAGGGTTAAACTTGCACTTGAGAATACTCTCCTAGCAAACCAAAGCTCCTAGGGAATACCTTTATTCATACATTAAACGTCAATACTGAAAAAGGGGTAAACTAATGCCAAACAGATGTGCCTTTAAATTTTAGTTTGACGAGTGTGAAGAGAAACAAGATCGCTCGACAATCTTTTCAATTTTAGAGAGTCTAAGATGGGTTTAAAGAAGACTCCAGGGGGATTCTTTTCTTAAGTAATCCAAATGAGACCAAAAATAATAAATAAGCTCTTGTTAGATGTTGCTTTCAAAGTTTAAGAGAGCCTAAAATACAACAAACCATGCTCATAGGGAGTCCCTCGAGTATGAGCTAGAAAATATGAAGAAGAATGGGGCTTCAATACAAACTCATGGAGAGAATAAAAATGACTCCTATGCCTATGAAGTACTTCGACATGGGAACCAAAAGGAAAACAAGGCTCTAACTAGGATTCTCGTGGAAGAAAGGCTCTACCACATAAAGTATGACACACTTATCAACAAGAAAGGTTAGTGTCGCAATTTAGTGGGGTCAATCCCAAGGCCAAATGAACCAAGAAATGGATAATGAAAAAATGCAAGTAGGTAAAAACATAACCTATATTCCAATTTCGAGGTCATACCTGTCAGAGAAGATCGATACGATGAATAAATGTCAAAGAAAAAATGTCTCCAAGATCCTGCATATAAGGCCAATAACACTCATCCAGAAGTTAGTAAATATAATATAGATAAAAACTTTGAAAAAAAAGAGGTGCTAACGAATACAAAAATTGAAAACAACAAACCTGGACTGTACAATAAGGTACAAGGCACCACAAAACCTTACGGATCATTCATAATACTAGTTTAGGTAGAGCACACTGCTAGGCTCTGACCAAGAGTCTCTTCAGTAGTCAACCTGGAAAGTCTCCCAAAAGGGAAGAAAACATAAATCGCGATGTAAGTCTTCCCACGGTATAGAAACCATAGTGATGGCTTCATGGATAGCCTCATCCAAAGGAAATTCAATATCTAAAAAATCACACAAACAAGGAGCATCGACACTCCCAAAGGGAGAATAAAACTGACCATATTCCATATAACGATGGAGGTTTTGGCCAGGATCGACAGATTCTATCAACGAATAATCATAATCACAAGGCCTTGAGGATCTACAAATAGTGAGATCAAACTCGAAAGGAAATTCAATATCACTCAAACCAAGAGGGGGAAGCAAGGGATCCCATATCCCCATTGGATAAACCAATGGATCAATTATTAAGACAAAGTCTCAAGAAGGAAAACAAGAGTGAACAAGTTCTTGCGCAGGAGAAATTGAACATCGAGCATAAGATGCCACATAATTTACCTATGGAGGGGTAGATTCTACATGAATACTAGGAACATATAAAGGGCCGCCTGAACTAACGTCAAATTAGGATGGTGATTATCAGATGACATCTAGTTGATAGTGAAACTACTTGCATTGTGAGGGAAATGCATCACCCGGAAGAGCGTAGACACCACAACGTTCATAGCATATACATAATCACGCCTAAGAAGCATATTGAAATCTAACGGGCCTTGCACCACTATAACTTCGACAAGAACAATCTTCCCACCTAAAGAGATAGGCAACTGAGGAAGAATCCCCAAATACTCACTAGGACATCTGTCAAACTCCAAAAACTCATGTGATGCAAACACAACCTCGGGAGAACCCAAAGCTTTCCAAGACAAGGAGGATAAAATACTTGCGGAGGCTCCTTCATATACAATACATCAATAATTTTATTTTTTTTGAATTAACTTCAACCCTTATTTGAAAATGTGTAGAATAATGAATATGAGGCTCAACAAGGTCATTCCAATCAAAGGAAACCATCCTAGGGCTTAGAGGGGGTGTGCTCAAAGTGAGTGAAATTCCCCCTTGATCTGAAAGTACTGAACTAGAAATGCTAAAAACATAGTCACTATACACATCAATCCCCATCAGAGGAGTGGGATCAACTAAATATTGCATCAGCATGACCACTTTGGTAGAATCGACACTCTCCGAGAGAAGAGTGGGATCAGTTGAATATTGCATCGGCATGACCACTTTGGTAGACTTGACACTCTCAAAGAGAAGAGTGGGATAAGTCAAAGATTGCATAGGTATGATCACTTCCTCAACCACTGGTTGAAAAGGATGTGAGACAACATGGTGTGACGGCACATCAACCCCCGAAAGAGGAGTGGGATCGGCTAAAGATTACATCGACACGACTACTTCATCAACCAAAGGATGAATAGATTGTGGGGAAACCTAAGAAGACTTAGAATTAGAAGATCTTGTAGACATGGAACACAATCTTCGTGCCTATGGAATGTTAGGACACAGATGAGTAAGGTGATCTCCCTTGCAAAGATTACAAGTGAAATTAGGCTTATGTCCTATCCATCTAGGTTTCTCAACAGAGTCAATGCTCCCAACTTGAATAGCAGTGGTTGGTTGCACATCTCCAACATGATTTGCAGAGATTGGTGATTGGTCGATAACATGACTTGCAGAGGCTAAAGACCTATCACTAGTATCACTAGTAGGGGCTGGCATTTTCCCCCAACATGACTTACAGAGGCTGGGTGCTTTCCCCTAGCATGACTTGCAGAGGTTGATGAACTATCTCCAACATGACTAGCATAGGTTGGTGATTGCTTCTTCTTATTCTTCCTCTTTCTATTTCATTTAGACCTTCGGTTACTAGTAGTTATACTTTCACCGGAGAAGGAAAAAGGAGGTGAAGAAGACTTTGTTGACGAAGAAACATCAACATGATTCCCATGACATAAGGTGCTTAATAGAGAAGTGTCAAGAGCATTAGGGGCATTTGGAATGGTACCCAACCAAACCAGTAGTCCTACATTCAACCCAGGAATGTAAAACATGGCTATCAAAAGGACACCAACATTTCCAAAGAAAGGAAAAGCACAAGAATCCCCTTGTGAAGGGGTTCCTTGGTTGGTATCATCAATAACTTTTTCCATGAAGATATTATGCACAGTTTCTTTCCTTTTGGGATCGTTCAAGTCCATAAAAGTCTCACACACTGGCTCTGGCAAACCAATAGTACAAAAAACAATGCCTATAAAGAGGTAGCTCCATGTTTCGAATCGGAAGACCGAAAATTCCTCATGACTAATGGAGTGGGTAGTCTACCACCTTAGGTCAGAGACCCAAAGAAATGATTGAATAAATCGCTATGGAAAACTAGGGAGCACAAATAACACCGGTAAAAATAAAAGCCTAAAAATATACAAGCCAAACAAACGACCCTTCTGAATGCTTCCAACCTAGGGAGATGAAGTCATGATCGTCCAAATCATTCACAAAGGAAAGCGACTGGCCAGGAGAAGTAGTTACCCAGATCTCCAATCAACGATCCCTTCAGGTGTTTCCCAGAGAATACAAAGTCTGCCTCAGGTACCATGATACACCCCTCGCAGTCACATGTTTTTCAACCTATATAATGGAAACTAGGCCACCAACTTGTAATCAACAACCCGGGGGGTACAATCAACAACCAGATGAGTGTATGGGAAGGGTAACTAAGCCTGAATCGCCTCCTAAGGCTTGAAACGCAACATGGCCATAATCACTCTTATAGTACCTTAGAAGGATCCAAGTATCTCATAGGTCTGACACAAGTCGGTCCAATAAAGCTATAGGATTCACCCCCAATACACACTTTCCAAAATTCTTCGTCAGGACCAGGAGTGGATATCTCTGTCACCGTCCTCCATGTGGCCTCATGTTTGACTCTTGTGTTAGAAAAGAAGATTTTTTTTTATTTCATAAACAATTTGAGCCTTCAAACTTTCTAAACCCCAAACAAAAGAAGCTTTTGAAACTCAGGAAGACTTGGGAACCACAAGTTTCATATATGAAAAGGAAAATATTTTTAAAATATTCTCCAAAAAAATAGAGACGCATATTATGCATGTCCATCCTGCGTATGTACGTGGGCTATGTAAAATCAGAATGCGTATGTATGCATGTTGTATAGAGAACAAGGTGTGTACACCCTTGCAAATTTTCAAAAAAAGAAAAAAGTTTGGATAGAAAACTTGGGCAAGGGAAGTTGGTAGGCACTTGGAAGGTGACCAAAGACCCTAAATGACTCACGAAATTCAGAAAACTCAAAAAGAAACTAAAAAAATCAAATCAAACCAAAATATCCTACTAAGACCCTAAAGATAATCCCTAGTGGAGTTGCCAATTTTGCTATGGGGAAAACCCCCTCTTGCTGGAAACCCTAACTGGTGCACCCTCTCTCTCTCTCTCTCTTCCCCTGCAACTGATGTAGAATCCTCCTGCAACTGAGTAGATATGGAACAAGAATGGTGTGAGAGAGTATTGCATCTATGAGACCAAGCTTGGGACAAGCTAGGTGGAATCTTTCACCACCGAATCGTCCTCTAGAGTTTGTTAAGTCAAAACCCTCAAAACCCCCAATATTGGGCTCACTAGTTAAAAGCCAAATATCAAAATATGATCATACATGAATGAATGAGTAGAGGCCCTTACCTTTCCTTTATACTTTTTGGCTCACCTTGTCCCTCCAAAGTGACTTTCATTTTATTAATATTTAATTAATTAATTAAATCACTTTAATTAATTAATTAACCTTTTTACCTCTAAAAAACACCTTATCTCTCCTTGTGGCTTCCCTGGCCACTGAAAGTCGCTTCTCTCTATCCCATCCTGTAGTGTTGCTCCTCCCTATTCCAATGAGCTATTACACTGAGAGGTTCCTCCAAGTAATGTGCCCAAAATGACCTCTTCAGTGAATTTAATTAACTTATAGCCCAAAATAATCAAAATCATAGAAATCGTCGGAATGCAACCGAACCAAAGCCAACCTGTGTGGAATGGCTCATAATGATGAAATATGATGAGCAATGCAATTTGAACCCCACAATGCCTCTCAATAATCCTTGTACTTTCTATAACATCCATCTGGCTACTGTGGTCATCATAAACCTCTGCACTGTGATGATGTCCCAAAGTGGGGACATTACAGTCCTCCCTGCTAGAAAATTGCTTGTCCTCAAGCGATAACCAAATCCCCTCAAGTATAATACCAGGATCCCATGTCCACCTGTGGGATACACAGTAGAACCCATCCAAGGATGAATAATCATACACTCTGCCCCCTAGGTCCCATATCAAGTCATGAACTGCTATCCCCTGGGAAGCATAACCCTAAAATATACCAACTTCGAGAGTCTCATGCATATGACACATGGCCTCATCTCGGAATGAATCCATCCTCCAAGTCTCTACCAAGATCCATACAGCCTCCATCAACTGCACATGTTGATGTCAGAATGAGGTGTTGCAAGACCTTCGTGAGACACTCGAAAGCGATGCGCTCCTCTCAACACTGAAGCTCAATGGAAAGTTAGAATAACTTCCCCCTGCAAAGGTCCACTCGCCTCTATCAGTCAGTGAAATGCCCAACCCTGCAATCCCTGGGTTCCACGCAAATCTATGTCGAAGATCACCATACTGGCCCTGCACTACTCTGACCATGACTGTCTGCCCCCTGCATACATATTGGACCCTCCTCTCTTGGATCCTCGAGCTGAAATACCTGTGACCACCGAACCTATTTTCTAGAAATTATGTCTGTGAAGACATCTCTGTAGAAGAAGTACCTATCCACCCATCTCCACGTCCAACTCTGATGGTCAAGAGTGAAAAGATGTCTCGCTTTATCGGAAAAATCCCTACAGGCCCACTCCAAACCGACCCCTGGTGGAGTGTTGACTCTAGCGCAACCTGGGTCATCATGTAGTGAAACATCCTGCTAACCAAGTGAAATCTCGGATCCCATGGAAAACTTGGAAGTTTATCACTTCCAGTCTCCGCTCGTTGCTCCTACGTCAGACTGATCACTGTCGGAAGCCCTCTGTGCTCATCTGTTATCACCTAGCCTATGATGCTCACCACCACGTACCAAGTCTCAATTGGTTGCCTATGACGATCCACCTCTATCCTGTTGGATGTTGTAAAAACACTCATGTCAGGTGGTCTCAACCTAGCCACTCTCCATGTCTCATCTCTCATGCAACTGTTGATACTGCGAAGGTGATCTCTCATAGCTATGGGTTGTTGCAAAGGAGAGGCATCTACGTGCTCCTCGAAGTGTGTCTCCTCCATGCACATCAATACACCCTTCTGGATCTCACTGTAAATCTCTGCATGTCTCTCTGAGCTATCACTCATCACTGTATGCTCGGGTATACTCATGCCATCTCCCGTAGACTCATGATGCATCATAGATCCTGGGCATACTGCTGGATCAACCTCTACATGGAGGTCAACCACTCTCGGAACACCAATGGAAGTGTCCCCCATCAACTAGTGCTCCTCTGCTAGATCACCAACATCCTCTAGCAACATGAGTGAATGATATATCCGAGTGTCCACTAAGACAGATGAAATGGATCTCGGATGAATCTCCTCAAGATGCTCATTTGACCTAGACTCTGATTCTTGAAGGGTTGTCTGTGTGCCTCTCAAGAATCCTCTAGTGCTCTCCAACTCGTGAGTAAGTCTATCCACCTCTAACTCTTGCTCCCTCAGAGCCTCATGATACATATCACCAAGACGCAATAGGTAATCCCTGTCAATCAACAATTGTTGGTAGTCGGTCCTCATCACAGATACCCTCTCCCTGAGAGTATGAAAATCATCCATGGAAAATCCCTCGTCTAAACTACTATGTTCCATTGATGCTCTCCAACAATAATCTGCCATCAATGCCCACATGTCATCATTGCACCTAGTGGCTGCCATGATCATATCCTCACTAACTCTCAACTATGTTGATAAGTGGTGTGACTCTTGATCACGGTTATGCTGAGGTGCCACCTCATACCCTTCACTGCTAGTGTCAGTCCTGCTAGTGTCAACTCTGGAATCCCCAAAAACACTCTCTGCATAAGATAACATGTTGAACTACCCACTGTCTACTGAGTTGTTGGGTCCTCCTGTATGCCACTGCACCTCATCACTAGATGTTATCTGCATCTGAATCACATCGTATCCTATATGAGTAGAGATATATCCTCATGTGCACTCACCCTGCTACTATCATCTGCACCTAGATCCCATATAGATGTGTCCAGACACGTGTTGTGGTCATCCCAACTAATAAGGAGTGCATCCTCATCACTGTAGGTCGATCCTGGAAGTAAGTGCTCCATAAACCTGTCAGTCTCCACAACCTGCTCAACTAATGGAGTCTCCAAAAGTGATGACTCAATCTCCCCATGTTGCTCTGTGTGTGTAGGGTCCATTGTCTCCAAGTCATGTATCTCCTCCTGAGTCTGTGGATCCCTATGTCCATGGTGTGCATCCCTCACACTAGGCTCATCCATCATATCTGACATGCCACTGATATCCTCATGTGATGTGGCTATCATGGGTGTCTGAAAAGATGACAGATCTGTCACGGCCCTCATAGGAAGGTCACCAGATCTAGGTGCTAACACGTGTGAACCCTCACTAGTGTCACCACTCTGTTGAGATGCAAGGTCATCAATAATATATGATATGTCTGTTGAAGTACTGGTGCTATCTTCCTATCCACCCGACTGTCTATCGACTAAACAAGGGTCACTATCCTCCTCAAGTGTGCTAGAATCATCAGCCTCTATGCAAGAGTCACTATCACTAGCCTCTGTGCAAGAGTCACTATCATCATCAGACTGCTCCAGATAAGCATCTATCACTCCATCCTCACACACCTCACCATACCTGTCATAGTGTGTCTCAATAATGTGCTCCTAATCCTTACCCCTACACCTATGATCTGGTTCCCAAGGCACCTTGCAAGTGTAGCAAAGTTGCGTGCTCCTAATGGGTGTGGGGTTCCTCTATTCTTCCAACCATCTAGTTGTTGTTTCTCTCTTTTCCTCTGCTACAATGATCCTGTGTAAAATATCCTCTTTGCTCCAATGGGGATTTATATAGGCTGCATACTGTTGGAAGGTTATTAGGGCCTTAGTTTCTTTGCTAAGGCCGGAATATATTACCTTCAAGCATGTTATCTCAAAGGATATCTTGTCCATTTCTTCCCATCTATCCATTTATGAGAGACCCCTCAAGCTGGCAGGAGTTTAAGCTCGGATACCACTGTAATGTTCCCAAGCCAATTTTTCACTTGGAAACACTAGCTAATCACTGTATTAATTGTTTGTTGTTTGATGTATGCAGGTTGGCCTCTTAAATTTCGGCCTTAGGGTTTATGTTGATGAATTATACATGTGTTGCAGCAATAAACAAGAAGATACAATCATGGAACATACCTCAACCATATCAAGATCAATAAGATGATAGACAAGCCAAAACACATCAGATCTGGTTTTATTCATAACAATAGAAGAACTTGCTACAATGAAGATGTCGATCTGGAATGCTCAACAGATGGCTCCAAATAAGAAGATAGACGGTAGAAGCTGCTACAAAATGCTCCCACAAGAAGACTACAAGCCTCCAAAGGCTGAATACTCAATGAAGATCAAGACAAGAGTAGATATGGCCGTATGAAGTGCTAAGGCCCTAACTGAATGATGCCACGTCCTGCTGGAATGTTGAAAGTTCCAGTGTTGCCAGAGCGTGGGAGTGAAGAGGGAAGCGGAAGCGTGGGAGCGCCTTTTTCAAAAAATGGTAGGGAGCGAAGCATCTCCGAAGCATTTATATATATATATATATATATATATATA
>ML779426.1:791171-804394 GCA_009831015.1 Picea engelmannii
ATTGGGCATACCTATTTTGATGAATCTCCAATGATTTTCAAGTATATGGAACCCTTTGTTGTCTCCTCCAAGCTCTCACAAATCCTCTTCAAGCTCTCCAACTTTGCTCCAACTTTACTCCAACACCAACACCAAGCCAACACCAAGGGCTCCTTCTCTCTCCACTCCAACTCAAATATGAAACAATGAAGAAGAAGAGGGAGAGATTGTGCTTTATCTCCCCTCTCTAACCCTAAAAATTCCCTAGGGCCCACCCACAAAGCCAAAAAAATAAAAAAATAAAATAAAAAATAAATAAAAATCTTTTTCGGGCCAAAAATCAGGGAGCGCCCGTGTGGGTTTGGGAGCGCTCTGGGAGCGCAGTTCCAGTAGGCTCGGGAGCACAACCTGGAGCGGCTCAGGAGCACAGGGGAGCGTGGCACTTCAGCAAAAGGCGGGGAGCGTCCGGGATAGGTCGGGAGCATGGTTCGGGAGGTCCGGAGAGTGGGGGGGAGCGCGGTTCGGGGACGCTCCTGCTCAGAGCGCAGTTTGGGGGTCCAAACCGAGGGGATGCTTCGGCAACCCTGGTTGAAACCCCTCAACAATTTGGCCCTGCTGCCAAAGGTGTCCAATCACCCCAGGAAATATGCCAAATGATAGATCGGGCAACTGCAAGAACAACCCAGGCGCTCAAATCTCCAAAGCCACTCTCAAACCCTATGGATTTGATTCTCCTCCAAGGAATGGTGTGCCCCCCTGGATGCCTGAAACTCTAATAATTCGGCCTCTCTCCTAGAGACCTCCAATAGCGCCACCAATCCACTAGAATGATAGATCGAGGCACGGCAATGAAAACCCAAGTGCTCAACTAGGCAAAATACTTGCTAGATCCTTAGATCTAGCTATCCTCCAAGATGTGTTGAGCCCTCCTCTTGGGAAATCGTCCCACTCTCAATACGAATAAATCCACCACCAAAACACCTCCAAATTCCACTAAGAATAATGTTATGACACCCATAAAGAAAACCCAATACTTGGAATTCCCAAAATCACTTCTCCTCAACTAGGACGAATCCTCCCTCAATGGATGGTGCGCTCCTCTTGCTGCAAACCCTAACTGGTGCACCCTCTCTCTCTCCGCCCCTGCAATTGATGTAGAATCCTCTTGCAACTGAGTAGATATGGAACTAGAATGGTGTGGGAGAGTATTGCATCTCCGAGACCAAGCTTGGGACAAAATAGGTGGAATCTTTCACCACCGAATTGTCCTCTAGGGTTTGTTAAGTCAAAACCCTCAAAACCCCCAATACTGGGCTCACTAGCTAAAAGCCAGATATCAAAATATGATCATACATGAATGAATGAGTAGAGACCCTTGCCTTTCCTTTACACTTTTTGGCTCACCTGGTCCCTCCAAAGTGACTTTCATTTTATTAATATTTAATTAATTAATTAACCTTTTTACCTCTAAAAAAACACCTTATCTCTCCTTGTGGCTTCCCTGGCCACTGAAAGTCACTTCTCACTATTCCATCTTGTAATGTTGCTCCTCCCAATTCCAATGAACTATTACACTGAGAGGTTCTCCAAGTAATGTACCCAAAATGAGCTCTTCAGTGAATTTAATTAACTTATAGCCCAAAATAGTCAAAATCATGGAAATCGTCGGAATGCAATGGAACCAAAGCCAACCTAGGCGGAATGGCTCATAATGATGAAATATGATGAGAAATGCAAGCTAGACCCCACAATGCCTCTCAATAATCCCTATACTTGATATAACATCCATCTGGTTATTGTGGTCATCATAAACCTTTGCACTGTGATGATGTCCCAAAGTGGGGACATTACAAACTATGATCCATGCAAACCTATTACATTATTATCCCATGCAGGGGAGCAGAAATTCCATTTACAAAAATACATGTTGAAGGCCAAAAATGTCTTGCAGAACCAAGAAGTCTCTGACTTGGTAGCATCTGATGATGCATATCTTCATGGTACATGGAGTTGAATCCCTAGTTGGTCAACAAACCTTAAATAGAGATCAAGAGAGATATAGCATTTGTCCTTTTAGGTGGATCGTTGGATCCTCTTTATGTTCGTTTGGTTAGTATTATCACCAAATCTAGCACCTTTGTGCAAATCCTTTCACAAGGGGCAAGACAAGTGCAACATCGAAAGTGTTGCCACTATAATCTTAGCAAATCACTTCCCTCATTTTAGTGAAGGGTGGATCCAACACAAGTGATGCTTCCCTAGCAACCTCAAGGAAACACAACATGCATAAGCTAGCTCTTTAACCTATATAGGTTGCCCTCTCTAACTCCAAGACCATTTATGTTCTTGGGATAGATTTTTTAGGCATCCAATAACACCTGTCCATCCTGGAACAACATTGCATAGCCCTACTCCTCAATCGTCGAGGCTCAAAACACACTCATTTTCCACTTGCAACACACCCCCTAACTCCATCCGAAATAGCACTACTCTCGATCCCTGTACTACATGCTCGGTCCTCATACCAAGCTCCTCATACATACCTGATTCAGACACTAGGAAGCTCTCGAACAAATCCTATGCCCATATCATGTACCGGTAGTTCCCACTGTATAAGAACCATGCAATCCTCCAAGGCAAGCATCCTGCCTAGCCAAGTCATGATCATCCAATGAACTTCTTCCCAAGTCCATCATCCAAGTCATCTTTGAATTGTAACCGAGTCTCCTCCTAGATACAATCAATCTATAGTCTGTCAGCCCCGACAATGCCTCTCGTGCATAGATCCCCGGCACAAATGGTTCCCAGGACCTGGGAAGACCTCTTAGTGTCTATGCATATGTTGCAACTAATCTTGTGTCCTCTCTCTGAGCAGTCCCAAGTTGCAGATGGACACATAGTCTAGTCCACTCTAGACCATTGCAGCGCATCTCTGCAAGTGTCCTCATTCTCCTAGGTTAAATACCCCATACATTATCGTACATCGACAATGTGCAACTCTCCAGCCCAATGAAAACTCTATCTCGTCAACCTGCCATCCAGACAAAGTTATCTTGTCCATGCCAAAGCACCTAAGCTGCACCCATCGCAACTCATTATGACCAGCCACTAGAAGTCCATTATCGGAGTTGGAAACTAGCCACACAACATACTGTTGTGAACCGAGCTCTCCACCATTCCACCATGTTATGGCACAAGTTGTAGGTTGGTCAAAGCCCGACCCAACCAAGGAACAAGTGTTGTAACTTTGGGAACCTACACCCAATGTCACCTCAATGTAGGTCCCGCACTTCAAGGGTGACTAGGTCACTCTAGGGAGGCAATCACGATGACCCTAGGGGGATTGAGATAGAGATGGAGAGAAGTGGAAAAGAAGCCCCTAGAGGTCAAGTCTAAATGGAAAGAAAGGTAGGGAGAGATGCCTTGCAAGTTAAGTAATGGTTTCCCCACAAGTATAGTGTTTTTTTGGATGATTGTACCTGCCCGAGACACAAGAAAAGACACTTTGCAACAGTATATGTTAGTTGGATCGGCAAGGTAATCTTGTTGTCCCTAATTTGCAGCAGTAAATGACAGTATGTATCAGCAAATAAATTATATTAGAAGCTGCTCAATAAGTTCTAGATATCAAGTAGAAAATACAAGAGAAAGACTAGCTAAACTCAAGATAAAAAGCCAAAATTCTAGCACAAAAGATAAGGTTGTTGTAAACAATTGTCTACAGCAAATTATATCAGCATTATGGCTGTGACATTCAATGTATTACAGCAAGAAAATCAGCCACTGAAATCTTCTCAAAATTTGCCAAAAAATGCGCTAGGACAAGTAGAGTAAGTGCAAAATTTGAGCCAAAACCAATGGTTGATAAGAGAGTTGTTTAAGCATGTTAGGGTTTTTGCAGCCCTAATGGCCGAAGAAGCAAATTTGTAACAGAAGCAATAAGTAGCCCTTGGATGAGGACGCCCTAATGGTTGTGAGGTACCCAAGGCACAAGGAAAACAATCCACTTTTGCAAGAAGTAAAAAGACCGAAATTCACTTTCCCAATGCAATAATTTATATCTCCAATGCAACAAATGAATGACTATTGCCTTTACTATTGGGTTAATGGAGTCACAAGGAGCTTAGAGAAGCTACCTCCTTGGGGGTGTAAGCCCTTTTACATCCCAAGGCAAGTTTCTCTAAGCTAGGGTTTAAGCCAAGAGGGTGTATGCCCATATACTTCTCTTAGCAAACCATTGTCAATGAGATGAAGCAATAAAATGAAGCAAAAATGGTGAAGACTATGGTGGGGGTGTATGCCCTTATACTTTCTACCTAGCTCCTAGCACAAACAATACTTGACTTGAATAAAATGATAGAAAAAGAGTAAAAACCATACCAAGATCAAGAGAGATGCTAAGACAATCCACCACAAGAGCTAGAAATTAACCTTCCAAGGCTAGCACATCACTTTTTCCATTAACCATTCAAAATTTCAGCCACACAAAAGTGCACAAGAGCTAAATAGCCAAGGGGGGCAAAAATTTCAGACCAATACCTCTTGTGAGAGAAAAGTTATGATTTGAAATGAGATCTTATGATCTCTATTTATACAAAAATAAGCCAACATGGTTTGTCCACAAAATAAGGTAAAACACAAGATTAGGGGTCAACAACCCTAAACTTGCCCCCTTAACACAATAATATTAAACAATTCACTTAAAATTTCATCTTTTTCACAAATTAAACCCTAATCTAGGATGACGTCACCCCTTTAGGGGACGTTTTGTCACTTTAAGGAGGACATTGGTGCTGGAGAAGGATGGAAGGGCCTCCCAAGGCCATGTGTCAAACATCTAGATGATCTCTTCTTGGTGAAAACCCTCTTCTCCTCAAAACGTCCAAGTGCAAGTGAGTGGCACCTCACCACCAAGCCCAAACTCCCATGACGTCATGCTCAAAAGTGGGACGTTTTTCCCCTCCTGGGCAAATCATTTAGCAAGCAATGGGTGGGATAGGTCATCCAAATCATCATCAAGGTCGTCCAAGTCATCTCTCTCTCATCTAGCATAAGGGCCCCTGGCATTCAACCTGTGGGCTTGTAGCCCCATGGAAGCCCAAGCTAGGCTTGTTCTCCCAAAACTGTCCACCAGCTAGGTCCTGCAAAAACAAATTGACACGCCCTCCAAGGATCTCAAGTCATAACAGCATGATAAGTTGATCCAATCAATAAACAAGCCATCTAAGCATGTGTATCAAAGATTACCATATCAAACAATTAACAGCACAAAGACACTATACGACTTATTAAGCTTAAGTACGGGAGGGTTGACGAGATGTCCTATTGGGTAGATCTTTCCCTAGGTCAAGGAGAGCTTCTAGGAGGTCCCTCTCTAAGCCATGTAAAGTGTATGAGGTGGATGGGGTCAAGACTCAATGGGCATAGGGCTCATGACATACTAGGGGTCGTAGTGTCTCATTCATGGGTGCCTTTGTAGAGGGTGTGTGGTACCTTCATCCGCAATGCATTTTTTCCAAGCCCTTTATTTGCCTTTTATCTTTCTTTCTTTATATTTTCTTTAGCACAAGAAGAGGTTGAAGGTCACTGCCCTGGTGTCGTGACCAGATGGTGGCAATGTCACCCACAAATGCCTAATGGAAATGAGAAGGTTGGCTCATGATGAGACCCCCTTTCTCTCAACCATGCAACTGAGAGTCACTGCCCTGGTTTGGTGACCAAATAATGACAATGTCATACCACTAGGTATCCATGGACGTGATAGGTCAGCTCGTGATGAGACCTCCTATCCTTCAATCTACCTTTCAATCATTTCTTTGTTATATTATGGATCCCCTTTTATTCAGAGATAAGTGTTTGATTTCTTTTTTAGGTGATCCTTGGGTGAAGCATCTAGAAGGTTCATATATGGCTTTTATCTTTTACCCAACACCAACCCCTCTAGGCCTTTAGCCCCTTCTTCCCATAGAATGAGAGACAAACCCCTTATTGGGTCAATACACTCTAAAATCCCAAGAGATAAGGAAACGGAGGGGAAGAGTGATGGAAAGTGGTAAGTATGGTTGGGAATGGTACAATGGCTCATTAAGGGATTTCCCAACAACAAACCCATTCCCAAAGAAAACCACTTACTAGGGCACAATGTCAACCACCAAGGTGAAGCAGGGCAAAAGGCATAATGTCCAAGCACATATCATGAAATCTAGAGCAATCTAGGATACAACATAATCAAATGGCTTAGGTATTGAAATGATGCTCACCATAATACTGACTTGTACCTCATGGAGCAAGGCCCACTGCCTTCCGAAAGCCAACTGGTGTGGTGGATGCCATCTATAAACCTATGACCATCTGTGGTGGTGAGTGGGTTTTCCATTTGTGCAAAGCATACTGTTGGTCATGTAGTCTCTCAGCACTCCATATCTGCAACATGAGGGCCTCGAGACATCATCTCCTTAGTTATCCACAAAATGGGGATAACACACCAAAACTCCCAACCTGCCACACCACCGTGCTGCAATAGCCCACAACTCCTAATCTGGACAAATTGCTCCATGTCTCAAACCGAAGACCATCTAGCCTGCTACCACCTACAACAGCCAATGTGGCTCCCTCCCAGAGTTGTCACCTGTGTAGATAACTCCGATTCAACTTCCCTTCTCAGAACCACAGCTCTGATACCATGTTAGATTTTACTGCACCTTAGGTCCGGTCTATTGTTTCCACAATTATACACAAATTTACCCAATTTGAACTGTAAACATAAACACAGTGAGATGCCTAACGACTTTAGCACAACGGAACATAAAACTAGCAATTAGATAATACACATGTACACAAGTATTCAATACCAAAATCTCTTGTTCTTACATCCAAAACAAAAGGCTCTCGTACCAGGGACAATGGCCCATTTTTACACAAAAGAAGAATACCAAAAACACTTACAAAAAACTCCTGAAACCCTCCTTGGTTTCTGTGCCAATGCTGCAATCCTGAAGCTGAGGGTTGGGGCATCCCTTGCCCTCTCAAACCCTTCTCTTCCTCTGCAGCTCCTTGCACAAGTCTGGCTCTTTCTTAGCTGCTCCACAACTGCCCTTGGGGTACTGTTGTAACAACCCTTCTGGCTGTCCTAGGGCTGCTCCAAAAGACTGTTGTTACAACCCTCTTTCGCTGCCCCAAAAAAAATCTACCTTTAGACTATCCCAGAAGTCACTCAAAGTCTCTGCTGTCACGGCCCTATTTCTTGGCTGCCATAACAGTCCCAAAACCTGTTTTTTCCCTGACTGTGACAGTTCGTTAATCTTGGTTGTAACAGCCCTCTTCTCTGCCTATTCCAAGCCTGTAATACCCCTTAGATAGCCCTAAAAGGTCTGTTGTTGTATTGCTATAACAGCCCACAGAACTTGTCTGTTACAGCCCACAAAGAACACCCTGTTGCTACTATTGCAGGTCTGTTGTCACTGAGTTTGTCACAGCCCTTATTGACTGTCCAAGACTGTTGTTGCATTCCTATAACAACTCCTCATTCACCCAGAACTCAGTGGCTACCCCGGAATTGTAGGCTGAGTCTCTTAGGCTGTTTTCCAAGCCTGTGGCAGCCTCAACACCCTAGGCCGCACCCTCCAACAGTCTCCCTAAGCATCTGCTGTCACCTTCTCAGGCAGGCTGAGGCTTCTCCAAGGCTGCGGCTAGCTTCTCTTGGCAGACCGATCCTTGCCTAGGCCTCAGCCTGCCCTCCCTTGGCTGCCAGCAACTCTGCAGCCCTCCTCCTCACCTGTACCTGCCCAAAACAAGACAAAACACAACAAGAACTGAGGCTAAGCATTGAGGTCACCAAGGGCTAGACTGAAATAACCAAGCTCCTCTTCACAATGTCTCCACATAATGAATTGTCACAATGACCTCTCTCTTATTTATACAAGTCTTAGGGGTCATTAAGAAAGCCCCTCCACAAAGTCAACACCAAATTAGACTTTCCTGTGTGTGTGAAGCCCCATCACAAACCCACAAAGCCAATCATCAAGCCCCCAGCTCAAAATCCAAGGAGGTTTTCACCAAACCAAAAGTGTGATGTGGTGCCCACAACAATTCTCACATGCCCAACACCTAGGGCACGTGAAAATACCTGCCTGAAGCTACAAAAGTCTACAGTCTTAAAGTATATTTGAATGTTTTAACTTTTAAACAAATAATGAAGCCTTGAGGTTCTAATTTAATGTTTGCAAACACAGACAAGCCAACATATATTTTGAGCAAACAAGCATGTTATATATGCATAAATCAATTGTTGTTAAAACTGATAGTAGTCATTTACCAAAGAACATGAAAAGCCTTAACAAAGTTATTTTAGGTTCGAGGTGAAATGTTTTTAAATGAAATATGCATTTCACCTTCTGTAGACTCATTTTTGTTGAGTTCTCTTGTTCACTGGATTTCAAAGATATTCATTGTAATCCTTCTCATTTTACAAAGTTTCATAAAATCTCCCTGCTTTATTGTTTTCTGTGTATATTTTAATCAATGGTTTGGATGAAGAGGAATTAGCCAAAGAGATGTTGTTTTGTTGCTGGATCTTTTGCTACTTTAATTTTTTTCTTCATCATTTTTGTTGTTTTGAGCAACATTTGAGGAGATAGTTAGTTGCATTAAAGTCCAGATATGTTTGTTCGCATGCTTATTGGATTTGTGAGATGAATTCTACTTAAATTTACCTTCTGACAAATGCCTTTGTGATATTGCAGGTGAATCCCCATTATTGTCATCCCCATATGTTGACAGTTCAAATAACCATTCAGTGATGGGTGAAAGTTTTGTAAAYCCATCCAAAGGAGATGGATCTCCCCATGTAGCTGGAAATCAYATCATTTTTGCTCGACATCATCCTCATTTTCTTCATGTCTTGCAATATGTAAGTTGCAAAGAATGTATTTTTGTCTTAAAAGATAAAATTAATCCATATACAATGTATTACAAGATATATAATCAGACTACAAAGAAGCAAAAGATTTGAAACACATTGTTACTAACTAAAAAATTAGCCCTTGTGAAATACGAAGTAGGAAGATAAATAAGCACTTTTACAATTTGTTGTTATTGTTATTCTATGCATATCATTCTCTTTTTCATTTGTTTTTTTTCGACTACTCATTTAGTTTGCCTTCTATAGAACTAGGCTACTTTGATATCTTTGGCATGTTGTTCTAATTGTACTTCAATTTGTTTTTTGAATTGTAGACACAAGATGTCATTGTTGTTATGGGAGCTTTTACAAAGTCGGAAATTGCATTTTCAACTGTCACTGTCAATTTTCTAGATGGAAACAATGGGACAGAAAAAACGTCTGAAGTGAAAAGAGTTATTGATTTCAGTGTTCATGATATAGAGGGATTGCTCCGACTTGTTAGAATTGCCCTAGAAGCAATATATCATTAAATTGATATTTGTATGATCAGCCCTTGTGAATAAGGCTTTGTTTCTTTGAATTTCTCAAGCAAGTTGGCCATAGGAATGACCAAATGGTTGCTATGGCCATTACTGTTGCCCAAATTATGCCCATTCATTTCCCATGGAATGAATTATTCCAAATTGTAACATATGTACAATTATTTATGATTTGTAGAAACAATTTTTTTCTCATGGATTTATTAAACAATATATGTAATGAAATGCATGAGGACATAAATAAATTAGTTGAGTTCCTAATTTCTAGACACGGGAAATTACAATGCTCAACCGAATTTCAATGGAAACTCTCTTCAAGACTCTAGAATATTCAGATATAAATTAGAAGGTCATGGAAAATGATGAGTTGTAATATTCTTATTAGGACTTGTTAGCACAAATTTATACCCTCCAATCTGAGCTGATAAACCTGTTATGACAGCGGTAAAAAAACTTGGCTAATTATAGGAGAAATAGCCCCAGATGTCACGGGCTAAACCCCTCTCCATTTAGGCTAGGCCTTGCTAGCCTCTGGGGGGAGTCCCTGGGCACAATGAAGCGCCCTTGTGGCTGATTTAAGATATGAAAAATAAAAAAATCAATGAGTTGTTTTGCCTTGGACAGCGTGTAAAGCAGTCCAAAACGGTGGAAAAAGTTGATCTAACACACTTGGAGGGAACCTGCAGAGTTAGCACAATGATAATAGAATGGAAAAAGCAAAGAAAAACTACTCAAAGGATTGATACCATCACAGTAAATAGTTCACAAATGACGTATTAGATTTGTAAATTCACCACAATACCGTTAAGAAGAGAGGTTCGAACAATAAACACAACCTTCTTTATTGATCCAGCTTTACAAGAGGGTTGGTTGTGCCACAGTTGGCAAGCTCACAACCGATACGATGATTACTTTGCTCAATGACACACCACTAGACAAGAGAGAGAGAGAGAAGAATGAGAGACACTATGTTGCTCCTGCTAAGAATCGACGAAATAACCCATGGAAAGCCTCCAATATATAGCTAAGGAAGGCAAAAACCCTAAGAAGCTAGGAGGGATGCATGAGAAGGATAATAATAGAGGCTAAGTGGATGTGGAGAAGAATAGTGAGATGACTGAGTGCATGGTGAGTTAAGTGAATGAGAGGAAAGGTAAAATGAGGCACATGGTATGCATGAGGGAAACTAACTAATAGCTAGTCTGAGTTGACTAGAACATGTTGCCAATCAAGTGTCGATGTGCCCATCTACATGAGGGAGAACAAAGCGAGCTAGTGGAGTGAAGGTGAGTGCGAGTGAGAGTGGAAAAGGAGCCCAAGTTAACTTAAGTGGAGAAGGCCATAATTAGATGCCAACACAAGAGTGAATGCTTAGTTAACTTGGCATGATGGAGATGACTGAAGTGAACTCATGCACCCCCCTATTATTGGAAACATGGACGTCACATCTGTCTAAGGAACTGCCACATGTCGACCTTTAAGGATGCCACTTGGCACTGCATGGACGATGACTGGACCTGATAAATATAGAGGCAGCTAAAAATAGAACCCGCTAAAAATAGGAACCTCTAAAAATAGGGTCCTCTAAAAATAGAATCCTCTAAATATAGGGCCCTCTAAAAATAGGATCCTGGTCCTATTTTTAGAAAACTGTCCACATCATCCTGGATGACTCGGATGTCACCGCCACATAAATACTACCAAAAATAGAAAGTCGTCTGAATACCCTTGACTTTATAATCATTAATCTCGTCTTTCCAAAAGGGATCCGAATATGCAATTAGAACTGTCATGCGGGCCCTGATGCTTAACCTGCTAAAAATAGTAATATGGGTGACATCATCTGGAAAAAGGTCCAAAGGACTCTGGATGCCTCAAGGATCAATACTGCGCTCTTCAAATCTGAATATGGGGCCTCGATCAAAACCTGCTAAAAATAACAAGTTCCAGAATGTCGCCCAGAAAAGTGTCATCGGGCCTAGAATCCTACAAGGACTCATATTGTATGCTCAGAATTGCCTCAAACTATCAGGAGACCCGCTCAAACTATGTCTCTTAAAAAATAACAACACCTGTATGTATACATCTCTCTCTCAAAATGTATGGAAACCAAGTCGACTGTGTCTCTGAACTAAGCAGCCATGTACTGATCATGTACCTGCCTCATGTGTGAACCAACCTCCTACTCAACATAAGTGCTAAAACCATGGGAAAACCTCAGTATGCCAACCAAAGTGTTGCATGCTGGCTCTTAACCCTCTAGATTTTCAAGGGTGAAAATCTAGGGGCTAACAATGACGACTCAAGAGGACGGGATCCCCTGTGGGATGTCGAGAACCATAAGAATCTCTGTGTCCATATAATCAAACTGATGCCCTATGAGAACTCTGTAAGATGTATCAATGATGCTCTGTAAACTGAGGAATGTGTACCAAGAATACCCCTATAACTGTGTGGAAGGATGACAAAAGGCCCTGTTATCCCCAATTTTTAGGGATAACTAGGAGATCATGTCTCGAGGCCCACAGGTCCCAGACATGGAGTACCGAGAGCAGGATTGACCTGAGCATGGCCCTGGAGGGCCCATCCTTTTCTTCTTTCATCAAACTCGTCTTGTCAGCAGCAACAACATCCATCACCATCGGCTTGGTCTTGTATCAGAGAAGGCTCTTGCTCCATGAGGTAATTGGTCCAAGTATCATGGTATGTGTCACTTTTGATCATTAAAACCTTTTAATATATGCATCTGATCCTTTTATCTCTAACAACTGTTTGGATATTACATTAGCCCACTTGACCATGCTCTAGGAGATTGACAGGGTATCCTAGCAAGCCTGTGCCCATAGGTCTGGGTTTGCCACCGGGGGGATTTCTAGAGAGCCATCGTCCGCTCCAATCATACCACCACTTTTTTTCATCTTATCTCCCACTCATTTATCCCATTCCCCTTGTCCGGGCATTGGATTGACCTGTTTGTAGGGTTGCACCTTATCTCGTGGGAAGAAGGGGCTAAAGGCCCAAAAGGTAAAAGTAGTTGGTAAAAGACAAAAGCCAAGAAATAAAACCTCGAGATGCTTCGCCCAAGGATCCCTAAGAAGGCAATAAAAAGCCTCTCAGCAAGAAAGAAAAGAGACCTAGAAAAAAAAAAAAACAAGACCTAGTCAAGAGGATAGGGGGTCTCATCACAAGCTAGCCTATTAGGTTCATGGGTACCTAACAGTATTACATTACCACCATCTGGTTACCACGCCAAGGCAGTGACCTTTGGTTGCATGGCCAAGGGAAAGGGGGTCTCATCACGAGCCAGCCTTATCATGTCTGTGAAAGTACTTGTGGGTAACACTGTCAGCTCTGGTCACCATGCCAAGGCAGTGTCCTCTGGTTAGCCCTTGAATAAAAAGAAAAAGAAGAAGAAAAAGAAAATAACACAAAATAATAAAAGCAAGAACGTGCTCGGAAAAATTTGCATCCATGACGGGTACAGCTCGCCTTCTACAAAGGCACCCACAGATAACATTATGCATCCCTGGCTCTCACTCTACCCACATGTCTGGACATCCCCTAGCCACATCACCTCATTTACATGGCTTGGATGAAACCCTCCTAGAAACTTTCCTTTTCTTGTGGATACTAGCCCAATAGGATGTCTTGTCCTTTTCTTCGATCTTATATTGTAGGTTTTTGTAATATCTTTGAGCTATTGATCGATATATCAGCGTTTTTATGCATATGTTTGATAATATTAATGATGAAATGTGATTGACATTGCTATGATCCTTGTGACTAATGAGCCCATGGAGGGC
>ML779427.1:0-37730 GCA_009831015.1 Picea engelmannii
TTTTTATAACTTAATTGTCAATTTGTAGTTAGAAAAGTAAAATAAACTTGTGCATGTAGGTGACACCTTCCTGAGAAGGAGAGATATTATAATGGTATTACATTGATCTGCAAACTATCATCAATATTCTAGTAGAACAGTTTGTCCTAATATATTAAAAAATATTATGAAATATTTTATTATGTAGTTTATTACCTTAGATCTCAAATTTAATATTACTAGTGTAACACTCAAAATTATGGAAATAATCGAAACCAAATTGAATTAAATAAGAAAATGAACAACCATACACACAAATGAACACAAGATGTGACTTGGGAAACCAAATATGAGAGAAAACCCATCTAGAAGGTGAGACCTATGCTTTGCTCTCTTTTTTCTCTCAATTATGAAATGCAAGTACAGAGAAAGGGGCACTCACTATCGAGTTGTTATGTCTTGAATGGATACTATGGAATCTTCTTCCTCCTCTATTATGCTTCAATATCCCACTCCAACATTCTATACTCAACTATGGAACAATAACAATAACAAAATAATGGAACGCCTTCCTTTCCTAGTGACCTAGTATTTAGCATAACTTGATAGTTGTCTAGGGTCATGGTTAGATATTTTGCATACCTCAACCCTCAATTAGTGTTAGGGTTTTGGAACCTCTAGAATATTATTTAATGTGCACACATGACTATCCCCAAATGTGTCAATGATGGGGACTAATGTGGCATCCACTTAGTACCATGGTGGTCAACAAGGTAGGCTAACTTGTGGGAAGGATAACTTCCACATATGAACCTCGATTGAGGTTTTTCACACCATTGGAAATATTTCAACGTGTAGAAAATATTTTATGGGATAGGAGATATCCTCACAAATTTCTCACCCAAAAAAATGTTAATTGATTCCTCAAACCAACTCTAGAAGTTTTCGGACCCCAAATCACCAAGCAAGGACCTACCCCTAATATGGGCCCTCGAATCCACTTCCTCCAATTTTCCCACATAGAAAGTAACAATATGGATGTCAAATTATATAATGATCCATTGTAGATCATACCTCCCCCCTCACCCCCATTTAGGGAAGCTTTTAGTCCCAAAAATAATTTATCAAATGAGGTGAGGAAATTTTCTCTCCACTTTCTTCCTACAGTTCCATTTGGCCTTACCTGGAAGTTTCCCTTTCAACCAATCATTCTAGAGTCATGTTTCCCATGTCTGGTAGTTATAGAATTCTTTTGAAAATATAGTATATTCTACCAACTCCACTTGAGCTTCTGGTCCTGATTCCTCTATGGTAGGTAGGACTTTCTCATCAGTTTTATGACCCAACATGGAAGGATCATAGAGTTTCATATTTTCCACATTCACTACTAAGTAACTTTGCATATATATAGGGTGAGACTTAGTATATATCCATTATCACCCACCTTCTCCAATACTTCAAAAATTCCATACCACATAACCTTAATCTTCTTACCAGGACCCTATAACCTTTCATTATTCAAATGTAACCAAACTCTATCTTCCACCATGATTTTTTTCTCAATTATGTGTTAATCATGTCAGGGCTTGTACTTTTCCCATGAATTATTCAATGTCTCTTATAATTTCATTTCATTTGATGTCTTCCATCACTCCTCCTTGTTGTCCATATACAAAATCCAAGGACAAAGGTGGAAAATACCTAAATCAAGTATGAAAATGGGACTTACCAGTATAAGTGTGGATCACTATCTTATAAGAGTGTTGAATATAAATAAATGTTTTTTCCTGGGTCTTTGGATGCTTCTGATTGTAACCTCTTAAAAGATGAACCAATTTCATATTGACTACTTATTTCTTCCCATTTATCTATGAATGTAAAGTTTTATATCTCTTCAAATCGATGTCCATACTCTCCTAAAGTGTAGTCCAAAAGGCACTCAAAAATCTAGTATCCATATTTGAGATGATGCTCCTTGGTATCCCAAAGTGATCCTAGACCTTTTCAAAGAACATGTTTATTTCTTCTTTTTATTTAATGGCCTTTCTACAAGGCACAGTAATTCACATCTTGTTGAACATATCAACCACCAGAAATAGATAGTCATGTCCATCCTTAGTTGTTGGAAAACCTACCAAAAAATCCATGGAGATTCTATCCCATGTTCTAGTGGGTATATGTAAAGGATGGTATACATATTTATTTCAATTACTAGGCTTGTTGGTACAACAAAGTATGCATCCTATAATAAACCATGCTACATCTTCTTGCATTTTGGGCCAATACACATGCCTTTTTAAGTTAGAAATTGTCTTCCCAACACCAAAATGTTTTACAACCTTAGACGTGTGAGCCTCTCCTATAAGCTGCAATATTTCACCTTTAAGAACATAGATACTAGTATATAGCTTGTAGAGAAACCCATTCTAGAGATGATAGTCACCCTTACCATCACTTTATTCTACATGAATTTTTCCTTGTAGATACTAAAACACCCTTTTAAATTCCTCATCTTCTATGTATGCCTCTTTATATGCATCATGGGAAAAAGGAAACATGTTCATAAGAGTTCCCAAAGATGTAATATTGGATGTGGGTTTCCATGAAAGAATGTTTTCCAACTTATTAGTGTTTCCTTTCTTACATTTGATGATTAGATGAAACTGTTGCAAAAACCCCACCCACTTGTAGTGTATAGTTTGTTGAATCTTACTTTGGGCATACAAATACTACAGTGGTTGGTGATGAGTGTGTATAATGGTTTCATTTCCCATTGAGTAATTAGTATAGTTATTAATAACTTGAACTGAGGGATAGAGTTCCTTATCATACATAAGGTAGTTCAAGATTCCACCATGAAACATTTCAGAATGATAGCATATCATCTTAGCTCCCTCTATCAATATTGATCCCATACCACATCTACTTGCATACATCTCCAATTTGAAAGGATTTTTCAAATTAGGTAATGCAAGAAATGGTGCTCAAAAAATATTTCATTTTAGTTCATCGAAATATTTGTGTTGACTCTTCCCCCACTAGAAAATCCTACCACGAACTATTATGGCATGAAGTGGTGAAACTATAGCTGAAAAGTATGTTAAAAAATTCTAAAGGTAATGTACTACCCTAAAAATGCTCCTAAATTTAGAGAATTTGGAATTGGCCACTTGAGGATGGCCTCCATATTCACAAGATCTATACTGAGTTCCCCTCCACCAATCACATACCCTAAATACACCAATGAATACTGAGAACACTCACATTCTTTAAGGTCACCTAGTAGTTGATGCCTTTTCAAAGTCTCTATCACCTACATGAGATGTGAGATAAGATCTTCCCAAGTATAGATATAAACCAATATAGAATATACGTACACTATCACAAATGAATCTAGAAAGGGATGTAATACATCATTCATCAAAGGAATAAATGTTGCTAGGGCATTAGATAAGACAAAATGAATTACTAACCATTTGTATGGACCTTGCCGTGTCTTGAACACAATCTTCTAGGTATCTTATTCTTTAACTTGTACCTGGTGGTATCTCGATTTTATATCCAACTTGGTGAAGTACTTGGCATGATGCAACTAGTCTAACAAATCATTGATCCTAGGAAAAGGGTGTCAATTATTGAGGGTGATCTTGTTCAAAGATCTTTGGTTGATACACATTAGCCACGTCCCATCCTTATTGGGTACTATGACAAAAGGTTACTTACAAGGTGAGGTTTTTGGTAGAATTATTCCATGGTCTAGTAGTTTTTGTAACAATTTACTCACTTCATATGCTTCTAGGATAGAATCTCCCTACAACCCAATATTTGGCAATGGGGGGCTAGTAAAAAATTGTATCTCATGCTCCACTTCCATCTTAGGTGGTAAACCTTTAGTTTACCAAAACACTTCTCTATATTCTTACAACTCCTCCTCTAACTTACATAATTTCCCTTTAGTACATCCCTTCAAACATTCCTTTACTTTTATCAATTCATCACCTAGTCAATTCCTTTTTAAGAAAAGTAACAAAAAATTCCTACTATAATTGAACAAATTATTGGCTTGGTTAGCACTTACCAAAGAGATATTGGATTCACCTTTGTTTCCATTAATGATAAAATACTGTACATCCATGATTAGGTGGTACAGTTTTTCTTTTCTCATGAATATTACATCACTCATATACATGTAGA
This sequence comes from Picea engelmannii, assembly GCA_009831015.1. Taxonomy (NCBI): domain Eukaryota; kingdom Viridiplantae; phylum Streptophyta; class Pinopsida; order Pinales; family Pinaceae; genus Picea; species Picea engelmannii. The sequence goes on from ML779427.1 coordinate 4,174, forward strand.
GGATTAAAAACACTACACCACACAAATCAAGCGGTACTACATATACCTTCACTTCATCAAGATAGTTATCACTTATACAAAATGTGCTCTTACATTTTTTAGTGATCTTGAGATCTAGATCCTTATTTACCCATCCCAATGGATATGAGTTAAGATGATCATAAACTTCCAATCAAAACTTTCTAAACATATATTTTTCTATGAGGTTGGACTGTGAACTAGAATCAAATATATCATCCACCTTTGTCTTCTTGACTTAGATCTTAATATGGAAGAGTTTAGTCATATCCTCTTCCTTTTGATGAAGGTTACTCACGTTCACCTCCTTCTAAAATACAATGCAGAAAATATTTTCATCTACATCTGAGCTACTCTCTACCTAGTTGCTTGGATCCATGGCTAGCAAATTCTTCTTCTTGGCATCATTCTTAGGATTATTTAGATTCATCTCTAGATGTAGCTTCCAACACTTATCTTTGGTGTGACCATTTATATTATAATGGTTACAATGGTTGTTTGGATCCTTGCACTAATGTGTAGTGTATTTTATCTTATTGTCCTTTCCTTTCCGCTTCTTCTTCACCTCCTTGGAAGCATATTAATGATGTTTCTATTTGGATCCAATTGGTTGTCCTTTATTACTTCCTATATTATCTAGGTATTGTGCTTGCAACTATCATAGTTTTAAATAACTTCTCTTTCTTATGTAAATAAGTGTGTAGACCCCCCAGATATTTGATTACCTCTGGTTTCTTGGTATAGATACCCAAAATAATCACCATTTTTATAAACTTGGTGGTGTACTCTTGGACACTCTACCCTTTCCATTGTCTGAAGTGATGCCAATGGATCTACTGGTTCTCTACATACCTAATAGGGTATAAATAGGACTCGAGGAGGGTTTTAAATGCCTCCCACTTAGTTATTGGGTGATCACCCTCTGACCTAAGTGTCTTAGTTGTATTTCCCACTAGGATAGGGCATAGCCCTCTAATTTTAGTCGGGAAAATGAAATATTTTTCTCTTCTCCTATGTTATAGACACTGAAATAAACTTTTAACTATTGAAACTAGTGATTGAAATTAATAACATCAATTTCACCTTGGTAGGGTTTTTTTTTTTAAGTAAAAAAGGATAGAACCTGTTATATTATTAGTATCAAGTTACAGTGACTGTTTATGATGCCAGCTGTCCCGCCTAAATAGGAAACCGAGACAGCTGGGCATCCTATCCCATTTGTTTCCCAGCAAGCAAAACTATCAAAGTACCGTCCTGCCTGAAGGAAACCAGGACGTCTAGCCATTAAGTTTAAACTGTATGCCAAAAAACTAGTTGCAAAATAGCTAAGATCTAACTGCTCAAAAGCCTGATTCAGAAACAGAAAGAAATTTCTAACCAAGAACATCATTGAACCTCTTATCTAGTCAGCTCGTCCTCGTCCCCATGCTTTCGCCATCCTGCTGGAAACACGTAAGCCTGTGCGCACATAGGGCATTGTCATTTAGGGAGCGTCCTGGAATGAGCAGTGAACAACATGTCGAGTCGATGGTCGATTCAGGCGATGCAGAAGATTTGGTTGTCCAACAGGCTCCGCATATCAAACATTAGAGCTAGGTACCTCGAATTGGTGAAGGAGTGTTGGTCCTGCCAGTGGTCGTCAACGGAGGCTGAGGGATTGGGCCCTGTTGCTCCCTCACTTGCATGTGCTATGCAGTCGTGATGTGTAGGTCGGTTGGATAGATGGTTCGCTTCTTCTGTAGGTGCACCGGGGGGTGAGTCTCTGCTTCCTTTTGTGCAGGACAGGGTCTCTTCTTCAACGTAGCATGTGGTAAAATTCTCCACTGGGTGATTTGCACTGGAACCGAGCAGCTTGCCCAAAGGCAGAATCTTGTCATCAGTGCCAAAACCAATGAGTGGATTCCAATTGTCCGGGACTGTGAACAAGGGGAGCTTGGGATAACTCTACATGGCATCTTCCAGGGTGATCTCCTCCACGTACGCCATTGGAGGCATTCGTGGTTTCCTACGCCTTCGCAAGGACACCATGTCTAACGCCTGCTCAAAATTCTTTTGTCTCTGGCGGCGAGATTCGACTGTGTACCAAGATGCACCCCTGCGCGGCTTACCTCATGCTCTGGGCATAGTGGAGACCCTGGAGATGACCAAGGTTCATTGCGGGTGGAAGGCTTTGCTCCAGAGCTCCTATGGGTCTGCAAACTATTGCTCTGCTAAAATTAACTCTGCACTCGACGTTGCAATGGGCGAATGTCGCTCAATTCTGTCAAGGCGGGTGATAAAGAGGAGGCCAACAATGATCGCCATGGCCATTAAGGCTTGCTTTCGAGTGTGTTGGTGCACTATACCGATCACTTGCGCAAAGGGGCTCATCGCCTGGAATTTGCTGCATGGATTCATGCTTGGTTAATTGTTGAGGGGATGGTCGTCAATGGGTGTATTAATGGTGCATCCCGACGTTGTCCCGCGTGGTTGTGCTCTGCGACGTGGCACCCCATCCGGGGGTTGTAGATATTTGGTGGCTAAGGTTTGGCACCGAGTTGAGATGTCTAAGTCTTCCGAGATGTGGGCCTCCCAACATAAGTGTTCGGTTTCCTTTTCGACTCCTTCATTTGCTAGGCAATCCGCTATCTTGTTTGCATCTCGCTTCACGTGGGAGGGTATGATGTTAAGATTGGGTTGGAGGAGGCTGGTAAAGTCCTCTAGCAATCCAGAGAGTGGCCAACTTGGTGAGATTTTTGAAGGATTGCCTCCATGGAGAATCTTGGTGATTAGCTTGATGACAATTTGAGAGTCCCCCTCCAAGATAATCTTGTGATGGTATTTTTCAATAGTTGTTTGGAGACCCCTCAATAATCCTGTTAGCTATACCACAATGTTGGTTGTTTCCCCTAGGAAACCTGCAGCAAGACATAGGATCTTTCCATTGGAATTTCTGAGTACTTCTCCATATCTCGCTAGTCCCGGGTTACCTTTGGAAGCCCCATCAAAGTTTATCTTTATGAAATTTGCTAGAGGGGGGGACCAGGTGGTTGGACTAGTCTGTTGGTGCTTGTGCATCCTTGGTGCTAGTTGATTGATTAGAATGGGCTGCCAGCTTTGAAGAATGCACTGTTCCTCTGGGTTACAGTTAAGGTCCTCTTCCTTCCAGGATTTACTTATGATAGTTTCCTTGATTAGTGAGCTTATTTTCTCCCAGGTGGTATCTGGCGTGGAAGCTTGGGAGTGGAAGATTCTTTTGTTCCGTTCCTTCTAGATTTTCCAAAGAATGAACCCTGGTAGAAGCTGGCAGATGTTATTCAGAAGGGGATTATTCTAAGTGATAGAGTCCCAATTCTAAATTGTGTCATTGATGTTGCCCCAATGTTGGTTGGATTTGCGCATTATTTATGCTCCTTGGTCCCAAATTTGTTGGTTGAAGTGGCATCCATTGAAGAGATGTTATTTGATTTCCTCTTGCCGGTGGCAAAGAATGAAAAGAGATGGTCCAATGAAGCCTCTTTTCCTGAGGTTGTCCCAGGTTAGGCCTCGGTTGTGTAACACAAGCCATAGGAAGGTGGAAACCTTGGGCCAGAGAGAGGGGTTCCAAATTTTGTTCCATATGGGCTCCTTGTTTTTATTCTGGTGATTGCTCTGTAGGAAGTAAGCTTCCTTTATTGAGAAAGTTCCAGCTTTGGTATACCCCCTTCTGAGGATGTCCGACCCTTCTCTTTTGGGTATTTTATGGTGGTTAGCATGATATTGCCAGTTCTGCAGATTGAGATTCTCTGGGACTCCGAGATCCTGATTAGAGATTTTCCATTGGCGCCATTGATGTCGTTGTTCCTGAGGTTTCCAAAGATCCTTTACCCTTAGGGAGGTATCCTGGTTGAGAGCTTGTTTGAGATTGATTAGCTCCTCCATTTCATCCAGGGGTTTGAATTTCTGCCACGAGTCTTGCCAGAACATGGCCCTTTCTCCATTACAGACTTACCAGAAGGCATGATTTTGGACTAGCGTACGATTTTTCCAGGCTGCATTCCAGATATTGGAACCCTGAATTCGGTTGTTGTGTCTGATTAACTAATTATCTAGTGTCAGGGGGGTGTACTTTTTCTTCCACATTTGCGCCCAGGTGGCTGTTGGGGTTTTTAGCCATCGCCACCAGATTTTGGCTCCCATTACTTGATTGAGTTTCCCTGGATCCCTAAGTCTCAATCCTCCTAATATTTTTGGTGTACAGAGTCTGTCCCAATTTACTAGAGCCCATTTCTTGTTAGTTTGGTGACCATGCCAGAGGAAGTTTCGCTGGAGGTTCCTGATGGCTCTGATAACCTTCTTAGGAGAAGCAAGGGCGGTGAAGAGGTAAGTAGGTGGGGCTTGCAATATGGAATTGAGGAGGACCAGCCTAGATGCAATGTTGAGGGGTTTGAAGGTCCAGTTTCTTATCCTGTTAGAGATAGAAAGGAGAAGACTATCCGAGGAAATGGATCTGGCAGCCACGCCCGTGAGGGGAACGCCTAATTAGTTAGATGGAAGGGAGCTCTTGAGTATTCCTAGAAGTCTAGAAATGTGGATCTGAATAGAAGACGGCGTGTTAAAAAAGTAGAGATTGGATTTTTCTAAGTTGAGAGACATACCTGAGGCTTCAGTGAAGTTAGAGAGGATAGAGTTGAGCTGGTTGGCCTCTCAGACCGTTGGGGAGTTCAGAAGGAGGGTGTCATCAACAAATTGATTGTGAGAGGGTGCTGGCTAAATGTTTTGCAGGGGCAGGCCTTTGAGAGAGTCGTCTGTGACTGTTGCCTTGATGTAACGTCCTAGGCCTTCTGCCATAAGTACAAACAAGAAGGGTGAGAGGGGGTCCCCTTGCCTGATACCCTTGGAAGGTGAAAAAGGCCTGGACGAAACCCCATTCACTAGGATGGAGAAGAAGGCTGAGGAGGTGAGATTTAGGATCCATTTCACCCAACACTGAGTGAATCCAAAAGATTCTAAGACAGCTCGAAGGTATTTCCAGCTGGCCCTGTTGAAAGCTTTTGAAACGTCAAGTTTGATTAGCATACCTAGGGTCCTTGAAGTCTTGAGGGAGTGGATGACCTTGTGAGCCAGGATGACGTTGTCCATGATTTGTATTCCTTCCACGTACCCTGCTTGTTTCTTGGAGATGACATTTTTCAATATAGGTTTGAGTTGATTGGCTACCACCTTCGTTATGATTTTGTAGATAACATTGCAGAGGGAGATGGGTCTGAACTTTTTAGGGTTTGTGACCCATTCTTCTTTCAGAATGAGGGTGAGAAAGGTGGAGTTGAGAGTTGGTAGGACTAGGCCTGATGCTCTCAATTCCTCTACTACCTCCCATACTTCTTTCCTGACCAGGTCCCAGCAGTGGTGGAAAAAATCAGTGGTGAACCCATCCGGGCCGAGGGATTTTCCTGGAGGCATAGATTTTACTACTTGATCCACTTCCTCTTGGGTGATGGGCTGTGTTAGAGCAATGTTTTGCTTTGAGGTTACCAGTGAGGGTATGTGTCTGGTGACTCTTTGGATGGTTGCCATTTTGTCCTCCTTGGTTTCTGTTAGAAGGTCTTGGTAGTAGTTGATCAACTCAGCCTTAATTTGAGAGTGTTCTTTGATTGGGTTGCCCTGACTATCCTCTAAATGGGTGATTTTGTTGACATGGCGATGGTACACTATAGCTCCATGGAAGAATTTTGTGTTATTTTCCCCTTCCTTGAGCCATTGTACTATGGATTTTTGTTTCCATAGAACTTCCTCTTGCTTCCTTCTCTCTTCTAATTTCTCTTGGAGTTTCGCCTCCTCTCTCATTAGTTCAGTAGTCCGAGATCCTGAAACGAAATTTTTTTGTATCTCCATCAGCTTGCTCTCTATGTCCTGTATGCTTTGGAGTATGTTTACAAAGTTGTTCTTATTCCAATGTTTCAGCAACTACTTAAAGTTTTTGAGGCACTGCTGGAATTTATACATGTTGGTGCCATGATCTATTTCCACTTGTGCCCACTAGAATTTTTCTAGCTAATGGAAATTCGGGTGTGAGAGTCAAAAATTTTCAAAACGAAAGGGATTGTACTTGGGTGTTTCTCCAGTGTCTATCACCTTGGTAGGTTTTGATGTCCACTTTCACTTTCATTTTAAATAAAGATTGTGAATAATTTATGACAATGGAGCTTGGTTTCTCTTTCTTTAGATATTTTTTAACTCCTATTTTGGGTCTTTATTATCTCACAATTTCTTATATGATACAACATGTAAGTTAAAGCCACCAATCTCCCCAAAATGTTCAAACTTGTTCTCTAGGGTCACCATGAGGAGGGCCATGTTGTGAGAGATATTACTGATTTATTCTTCCAACTTTGGAAAGATCTCCTCTACGTCAAACCGAGGTTGGTTACGATTGGACTCATCCAACATGACTAGGGTTCTAAAAATCCCTTCTTAAGCCAATTTCTAGATCTTGCATATTCACACAAAACCATAAATATAACTGTTCTAATATCAATATGATGTTTAACCTATCATGGATATTCCACTATAATAGTTCATCACAACAAATCTTACAATATTTTATTATTCAGTTTATTACCTTATATCTCATATTTAATAGTACTAGCATAATTCTCCAAATAATGGAAACAATTGAAACTAAAATGAAAGAAACAAGAAAATGAACACAACATCCACACAAACTAACATAATATAGTTCAACAACCTATATATTCCAATAGAGGAAGAACACCTTCAGTAACCACTCACACAACCATATTAAATATCAATACATTGATTTTTTTACGTGGTAAAACCCCTGTGGGGAAACATCCATGGCCCAAACAAACATGGTCACTTGGAGAAATTTGTTAATGCAAAATAAAATATACCAGAGAGATTTACATGATATTTTTTCACAATCGATCATCGACAAATGATCCTCCACGATCTTTAAAAAGAGATCATAGACCAATCGGGTGTTAAGCTATGAATCAATGTAGTCGTTAAGATGGAGGAGAACATGAGTCTTGAGATCACTCTATGTTAGGAATGTATTGTGACCAATTTCCTAACTACAAATGCATACTAAAGAAACACACTTTAACCTAATGACACATTAGACCGAGTTGATCTTAACTAAATACTTAGTGTCTAAATATCCTAACATACCCCCTTAAGAAAAACTTTGGATAGGATTGAAGGATTTACAAAGGTGACAAAATAGGAGAAGGAAGGAGGGATTAGAGACTATATTCCCTTAATGACAAATTCCTGAACTCCTAACATAGATCAAAGTTTGGAAAAATTCTCTTTTGTAAGAGACTTTGTGAAAATTTTTGTAACTTGATCTTCTGTAGGGAAAAAAAGAACTTGCATAACTCGATCATGAATTAGTTTTATGATGAAGTGCATGCGTAGCTCGATGTGTTTGTTGCATTGATGTTGAACTAGATATTTGGTGTTCTTTATGGCACTTTGGTTGTCGCACAAGAGGTTTTTCCGATGCTACTACTAGAATCCAAACTCTGAAAGGATCTATCAAAACCACAAGGATTCTTGACTTGCATTAACCACAACTCGATACTCTTCTTTTGTTGAATAAAGAGAAATAGTTTGTTGTTTCTTATAGGCCCACGTGACAGGTCCTAAACCGAGGATGAAAACATAACCTGCAGTATAATTTTGATGATCAAGGTCATCAACCCAATTTGAATCAGTGAAACCAACAAATAAAAGGGGCCCCATTGAGCTATAATGTATCCCCCAAGCATATTGAAGTATCATTTTAGCTTCCTTACAATGTATTTCATGGGGTGTTTTCATATATCAGGAACAAAACCAACAACAAAGGAAGTATCAGGATGGGTATGATTCAAATATAAGACGCTACCAACTAACTAACAATAAAAAGTGGAATAAACTTTGGGAGAATTACAAGTTGTAGTAAGTTTTACTCCAAACTAGAAGGGATAAGGGGTTGGTTTAGAATCATCCACGTGAAATCCACAAAGAAGGTCATAAGCATACTTATTCTCGGAAATAAATATCCATTCCTTGATTTGAAAAACTTGGAGGCCAATGAAATAGTGAAAATAGCCTAAGTGGGTCATTTCAAATTTCTTCTTAAGGCTGGTTTTCACATGGTTTAAAGTTTAGGGTCACTACCAATGAGGATAAGATCATAAACATAAATAACATGGAGTATGCAATGTCTTGCTACTTTCTTGGTATCGACATTAGGGTTAGAATGGAATCCAAAAAATCCAATGTCAAGAAGAAAGTTGTCCATTTTTTAATACCAAGCTCAAGGAGCTTGATTAGTACCATAAAGAGATTTCTTAAGGTAACAAAAGTATGGATTCATTCTGGACATAGTCAAGAGTTTGTTATATGTATATTTTTTATTTTAAATCCCCATGAAATAAGGCATATTTAAAAACCATCTAATTGACCTCCCATTTATGTTAGAGAACAAAGGAAAGAAAAAAGAAGATGGGATTCATTTTGGCTATGGGGGGGAATATTTAATTATAGTCAATGCCTTCAACTTAAGAGAAAACTTTGGAAACTAATTAGGCCTTGTGTATTTAAACACTTCCATCTAATGCATACTTAGTTTTGTACACCCATTTACATCTGACAAGTTTCTTCCTTTCAAAAGAGGTACAAGATCCCAAATATAATTCAACATTAAAGAGCGATACTCTTCATTCATTGTTGTGTCCCAATATGAATGGGTCGAAGCTTATACAAATGTTTTTGGATCATGAGTCTCTAAAAATTGAGCCAAAAGAAAAGAGGCTTGATGGAACTGTGAATGTGTCTGAAGCTTATTTGAAAGATTATCGACAAGATCACCAATTGCTGGTGCAGGTTCATGTTCAATGGACTCTTCTGCATGAAGAGGTGTATTTTCATCCTCACTGTCATCATGTAAAGAAGAAGAAATTAGAATAGGTATAGACTATGACACAAACGTTGAATATGGATTTTTATATTTTAACCTTGTACAATAAATTACTACAAATCGATTCCTAATAAAAACATAAAAGATATAATGGCACAATGGTGTAGACCCCATTTCTCTCATCGGGGATGCACGACCTCCCGGTCTAGGATCGTTCAAATATATGAGTTGAATCAACTCTTCGGGACCCTACTAGCCCCACAAAACATTTTACACAAGCCCCTTTTTCTCCTAGGCGTAGGTCCTGTGAGACCCTTGGGCTCCTGCTAAGCCCCTCTTCTCTTTCTGAAAATTCAAGTGATGGGCGCTAGCTCCCTATGCTAGGACCCTTCTTCTTCACATGAAAATGAGATATGACCTTGGGCTAGTCCTCTTCACAACTCCGTGCTTGAGATATTTTGCAAGTAGCTTTCTCTCTTTTTCCTGATCTCATAATCGAAAAATTTATCCGGGACCCGATCTAAGGTCTATGTCTCTCCCACAACCAATGACTGTGATCTCCTTCGAACTCCACCTTCGGGCAGTCCTCCCACACTTCTCTCCTCTTTCTTCTAGAGTACCTTTCCTCCTAAATGTGTGGATCTCTGCCACACGTCCTTCTAATTCCAATGGTACATATTCACTTCGCTCTTCGTGACTTTGTGAAGATTTCCCTTTGCTCGATGAAAATTCTTCCGAAGTTATTTTTCATGAACTCTCGGATATGCTTCCACGTCCTTCCTAACGATCAACGTTCAAGATATACTCTGAGCTTCAAAGTTTCAACAACCTTTCACTCCACTCAACTGAAAACTCTTGGAGAATGATTTCTCCAGACTTCCACATCTCTTGCCACTTGTTTCTCCGAATGATGGATGGTCCCGCTTGGCTTCAGGACTTTGTGACTTTGGTGAGTCCTTACTCATGTGCACACTTAGCAGTTCTCCCACATTCTGATACTTGGACTATTCTCAACCTTATGCACTCTTTTAAGAGATTCTATGTGGGATGAAACTAATCCTCCTGATCTTTTGTTGGATCAAATATTTGAGGGTCTTGTCCCTTCTGCGTCCCTCAAATGATTTTCTGGTGCCCTCCTGACAACCCAACACTCTTCCTCCAAAGATTTGTAATATGAAAATACTTTACCTCTAGCAGGGTCCTTACGCTTGACTGGCCTTCAAACGACTATCTCTCAATTCTTCATCTAAGTGTTGGTCTGGTGCACTCCTTGCACAGGTCTACCTCTAGAGTTTTCAACAACTCTGTTCACCTTGAGATTCAAAATACTTGAACCTTAAAGGTCTTTGTCTCCTTTGTTCCTTGAATGGATATCTATGCCCTCTTGGGAAATTCTGCTCAATGCACACTTGCAAAGCTTCTTTCCCTCAGGGTGTTTAGTAACTCCGGGTTTTCCTCAATTCCCCCAACACTTCAAAACATGTTTTTTCTGTTTCACTCCTTGCACCTACTCAATGCCCTCCTAACAAATTTCTACAGAGTATTCAACAACTCTGTGCTACGATTACTCTTGCATAGACTTTCCTCCAAGGTATTAAACAACCTTGAGGTTCCCATATGAGTCTATTATTTCTCTGGTGTGCCATCCTGTCACGTTCATCTCTGACTTAGAAGAGTTCAGATGCAGACTCCTTGTGCTGGCTATAGAGTTTCTAATACCCTGTTGTGCACTCCTTGCACAACCTAAAGAACCCAGAATAGTTTAACAAAACTCAAAAATAGGTAATTTCTATCCTTACCCTGTAGATGGAAACTAACACACACCTACAACATAAATCATACAAACACAAATGACATTCTTAAACAAACATCCATCACACAGGAATTTGTAAATAGTGAAATATGTTCTTTTGTATTAATATCAGAATGTCAGTTACAGTGTGTGAGCTCAGAATACAACTGAGTATTGGATCTTCTCTCCTCTCCTATCAACAACAACCTCTCAAAAAAAACTATTGGAACCCCTTCATGGACATACAATACAAAGATTTATACAAGAGGAGACTCGTCAAGTCTTTCCCTCCAACTACTCTAGTGGTGTCTAATCACCATCAAACTGCCTATCTACTGAGACATATTACAATGAGTGGAAAATCTAGTCCGAATTGGATCTAGATCCATCTTACCGTCAACCACTTAAGGTGACCTTATCTACCACTTGTACGAAGGCATGAATTGGCTCTGCTCAAGTCTTACAACATTTACTTACATTGATTACATTTAAAATTTAAAATTCAAGAGAAAAATGAGAGGGTCGACGCCTCTCCCCTCTTTGAATGCGCACCAATGTGCTAAATAGTTGGTGCATGTTGAGGTGGAGCGATGCTCCTGCATCACACACACACACACACACATTACACAAATATTTTACCCTGGAAACCTAAACCAGAAAAACCAACAACCTATTTAGAGCAATGCATCTAATCTTTTATTCATCTTATCTTCATTTTTTTTAATACAATGCATATATAGGATCATGCGGCATCCAAAAACCCCAACACATTGACTTGTGTTAGTCAACAACCCTAATTCCATAACCATAATTAGAAAACCATAGATGAAAACCATGTGTTAAAAAACCACTAAAAAACATATGTAAAAAATGCCAATTATTTTCCAAGGGCGCCACCCCCACCCTCTTTGACCCCCTCGCGTGTCCAGTGAAACAACAACACTAGGTCTACTCGTGAAAATAATATAACACATAATTAACATTCTCCCACTTGTTTTCTTTGCATATAGGGGGTTATAGGGTTACATAGTCAACAATCCAGGGAAGTAATCCCCATAGATCCTCTAAACCAAGATAAAATTTCAGTGCTCATAAATTTTGTTAATGAATCTGTGACATTCTTCAAACTGTCCGCCTTCATTAGAAGCACCTTCTTTTATTCAACCATGTCTCCCACAAAGTGATATTGAACATCAATATGCTTTTTCTTTGAATGGTAATATAGGTTCTTCACCAGGAAGATTACACTCTGACTATCACAATCGCTTCTTACAGCTTGTTGTACCAACCCAATAGCTAATCAAAATCTCTATAAACATACTTCTTCCTTTCTTACATCAGTGGCTTCCATGTATTATGCTTCTGTAGTTGAGAGTGCCACAACAAGTTGTATTTTTCTCATCCAACTAATTGCTCCTCCAAATAGGTTAAACACATACACACTTGTATGTATTCTATGATCCAAATCATTATCCCAATATGTATCAACAAATCCATGTATGTCCAACACTCTGTCCAATATTGGTCTTCCTTGGTAGCAAAATCCATAACTACTAATGCAATGCAAATACTTTAAAACACTCTTTACTACTGTCCAATGATCCTTCCCTAGTTTTGACATATACTCTCTCAAAAATCTCACTTCATATGAAATGTTCGGTCTATTACAGACCATTTCATAAATCAAACTACCAAACACACTTTCATATGAAACACGAGACATGTCCTTTCCTCTTCCTGTTTCTTGGGACACTAATTCATAGATAACTTTTCAACTACAGGAATAGGGACCCTGACCGATTTACATTCTTGCATATTAAACCTTTGCAATATTGTCTTTATATGTTTCCTCTGATTTAACCAAAGTTTCCTTTTTTCCTGATCTCTTTTAATTTCCATGCCATAATGAAATTTGCAACACCAATATCCTTCATGTAAAACTTAGAGGAAAATTGAGTTTTCACATCCTAGATAATCTCCTTGTCATTTCTTATCATCAACATATCATCCACATACAAGACCAAATAAATAAGATGATCACCGATTATTTTCAAATACATACAATGATCCTTTTTACGCCTTACGAAGCCAAGTCCCAACATATATGTATCAAATTTTTGATACCACATCCTTGGTTATTGCTTTAACCCATACATGGAATTTTTCAACGTGCATACTATCTCTTTCTTTCCCTTAACATCAAATCCTTATGAATTCTTCCTGTATATTTATTCTTTCAAATCCCCATGTAGGAATTGTATCTTCACATCCATATGTTCTACATCAAAATAAAATGCAATAGCACTAGATAAAATAAATCTAATATAAGTTAACTTTACAACAGTAGAAAAAAATTCACCAAAGTAAATTCCCTCTACTTGCACCCATAAAATTAAGGAGAAGAAATTGGACCACATAAGTCACTATGAACAAGCTGCAAAGGGGCTAAGGCATTCCAAGAGGCATTTTTGTCAAAATTTCCCCAATGATGTTTGTCAAGAACACAAATGGCACAAATGCCATCTCTTCAAGTAACAATAGGAATTCCAGTCACCATCTGTTGATTACATAGTTGTTTCAATGAGTGATAGTTTAGATTACGATACCCCTCATGCCAAAGTTTTCGCAAGTCATCGCTATGAGTAACAAAAACTGATGGAAATATGATGACCCAAAGTTGTCAAACTTGTACAACTTGGTAATATCATCAAGAATTCGAGTTGTGATGACATGCTTAGGATCTTTTAAATCCTTAATTATAACCTAGCGAGGTGAAACCTCTATGGTTTTTCCTTCACTTGAATCAATGTTCTGATATATTGATACAATGTTGTAGGAAAGACTTGGAACACATAATACATCATTGAAATGATTGTTATCTACCTGAACTGTTCCATATCCCTACAACACTGAGAGATGTATCATCACCAATATATATTTTCTTGGTGTTACATTCATTTAGAGTAGAAAATATGGATTTATCCGTATCCATATGATACAATGCTCTAGAATCAATAAGCCACTAATCATAAGAATAAGTAGAAGTTACATTGAAGGAGAAACCAAAAGTAGAAAGTGCATGTTCATGAGAAGAATAGTTAAAAGAAGAAGAATAAATAAGGATTTTGTGCTTCTTCATCACTACTTCTGAAGATTCCATCTTCTTAAAACATTTGGACCCCACATGACCATCCTTCCCACAAAATTTGCAATGTCTATCAGTCTTCTTACTTTTTATATTTTTCTCCTTTGTTGCCATTAGGATTGGAAATTGGTTGAGAGGGTTTGGGACCCTTTTTTTGAGCATGTGTTGTCATTGATGTCAATTGGGGTCATCATTGAGGACAAGTTTTGGGGTAATTGATGTTAAGTAAGATGACAACCAATGAGAGAAGATTGAGGAGAACTTGTACAATCAAGATCATATTTTAAGTAAGTAAAACAGTTTGAGACCTTCCAAGGATTCCATGAAGCCTCAAGGATAGCCTAATGTGTCTTACCAATTGGAAATCCTTGAGGTATCCCTTGGAAATCTCATAGATATATTTAGGAATTATTGTGGACTGAGACCTTGTTATACTAGCCCTTCGAGCCATGAAGATTGGATGAAGATGGAATGGAAGCCCTTTCATAAACGTAGATTAGCTTGGAGCACTTTAGAAGAGTAGTGAAGAATCGAACCTTGGACCAAAGCGTTGAGGTCTTTAGTCCATAGGAGTATAACTCTATTAAATTCATGTGTGAGCTTGATTACATGCATTTATATTAATGTCTATATATTTGGAACAAATAATGAAATCCCCGATTCTTTAGTCTGAGAATATTAATAGTTTGTGAAGGGTAATTTGGTGATCATATAAACCAAATTGAAGACATTTGTATATAAGGTAATTTGGATTTCATGATAAAGAGGAGTAAAGGACGAGATTGTTCAATAAAATTGTCATTGATGTCCAAGGTTAGAAAATGGATTAAATATAAATGTTACCTTGGTATCATTTTAATAAATACAAAAGTGAAAAGTTAAGAGGAAACAAAGTTTACTTAAAAGTGGAGTAAAAATAAAAGTTAATTAAATACAAATATGACTTTAATAAATAACAAAAGTTGAAAAGTTAGGTGGAAGTGGATTTTACATAAAATAGGACTAAATATGAAAGTGTATTAAAGAAAAAGGTAAAAGTGAAGTGGAGTTAAAGAAAAAGGGTATGAAAGTGTATTAAAGAAAAAGGCAAAAGTGAAGTGGAGTTAAAGAATAAGGTAAAAGTGAAGTGGAGTTAAAGAATAAGGTAAAAGTGAAGTGGAGTTAAAGAAACATGGTAAAAGTGAAAGAACGCATGGTATGTGCAAATGGTATTTGCAAACCATGGTGGTATTTACCCATGGTAAGGTAAAAAGTGAATTAAAAATTAAAAAGGGAAAAATCAATTATTATTTAATTAACAGTCACGACTTTTCAATAAGAACATGACTTTTCATATAAAATCTTATCGAAAAGTATAAATAAAGAAGAGGGTTATGATAAAAAAACTGGATATGTGGGTAAAACAATAATAATTCATGAGCATATCATTTGAGGTGTGACAATAAAACATCATTTAGGAGCGATAGTTATATATTGGAAAAAGATCAGATTTGGTGTTCAAGAAAGAGGACTCAAGAAAATAAGAATTAAAGAGCGCATACCAAATTTTGTGAAGATAAAAGAAATAGAGGGGACTCAATAATATAATTTAGAAGATCAAACAAAAGCAGAGTCCAAAGGAATAAATTGGAGTTTGAAATTTAAACATGAAATAAGGGTGGAAGGGTGGAGAAAGGGAGGATTGGAGTCCTCTATATTTTGTAGACTGGACAACAGGGAGTTGCATCTTCCTTCAAGTTGGTTCTTGAAAAAAATGGGATTGGTGTCTCCTTGAGTTGGTGGTCAAAAATAGGGGATTGGTGTCTCCTTCAGTTGGTGCTCAAAACGGGGGATTGGTATATCCTTTAGTTGGTGCTCAAAAAAAGGGGATTGGTGTCTCCTTCAGTTGGTGCTTAAAAAGAGGGGATTGATGTCTCCTACAAGTAGTAGCTTGCAAAATAAATGTAAAATTTATATAAACATATAAAAGAGAATCAATGGTTTTTTCTCTCATTTGGGTTTCCACGTAAAAATATCTTGTGCACTGTGTATGATGTTATGCGATGATGAATGGTACTATTAATAGTTAATGTTTATGTAGTGTGATTACAATGGTAAAAAGTGCTCAATATTGATTCACCACCCCCCCTCTCAGTATTGATGAATATTCCAACAATTGGTATCAAAGTTGGTTCCTTCATTTACAGTTTAACCACTGGAAGGAAGATCATTACAACACACATGGGAATAGAAGACCTTTCATCAAAAGGAGATCCCTGGTTTGATGGATCAGACTACTTTACATGAAGTCTAAATATGAAGGCATACTTTCAAGCTCTTGAGGCTGATGTATGGAATAAGTTAACAATGGATAAACCCCTCCAAAAGCCAGACCAAAATTCACTATTGCAAAAATATTACATAGATGCCATGCAATAGCAAAGAATGACATTCTGAATAACTTATCAGATGATGTGAAAGCTAAGGTAGGGCCACAATATTCAACGAAATATATCTACGAAAAATTCGAGGATTCATATTTAAGAAAAACCTCTATGAATGTTGATCAAAGAAATGAAGAGGATCAAAAGGAAGAGAAACGAAGAAAAGAAGAAAATTCAAAAAATCCAAATGAATATCAGACCAAATCAAAATCTCATGATGCAAACCTTGAAGGAGCACCCTATTATGAAGATGAAGAAGTTGCAGTTGAATTGGAAGTAGAAATTATTAGTTCCCTAGATGAGTTAAGAAAGGAAAGAAGAAAAATTTAATAACTTAAGAGAGGCATTCTAGTTTGTGAAGAAATTTTTAATTAGAAGGAAGATGTTGATACCCTGAAGATGCAGTTACAAGAAGTTGTGTAAACCCAACAAATATTCATGACCCAACTAAAATAAAAGGATGTTGAAGTTATGTATTTAAAAGAGGAGATTGAAACGATGAGAAAGGATGCTACTAACTCTAGTAAGGAAGTTGAAGAAAATATTTCAGAATTTGAAAAGGAAAATCAATCTCTAAAAGATTAGTTGCAGAATACCCAAGAGGGAATTAAAGAAGTTGGATAGATCATGGGTGAACAAAATACTCAGCTATATAAAAGAGAAGAAGAGGCTAAAAGATTAAAAGATGAATTTGTTGGTCTAAAAGAGAATATGCATAGGCTGTAAACACAACAAAGAACATATGACAAGTTCTGGAAGAGAACTGAAGTCTTAGGAGACATCCTAAATTGTCAAAGATCCCCATATGACAAGACTGGAATTGGATATGGTACCAAGCAAGAGCCTACTATTGAAAAATAAAAGTTTATATCATCAATAAAGGAGAATGATGGAAAGATTCATAATGTTGCAAACAACTTGAGAAATTTAAATGAAGAAAATTGTAAGGAAAAGGATTGTGATCAACTAAGAGGTGCAAAGAAAAGACCAAGAAGGACTACTCCTCTAAGAACACAAACAATGGCTAGGTATCAAAGTATTTTTCATGGCTATTTATACACTTGAAATAATTATGGTCAAAAGGAAATCCATTGCATAGCTCATGACCTAAATACTCAAGTAAAAAACAAAGGCATGGTTTCTTTTAATATTCAATGTTACAACTGTCACAAGTATGGGCACATTGCAAGATATTATAGACAAGTTTGGAGGAGGAAGGATCGGACTCAAATCAAGATGGTTAAATCAATAATTCTCATCTAGATGGAAGTCAAGAGTATCTAGATGATAAAACATAATACATTACCAATTGTTTAGTCCAAGCAATCTCAAGTGTTGAAAAAGACTCTACACATAAAGTTGACCAATTTATTGGAAGGTGGATGCCCAAAGAAGATTCTAAGGAATAATATGAAAGAGTCCCTATTGCACCAAATAAAGAAGAATGATTTATTACTCAAAGTAGTGATGATGAATTTAATGTTGATAGTGGCCTACCTTGCAACAATCCTACCCTATGTTGGAACAACATTGGTCAGTAAAAAGACATGAGAGTGAAGGAAGAAGTACTTGAGGATAATATTAAAGGACCTAGAAGACAATTCTATGTTTTTTACTATTTGGACAGTCATGAAAATATATAATCATAGTGTTGCAATAATGAACCTGATGATAGTTGAAAACAATTTGTTGAAGGATCTTGGAGAATCCCTTGAAGTGAACTTAAAATTCAATAACAAATTCCTTTTTGAAAACATATTGTGGAGTGGTATGAATTGAATTCTTGAAGTTCTTAAGCTAATCCAAGTGTTGCATATGACTGTGTATTTGGAATTGACAATAAGATATTATGCTTGAGGCTTGATTATGATCCATAGAAAAAATATTTGGTTGATGAGTATCCCACCCATTTGTTAAGGAATTTCAAAGGAATTGCTTGACGCATGTTCAACATCATTTCTTGTGATCAAATGGACAGAAGTGGAGATGCAAAATACTGAGAGAATAAATAGTTTGGTTGAGATGATTATCGTTTAGGCATGTTTGTTTCCATTAAAAATGGAAAATCTAGTTGATAAATGGATCTAATATAATCATGACAACGGGAGTAGAGTTCATTAATCAAAACTCTAAGCTATGTCATAGGGGGAGTAGATCCATGAAGACTACTTACAATAGTAATGAACATAGAACAAAAGTATATGAGGTCTCGATGGGTGAAAGTCGTTAGAACTGAGGCAAAGATCAATGATGCATTGAGGAAGAACTTGACAAGTTCATGACATTTGAATATTTGCTTGGAACATTTTGAAGAAAAAATTAATGAGGACTTTGTAACAGTGAAGGAGAAGAATTTTCTCAGGGGGGAAGCCCCGAGGAGAAGTATAATGGATTGGATCATGTGAATAAATTATTGAGCAGACTGGGAAGTGAATAAAGGCAGAGAAAAATGAGGACATACTTAAGTTGATAGTGGACAGTTTGGAAGAAGAAGACATAGAAATGTTCAGAAGATGATGATATTTAAAAAAAAAATCATCCCTTAAGGTCAGAAGGAGGGAAAAAGAAGTCAGATAGAGAATGAGATTAGCTTCATCAAATATAGGTATTCTTTAAGAAAAACACATAATTTAAAGAAGTTTGAGGACTAATAATAATCTTAGTAAGAACATATTCATGATGACAACCTGTAGATCTTGGTGTTTTATATGATCATATATTTGACATTGAAAAATATTTATTGAGAACAAGGCTTGATCATGGTTCATGACAATAATGAATGCTAGTTGAATATATTTGTAGCATGTTCATTTTTAGTTTAGCTCGTGAAAGATATTTCATGATTAGTTGGACTATGATAAGTTCCATAGTTAGATCCCACATTATCTCAGGGGGAGAAGGCCAACGGAGATAACTCATGAGGCAATCAACAATACTCCCGAAAAGGGTATCAATAGATATGTCCTTGACATCTTTTATAAATAGAGAGAATGACCAAGATCAAGCTCAGAGGGTGTAGTATCATGAAAACCACTTTCAACAATAATGCATCCAGAAAGGTTTCTCATGAATTTTTGTTGAATGAAAATTTCTAGAACATAAGTGAAGATCCTTGATGCTTTTTAGAATTGTTTTTTGGCACATCCAATCATATTGAGGCATGTGATAGCGAGGGAAGTCAAGGAAAATAATATCTATTCAAACAAAAAAACGTTGAGGTCTTCTTGACAATGAAGTACAACAAAGACTCCTTAGAAACCTTTGACATTGATGTCAAAGGGGGAGAAAGAAATCCTAGTAAAACAAGACTATCAAACATTTTTCAAATATGATGATGAATAAGAAATAGCCTAAAGGGAGATATAACAACTCAATGATGACAATCCTAAAGTTGTTTTACTTAGGTGTTGCCATCAATGCCAAAGGGGGATATTGTTGAGAATGTGTTGTCATTGATGTCAATTGGGGTCATCATTGAGGACAAGTTTTGGGGTCATTGATGTCAAGGAATATGACAACCAATCATAATATATTGAGGAGAAGTTGTAGCATTAAGATCATATTTGATGAAAATAAAATAGTTTGAGACCTTGCAAGGAGTCCATGAAGCCCCAATGATAGCCTAATTTGTCTTACCAATTGGAAAGCCTTGAGGTATCCCTTGGACATATCATAGAGAGCTTTAGGAAGTATTGTGGACCGAGACCTTGTTGTACTAGCCCTTGGAGCCATGAAGATTGGATGAAGATGGAATGGAATCCCTTGCATAAAAGTAGATCAACTTGGATCACTTTAGAAGAGTAGTGAAGAATCATCCATTGAAGAATAAGATCAATCCTTAAATAATGAATTCTTCTAGTCAATATGGACCAAAGCATTGAGGTCTTTAGTCCTCAAAGAAACCTATTGAAGGTCGTGAAAAAATCCTCCAAAACCCTTAGATGAGATTACGAGTAGGATCTTGTATAAAATGTTTATTGTTAAAAAACATGGGTCAATATGGTCATCATTTTCAATGGCTAATATGGTATTGTCATTGAGACAAGCCCGTGCATTATCAAAATCTTATTGTGTAGTCATTGTTTTCTCCCCAGGACTATAACTCTATTAAATTCTTGTGTGAGCTTGATTACATGCATTCATATTAATGTCTATATATATGGAACAAAGAATGAAAGTCTCGATTGTGTAGTTCAAGAATATTAATGGTTTGTGAATTGTAAATTGGTGATCATATAAACCAAATTGAAGATCTATATGTATAACGTAATTTGGACTGCATGGTAAAGAGGAGTAAAGGGGAAGATTGTTCAATAAAATTGTCATTGATGTGAAAGGTTAGAAAATGGATTAAATATAAATGTGACCTTGGTATCATTTTAATAAATACAAAAGTGAAAAGTTAAGTGGAAACAAAGTTTAAGTAAAAGTGGAGTAAAAATAAAACTTAATTAAATACAAATATGACTTTAATAAATAACAAAAGTTGAGAGGTTAGGTGGAAGTGGAGTTTTAAAAGAGGATTACATATGAAAGTGTATTAAAGAAAAAGGTTAATGTGAAGTGGAGTTAAAGAAAAAGGGTATGAAAGTGTATTAAAGAAAAAGGTAAAAGTGAAGTGAAGTTAAAAAAAAGAAGGTAAAAGTGAAGTGGAGTTAACGAAAAATGGTAAAAGTGAAAGAGCACATGGTATGCGCAAATGGTATATGCAAATCATGGTGGTATTTACCCATGGTAAGGTAAAAAGTGTATTAACAAGTAAAAATGGAAAAATCAATTATTATTTAATTAAAAGTCACAACTTTTCAAGAAGAACGTGACTTTTCATATAAAATCTTATGAAAAAGTATAAATAAATAAGAGGGTTATGAGAAAAAAAAGTATATATGGGTGAAAAAATAATAATTCATAAGCATATCATTTGAGGTGTGAATATAGAACATCATTTAGGAGTGATAGTTATATATTGAGAAAATATCATATTTGGCGTTCAAGAAAGCAAACTCAACAAAAGAAGAATTCAAGAACATATACCAAAGTTTGTGAAGATAAAAGAAACAGAGGGGATTCAGTGATATAATTTAGAAGATAAAAAAAGAAGCAGAGTCCAAAGGAATAAAATGAAGTTTGAAATTTAAACATGAAATAAGGGTGGAAGGGTGGAGCAAGGGAGGATTGGATTCCTCTACATGTTACAACCTGAACAATAGGGAGTTGCATCTTCATTCAAGGTTGTGCTTGAAAAACATGGGATTGGTGTCTCCTTGAGTTGGTGCTCAAAAAAAAGGGATTGGTGTCTCCTTGAGTTAGTGCTTAAAAAGAGGGGATTGGTGTCTCCTACAAGTAGTAACTTGTAAAATAAATGTAAAATTTATATAAACATATAAAAGAGGATCAATGGTTTTTCTCTCGTTTAGGTTTCCACGTAAAAATATCTTGTGCATTGTGTATAATGTTATGTGATAATGAATGGTACTGTTAATAGTTAATGTTTACATAATGTGATTAAAATGGTGAAAAGTGCTCAATACTGATTCAACCCCCCCCCCTCTCCCNCTGCTCAGTATTGGTGACTATTCCAACACCTTTTTTTGCTTGTTGTTTCCCCCCTCCCTGCTCAGTATTGGTGACTATTCCAACACCTTTTTTTGCTTGTTGTTGTGTCATGGATGTTTCTTCTTGAGATAATTGGATTTATTGTTTTGTTGAGCCACTAATATTTTGGAGGTACCTACAGTGATAATCACTCAAAGTTGCACAAGTTTATCTTTCTCTCTAATCAAAGCATCACAAAAAGACTCAAGAGAGGGATTTCGGTAAGCACTCTCTAGAGCTTCTCTGATGGCATAAAAGGTAGATACATAAAAAAAAATATGAAATACCAAGATTAGAAAGAATAATATAGATGCATTGGTCTTCCTTCAGATCTATTTTACATTTTATACATACAATTCTAAGTGTTTTGAACTTAGACAAATAGTCTTCAATGTAAGGAAAATCATTGGGACTTAAATTCATTAATTGATTTTCTATATGGTGGGCTCGGATAATGATGTGTTTACCAAACAAAACTTCAAGTTTTTCCCAATATTTATCTCGGCCATAAATTCTCTAAAGTTGAAACCTTGAATTATGAGAGATGGACATTCCAATTATTCCACATGATTTGTCATTCTTATTATCCCATTTGAATTTATTTTCATCATCAATGGGTTATTTTTCTTTTCCCAAGGTAATCTGGTACAATCCTTTACTTCTTAACACATCCCCCACATGGGATTTCCATGAGAAGTAGTTGGTACTAGTAAGAAAAATATCACTAGGAGAAGCAATATCAAATATACAGAGAATATGGATTTAAAGGCTAAAATTGATGGCCTGAATGGAAATTTCTCAAAAAGATAAGATGTTTAAAAAAAATGACACTAAAAATGAACTTTGAATGTGAAAGCTACGCCCTTTTGAAAAAAGGCATAAATGATAACCAAAGAGCCACATGGAAAGTAGAAGTTGGTGCATGTGATGATAATCCTCCTAATTGTGCCTATAAGCTCACTTTTAAATAAGTTGTTTAGGAAGTAACCCACTTTTATACAATAAGAGAGAATCACTTTTACAATGAACTTACTTTGTAAATGAATGTTGCATGCAAAAAATAACTTAAAGTACAATATCAAAGCTATTTAATAGTGATTCACTTTTATAATTAAGTGAAATGCACTTTACAATGAATGCATGCAAATTTTCAAAAAACAAAAAACAAAAAAGAGACTTGAACTCAAGACCTCTTATTAAGTAAAGTAATTTTCAACCGAGTGAGTTAGTGAAAAACACATTGTAGTCTTAAGAGGGAGGATTGGGGGTGTTTTTGTTGCTGTTGTGGAAGACAACCTTAGAGACATCCTCAATAAAAACTTGTTTTCATACATTCACACACAAAAACAATTCTCTTCTCGATAACAACAAGGGTTATATCTCAGTTAGCTTACTTGGAAAATGTAATTTTTCCCTTTGTTTCTGATTTACCTAGATCGCATAGAGCACACAATAAAGAGCATACAAAGACAAGAAAACCCTTTCCACTCCGTTGTTGATTTTCTGAGATCACATAGAGCGCAAGGTAAAGAGCATACATATATCTAAAAGAGTAAAAGCCTAGAAATAAAAAAACAAAAAATCAAAATATTATCTCCGTAAAATTTAAAACAACGTAATCAAGCTTTATACCTCTGTATCTAACTGAAATGGTCGTATCTCGAGAAAACGAAAACTTTTTTGAGTGAAATGAAAAATGTTCCTAACTAAAAAAATCACTCTGGATGAAATGGAATAGTTCTCTTAACCTAGAAATGTATGCAAATGGCAGAAACTAGAGATTTATCAACACAGATTCAAGATCTCAATCTACAATGGGAGTGAGTCTTCAAATTCTCTTTGATACCAAGTTCAAGAACACAGGTATTCCAACAAAGTATGTAAACCTTCAATATCCACTCACACAACCATATCAAATATCAACATATTGATGTTTTTACGTGGTAAAACCCCTGTGGGGAAACATCCATGGCCCCAACTAGCAAGGTCACTTGGAGCAATTTATTAATGCAAAATAAGATATTACAGAAATATTTACAAGAGAGATTCTCACAATCGATCATCGGAAAATGAAACTTCATGATATTTAACTAAATATCATGGACCAATCGAGTGTTAAGCCATGGATCAATGTATTCGTTAAGATCGAGGATAATATGAGCCATTGAATCACTCTATGTCAGGAACATATCGTGACCATCAGATTTCTTAACTACAAATGCATACTAGTGGATGCTAAATAAACACACTAAGAAACACACTTTAACCTAACAACACATTAGAACAATTTGATATTAACTAACTCCTAAGTGTCTAAATATCCTAACAAATATGTGACTTGGGAAATCCATTATGAGAGAAAACCAAACTAGAAGGTGAGGCATATGCTCTTCTTTTTATTTCTTAGTTATGAAATGAAAGTACAAACAAAGGGTCACTCACTATGGATTTTCCATGGAATCTATCACCTAAATGGCTGCTACATAATATGATACCTCCTTTATTATGCTTCAATATCCCAATTCTATATGCTCTACTCAACCAGGGAACAATAACAATACCAAAAGAATGGAACTCCTTCCTTTCCTAGCATCCAAGTATTTAACATATCATGATAGTCATCTAAAATTAGAGTTATGGTTTTTGCATGCCTCAACCCTTAATTAGTATTAGGCTTTTGAACCCACTATAATATTCTTAAAATTACACACATAACTAGCCCCACATGTGTGAGTAACAATGGATAACATGGAATCCACTTAGTACCATGGTGGTCAACAAAGTAGGTCAACTTATAGGAGGCATAAATTCCACATATGAACTTTGATTGAGGTGATTTGCATGCCATTGGAAATATTTCAGTGTGTAGAACAATGTTGAGGGGTTGGGAGCTATGTTCACAAAGTTTTGATCCCAAAAAATTTCATTTGATCCCTCAAATTGGATTTAGAAACTTTTGTACCCAAAATCAACAAGCTAGTAACAACCCCTAAAATGGGTTGTACAATCCAATTCCTCCAATTACTCCACCAAACAAGTATCAAGATAAATGAAAAAATATATAATGATCCATTCTAGATCATACATTCCCACCCACATGATTTATGTGTTAGTGTAGATGTGTTTTATTATTATATTTTGGAACCTCCACTAGGGAATTCTCATCAAACATTACCTCTCTCAATAAAAAGGCTCAAACACACCCCAATCCACTCCAAGTGCTCAAACAACAAGTCCTACCCAATATTGCAACATAGGAGGTCAAGCCCCTTACAATATAAAAAAAGTTAACCATCGAGGATTCACACCACTTTATCCCAAATTGACACTTTTTTCTACCCATAATCAAGTTTATTATGGAAATTTATTCTATCCTTCCTACCAAGTAGATCTACAACCTCCTATCTCATGTAGGACATATCATGAAATCATGCCCTACATGTGACAAATTGAAGACAATTTTGTTATATAACTTGTGTAACTTAGAGTTTCTTTTAAGAATCTCTCCATCCATAAGAGGTTGTTTTGGATAACCCTCAAACCCCTCCTTCCACTTGGCCTTTGTACCTTCACCCAAGCAATATGAGTAACATGAGGCTCTCCCTTCTCCAAAAAGGAATAATAGAAATAATCATGAAGATTTAGATATTTACCCTTCCCCTATTTCAAACAAATGGTGCAAGTAACATAAGAAAAACACTCACAAATTAGATGATGTATCCTTTATCATAAAAGGTATTCCTCTTCTCAACAAGGTTAATGACCTACCCTAGTCCAATTTACTACCTCTAACCATGATACTTCCCCAAAATAAGATGTTACATCTCAACTTGACACTTCTTCAATATAATATATTCTTCCTCAACCTATTGATGTGATTCCTTCTCCTAGACAAAAATCCGCATAAAAGTTTTTTGAACCACTACCTCTATCTCAAGCTTTGGGTCATGTTCCTTTGTGTTAGCACTCTGTAATTTTCTCAAGGCTGTGGAGGCAATCACAGAGGAAACATCAAAACTTCTTTGAGTCAAGGATCTATCCCTCCAAGACTCGGAGAGGGATCTCTTTGTCAAATTTATCTTTGTTAGAGATTTGATCTTAGGCTAGCTATGCAGAACAGGATATGTTCTTGGATTTTTCTGGTTGAGATAACAAAAGAAGACCATTGGGATATGGGGTCTGTGACAAGTTTGAAATTAAACACAGGTCTATAAGGTATTTCCACAAGGCAAGGTAATGCATACATTGGATCCTTTACAAATAAAATGATGTAGAAAAGGAACAAACGAGATAATGAACTAAAACAAAAAAGCATTCAAGAATTTCTTCATTGTAGTATCAGAGGGAAAACATTTAGATTTTTAAAAGCTCGACATAGAGTATAGTGGATAAATTATGCGCTAAATCTCCCTTTAAAAATCATAAAGGGAATAACATAATGATAACTGAGAAGGATCACATTCAACGAAGAGAGGAAACTTCACCAATGTTAACATGCAGGAATCCTGTGAAAAAGTCCATTTATCTCTGGTCAATCTGACAAAATATTACAGAGAATAGACTTCTGGGTGCAAGAATCATACCCTTTTACATTAAAATCATCTGAGTAAATAGGATAGATCCCCCAACAAGTTGTGTAATTTGGTTTTAACCACCTTGGCCAAAAATAGCTACAAATCCCCAAAAATCCGGAACTGCAAATTTGGCCGAATTTTTTGAAAACAGGGGTACACTCAGTCATTTATTTATCCCAATCAGTGACAGATGTGAAAAATCCAAAGGAGGTTATTTTATATTAGCTTGTCTAAAGAAACAACCTCCTTCATTTTCTCAAATTTTGATTCCACCTCGCTGAAACAACTCTCGTAAAATTAGGACTGTAACAGGAAAAACTAGAAATCCGAAACATGAGGTTGAAAGACAGCCTCGATTCTCCCAACTGGTGGAACCTTTGAAAAAAATTGGGAGATTTTTTTGTTCTTCAGCCTATTATGAACAAAAAACTCTTTTGGTTTTTTAAATTTCATCTTTGTTTGCCTAGAATCTGCTTCGCAAGACGAGGTGTCAAAACTGGAAGAACAATGGTTTCGTGAAAATGAGGGAGGGCAGTTTTGGAGAGGTAAGTGGTATTCAGGACCCCCCTGAGGTGGTAAGTGGTATTGGCAGGGGGGCAGGTCTTATGAAATGGATGGATGACACATTGGGATAGGGCCCACTGGAAAAACTGCCTCATTCCAGACCCCCCCCCCCCACCGTTAAAGGCAGAACGGTCGAGGGGGTCCAGAATCACCTGTAGACCGTCCATCTGCATGTTGTCATGATGACCGTAGATCTATGCACACTTGTTAGTCACCATTCCATACCCCCCCTAAACCATTAAAATAAAAACAATCGAGGGGGTCTGGAATCCATTGTCAGTCGTTGATCTATGCACCGCTAGATCGACCGTCGATCTAAGCGCGTTCTTTATTCTCCGGGTGTGAATGCAACAAAAATTTAGGCTTAGTTATTTTTGTGGGTTTTGTGTGCTTCTTCCCTTGATTTTCTCATGATGGGGTTAGGAAAAACCACTCAGCATAAAAAATCATGAATTTTCCTTTTCCTTTCCTTTCCTTGAAACTAATTTGCAGAAATCAAATATTATTTGCAAGCCAAAATACACCTAGAGAGAAAACATTCCAGTCACCATATGATACTATGAATTATAGGGTTATAACAATGGCTCCACCTGGGATGGAAGCTCTTTTGGGAGGTGTCAAGAACCACTGAACTCTGAATATGCAGATCGGTGCTTTATTCATTGGGCCAATCCAAAAATCTTATTCTGAAACCTGTACCTGTTTTGATCTTTGCAATTGAAAACCAAATCAAAATGAACACTGTTGAAAAAGAGATGCTTAGAATGTTGAGCTTATTCATGCTCCCTTAACTACCCTATACTGCTGAAAATCATGTTAAATCAAATAATACAAAAATGCCAATGAAGCCAATCAAGTAGTCGTTGAGACCAGTGGAGTACTTGATTGCCTATTAGCACAGTAAAAAAGGCAGCTTGACCTTTTGCCCATAGATTCAAAACTGTAAAGTGTAAAGGCCACTACTGAAAACATGATTGATCTTTACAATAGAGACCTCGACAATATTGAAGAACAAAAGTAATGCCAGAGATAGATTGAGTCTCTATAGTGAAAAATTTCTCCATATAGGTGACTATAGGATCAAGGTAGAATTGACCTATTCCTTGATTTTTAGATTCAGCCAAGTGAGTAACATGCTTTGGCGTC
Organism: Picea engelmannii; assembly: GCA_009831015.1. Taxonomy (NCBI): domain Eukaryota; kingdom Viridiplantae; phylum Streptophyta; class Pinopsida; order Pinales; family Pinaceae; genus Picea; species Picea engelmannii. The sequence continues at coordinate 32,321 of ML779427.1, forward strand.
GTATCTATGCTACTTGCATCCTCATGCACTTCTTGACATGGCTGCAAATTTTCTGATGGGTCTTGAAATGATACCTTTGTTGAAAAAGACAATGAAGTTGCTTGCCTGATCATGTTGATATCATAACAGATTTTTATCCCATGTCTGGATGATGGAAAATGACTTTGACAACCCAAGTCATCCAACACATCAGATATTGGATCCTGTAGAAATTGAAATGACTCTTGCATTGCTTCCACCGAGACTTCTTGATTTTATGTGTGTTTATCCTTTAACATATACTCAAGATTCTTTTTCAAAAACTGAAATGAATTAAAGCATAATGGTACAGAGTTATTTTGGTCTAACTCATAATTTGTCTTAGGCTTTAATATTTCATCTAGAATGACGCAACCTGCCCTCGATGGCACCGTCGCTCTCTCCACGGTGCAAGTCGTCCACTCTTGTGCTTGTCAGGACAATTCTCGGCTTCCTAACAACAAAGAATTGTGGATCCTCATTCTTATCCAGCTCTGTGAGAAGCTCGTTCCCACTCATGAGAAGTATCGTGCTGCTCACTTCCGGCTTCACTTCCTTATCCTTTACCGGATGCAATGTATGTGATTTCCCATCCTTCTCCAAGGTGTATGTGTTCATCCTCCCATCATGAACAACATTCTTATCATACTGCCATGGTCTACCCAATAAAACATGAAAGACATCCATGGGAATGACATCACACAGAATTTCATCCCTATATTCACCCATTTTAAAATTGACCAAGCATTGCCTTGTAACACATACCTGGTGTCCTTTCTGCAGCCATGTCACTTTATATGGACTCGGGTGTTTATTCGTTTTCAGCTCCAGCTTTTCCACCATCTCGGTCGAAACGAGATTATCGGTGCTTCCGCTGTCCACTATGACCTTGCATTTCCAACCCTTGGTCTTACAAGTCATCCGGAACAGTCTGCATCTTTGCGCTGAGTTGTCCACCTCTTTCTCAGGCTTCAAGAGAGCCTTGTGCACTGTTAGTGATTTCCCACTTCCGGTGCCTTCATCTTCCACGTGACGCCTCTGCGCCTCAGTGACGTGAGTTTTTCCCCTGTCCATTTTCCTCTCTGGACAATCCACGGCTTTGTGACCATCTTTACCACATGTAAAACATGTGATAATTCCTCCTCGGCCTCTTCCTCTACCTCGGGTACGAGGAAATGTGTTGGCGTCAGCATATCCTCCCTGCTGATCATCTTGCTGCCTCCTCGGTTCAGAAATTTGTTGCTGCTGCTGTGAGGTTCCACCTCTCTCAGCTTTACCCTGAGGTCTCTGAGTTCTTTCTTGGGCAACGGTCTTACCCATGGGCTGGCTCTTGCCTCGCCCTCGCTGTCCCTGCTTGCGGTTCAACTTTTCCTCGGCTTTTAGAGCCATCTGGTATGCATCCTCAACAGTTCGGATGGTGACCATACTCAATTCATCCTGAATGTCATACCTGAGACCATTCAGGTACCTCACCACTTTTTCGTCATCACTTTCTCGATGACCAGCTCGAATGTTGAGCCTATAAAATTCCTCAGTGTATTCTTTCACCGTCATCAACTTCTGTCTCAGGTTCTGCATGCGCCTGAACAGTGTGATCTGGCAATCTCTCGGGATGAACTTCGCCTTCATCTTAGCGATCATCCGATCCCAGCTCTTGATCTTTTGCTTGCCTTTGGGACGCCTGTCTGCCTGCATCTCGTCCCACCATAAGGCTGCATGTCCCTTCAGCTTCATGACGGCATGCCTTACCTTCTTGTCCTCTTCGATGTCTTCGTAATCGAAGTAGGTGTCGAGTGCTCGGATCCAATCCAGCAACTCTTCGGCGTTTAGACTTCCCTCATAGACGGGAATGTCCATTTTCATCTTCGAGCTCATCCTCGAAATGGCTCTGATCAATCTCTCTGTCGAGGCATCCTCTGTCGTGACTTATTCTTCGGCATGTCCAGCTTCCTCTTCAATCTCGGGATCACTGAACTCTGCTGCACCAGCACCACGTCTCTGGGTGGTCTCTATTTCTTCAAGTCTGGCTCGAAGATCTCTCATCTCTCGCTCCATCTCAGCATTACCCACTGGCCTACCCCTTCTTCGGGCATCCCTGTCCTCACGATCAGGTGACTGCCTTTCTCTCCTGGGCGGCATTATGTTTCTTCTGTCTCTGCTTCAGAAAACAAAGACACTCCCACTCTGATACCACTCTGACGCAACCTGCCCTTTATGGCACCGTCGCTCTCTCCAGGACCTTCAACGACGCGGCCCGAAGAGTTAGCAACTCTTTGAACTCCCTCAGGAGTCTTTTACCCACAGTACTCTTCTCGACGATCTCCCCTTCACTAGTCGGGAAATCGGGTTTTGCGGACTCACGAACCTTGTGTGCACCTCCCGTGCAATATGAAACTCTGAACCCCGATCCCCGATATCAACAGTCAACACCTCTATGTATCGGAGATTTCCCTATCGGGAAATCGACAGATGAAAGGTGGCAATTTACTCACCTTTCAAAACCCCAAACGCCGATGTGCGATGCCACGTGTTGTTCTCCGCTCCATCTCCGTGGGACCTGTCGTAACTCGGGACTTCGCTGTTTCTCCATGCTCCCTTCGACTTTGAAACCTCCGAAGTGCAAAGTCCTGACTCCTCGGGATCTCGTGCCACCTGTCCCTCTGATGATCGATGGCTCCGATTAAATCGGGAAATCACAACTCGCGATTTCGACGTGCATGCAACTCTTGCACTCACCAACCCCGATATGTCGATGTTCGATGACGACAGATTCTGTCATGCACCTGCGAGTTAACACCCTCGCAACTTCTCTGCGATCTAACGGTCTGCGGGATTTCTCGACTCTCCACAACAATTGCAAATCGTCGATTCTCTTCCTCTTGAAGAGTTCTCTGCTTCACCACCTTCGTCCTGGGTGAGCGAAGTAAAGGTACTATCCCCCCCTGAGCTTTGTTCCTCTGACTCCTTCAGGGATCTCTCGAACACACTCCCTGTGCTCGCGACTTCAATTACTCCCAACAATACTTGAAGTCTTCCAGGTCCTACGCTTCCACAGTCACAGCAACCCGAGACTTACCCTTCTCAGACTTGCTACTGAGACTTTAATCCGACTCGCACTCACCTGCATGGTTCGAATAACCCAACACAACTCTGGTCGACGAGAATAAGGACTTCATTGTTGAACCTCCTCGACGCACTCTATGCGGAGGAATTCGACTGCACTCTATGCAGGAATATCCTGGTTCGAACAGTGAAACAATTAGAACTTATTCCCTCATTCTCTCAGGTTTTGAACCTGATATGCAATCACGTACGCAGCATATAGAAGATAAGCATATAAAGAGGAAAATATGCAATAGCATAATATCAACAACACACAGAGATCAAACACATCCATGAAATTGAATCAAATCTTTCCTATTAATTCAATGTCTGAACATGGGGTTTCTTCACAACTCTCTGTTCTGTTCCCTCCTGCTCCTCTATGCTAATGCTGAATAATAATCTCAATTATACAAGGAGCGTGTCTATATTCGTTTTCCCTCCTGGAAATGAAACTGTCTAATCTACAACTAACCCTATCTACCAGCATTTAAAACTGTTAAATGCCTTCTTATCTACATTACATTACAAGTGCGCTTTATATGAATGTATTCATTCAAACGACGGCGCAACAATATTTTCAAAGTAATTCAAAAAGGTATGCGCTGGTGCTGTCCAGCTATTCTTCTCTTTCCTCCACGTTGGCTCGCGTCATGACATCGTAGATGCTCCTGCATCATAGAATTTGAAAATCAAAGTATGCCGAGGGATGTAAATTTGGATTTAGAACAACCTCCATATCAACAGTGGTATTTTCAACTGATTGATTAGAGAAATTTATGTCTTCACTATTTACAACTGGTCTAGAGTTTCTTTTCAAAAATTGAAAAGATGAGAAACATAAGGGAAAATTGTTTCTACTTACTCTAAGATTTTTTGCACTTTGATCATTGTTGTCATAATTTCCATGTATAGATTGATTGTCTTGCTGGGATTTCAAATGATCTTCTTCCTCCCAATCATATGTGGCTGATTGCTTTGAACAATCCACCTCTATTTCAGCCTCATGATCATCATCATACTGATCACACTTGGGTTGATTATCCAAGTAGGGAATGTCATCAAACATGCACATCATATCAATTGGTTGTTCCTCTGCAAGTTGGGATGGAGCTTCATATTTGACTGCGTCGTGAATTGAATACATGAAAGAATCATTATCCAAACCATGGTACCAAGGATGAGCAACAAAATGTTTGGGAACAATGACCTTTTCTTTCTCTCAAATCAATGGAACATGATGACTTTGGACAACAAGCTCATCTTTCCTGTTGATCATCTGCATCATCTCTTCCATGGCACTGGCCAAAATGTTCAGTTTAGCTTCTGATGACTTTAGCTACTCCTTTTCTTTGTTCTTTACCTTTGACCTTTTCATCAACAATTTGGCCTCCACATCAACTGCAATGTTTTGCATTTCTTCGAGAGTTGCAGTGTTCCTTTCTCTTAATTGGAATGCCATCTCAAGATTGAAGGCATCTGGGAAATGCAAGTGAGATGATCCTGTGGGTGGCCTTATATCAACAAGCATTGCATGATATAACTTATTGAACCTTGCTGAAAATTGTTGTACTATTTCCCCTGGTTGTCTTTTCAAATGGCCATACTCTTCCAGGATGAGAAAGACATTTCTCATGATCAAGCATCGATCTAGGAAAACTTGCACAAACTGATGGAAATTGTTAATGCTTGTAGCTGGGAGATTTTTAAACCAGTTCTTGACTTTACCTCCCAATGATAGGGAAAACTTTCTGATGCAAACATCATCATCTTCTACCTCAAATAGGTCAAGAAAATCCTCAAGACTTTGCATATGCTTTTCCGCAGTAATATTGGCATTCTCTCCATCAAACCTAGGTATATTATTGGTGTAATTTGCAAGGAAGTCATGGAGGATATGAGACAAATCTAGGGGCTTATATCTGTCTAGGATTTTGGCAGGTACAGGAGGTGAAGCAAGAGGCTTACAACCATCCAGAGCTTTAGTAAGAGTAGGAGATAAAGCATGAGGCTTATGTCTCACTAGGATTTCTACAGGTGCATCTGGGATGTGCACAGGTGTATGAGTATGTACATAATCTACAATTGGGGATCTGATCTCTTGAGGCTCATCAATTTGCATATGATCAATATAAAAATTTTCAATATACTTTTGATCAGGCTTAGAATAAGATAGAACATAATTACATATAAAATCAAAGATATCTTGAATGCAATTTGAGCTTGAGTACCTGGTCTTTCTAGGATGCTTGGCCATTCTTTAGGTTCTTCCTCCAGTGGAGTCTTTGAG
>ML779427.1:62480-82923 GCA_009831015.1 Picea engelmannii
CTACTTGTGTTGGGTTACTTGTGGTCTCCCTGAAAATCCTGTTATTCCGCTCCAACCAAATCTTCCAAAGGATGAATTTTGGAAGTGCTCTCTAGAAGGTGGAGATTTGGACCTTTTTCGTGGCCTGAAAGGGACATTGAGAGCTCCAATTTTGTAGTAGGGTGGAGGTCTCTTGGGGTAGAGCAATTTTTCTTGGTTTTAGACCAATGACCAACTGCCATACCTCCTTGGAGTATGTGCATTGCAGGAGCAAGTGGTCTGAAGTTTCCTTCTCTTGTGAACAATGAGGACATATGTACGGGCCTTCCCAACCTCTTCTTCTCAGGTTTTCTCCAGTTAGGATACCCCTATGTGCCAAGGTCCATACAAGTAGATCTATCTTTGGTATGGATTTGGAATTATAGATGGCTCACCAGATTGTTGGTTCTGGTGGGACGTGGGGGATTGTTGTAAGATTTTTATACCCTATTGTTGTTGTGTAGGCTCTAGAGAATGATCCCCAACCTCTCTTGTCTTTTTTCCCCACTTTTAAAGGGGATTTCCCTTGCAAACAGTCTGTCAAAATGTTCCATTACCCCTCAAGCTCTGGAGTTCTATTGATGGCCTCCCACCTGAGCCATGATTTGTACTCATCTTCTCTCCAAATCGAAATGTCCCACAGGCTGTTTAAGTTCTAAGATCTCATCCAATATTTTAGCATGTCTAGTCCATCCATCGAAATTAACGCCAAGTCTCCCAAGATTGAGTCATCCCAAACATTTATTTCCTTACCATTCCCTGGTATCCAGGTGAGGTGATTTCTGAAGAGATTATGTGACATTAGACACAAATTGAAGATAGGTGAACCTTTCTCCACGGTTGTTTGGAGATCTTGGAATTTTTTCCTCAGGCCTTGGAAGTACTTCTTCGATATCTCTTTTTTTCTCCAAGAGGGTTTCCCTGTAACAAGGTTCCAAAAAGTCTTGGCTCCTAAGGATAAGTTTTAGGAGTGGATGTCCTTGAATTGGAGGCCACCTTCTAAAAAGGGCTTTGTTACTTTTTCCCAGCTAATTAGATCTATTTTCCTCCATTTTTGCTTCCCTCCTTCCCACAGGAACCTTATGAAAAGCGCTTCGATTTTCTAGATCATGGTGGAAGGGGCTAGTAACAAAGAACTTTGGTAGATCGAGATGCTTGCCAACACTTCTTTAATAAGGACCCCTTTACCCACAATGTTAAGCCATTTTTCTCCCTAGGAATTGATTCTTTCTTTTAACTTGTCTATCAATGGGAGCCATTGAGACACCTTTGGCTTTGTTTTGAAAATTGCTACTCCCAGGTATTTAAATGCATCCCAATTGGTACAACCTTCCATTCCCAAGACTCTTTATATCTCCAACATTTCCCTTGGTGAGATGTTCCATCCGTAGATCTTTCTTTTTGGCAGGCTTACTTCACTTACTGAGATTTATTTGTAAACGTCCAGCTCTGTTTTAAATTTATTTATTGTTTGTACACTTGCTCCTCCCAGCAGTAGCGTGTCATCCGTGAATTGGGCATGGTTTATGTCTTTTACCCCTAGGGCTATTCTCATGCCCAGGAGATTTTTTTGAATCTATTCATGATCCAATTGGAAGTTGAGCACTGAGGCTTGTATTGCATAGAGGAGTAGAGAGAGGGGACAACCTTTCCATAGGCCCCTAGAAGATTGAAAGAAATTAGATGCTTGACCGTTTACTAGTGGGGAAATCTAGGGGGATCCAATGCAAGATTTGATCCATTTTATAAATGTTGGGGCAAAGCCGAAATTTTCCATGACTTTGAACAGGAAATTATGCCTAACTCTATCAAACGCATTTTCAAGATCGAGCTTTATGATCATACCTTTGTATTTTCGTCGAATGCTTGAGTGCAGGGCTTCCTGGACTAGGATTATGGTGTCCACTATATGCCTTCCTTTAATGAACCCACCTTGGTTCTCTGGAATGATTATAGGGAGAATTTTTTTAATTCTGTTGGCTATTATTTTTGTGAGGATTTTGTAGTTTGTGTTGCAGAGAGAGATTGGTCGGAATCTTCCAAAACTGACTGCTCCTTTTTCTTTCAGGATAAGGGCTAGGAAGGATGAGTTTGTTCCTCCTCCTATCTTAGTGCAGTTCTTAGATTTCCTAATTATTTTTGTAAAGTATGCTTTTATAATATCCCAACATTTTTGATAAAATATTGATGTGAAGCCATCTGGTCTTGGTGCCTTATCTGGGCACATCTGGTCGAGGGCCTCTTTTATTTCTTGTTGGTTTACTTCCTTTACCAATTTTTTGTTGGCATCTTCTCGAATGGAGTTCGAAACCAGAGAGAGCGGGTAGGCCTTGGAGTCTATTTGGGTCATTTGAGTCTTTGTTTAAAGAGTTTCAAAGGCTTCTATTGCAGCTTCTTTTATGCCTTCAAAGTCTGATATAATTTGATCTTGAACATGTACATTTCATTGACTTCTTTGAACTGCTTTCTTTCCTCATCTTGTTTGTGGAAGTAACTGGTGTTTTTGATGCAGTAGCATCTACGACTTCATCAAGCGAGCCAGCGTGTGGAAAGAGAAGAACAGATGGACAGCGCCAGCGCATACATTTTTGAATTACTTTGAAAAGATTGTTGCGTCGTCGTTTGAATGAAAGCATTCATATGAAGCGCACTTGTATTGTAATGTAGATAAGAAGGCATTTAATAGTTTTAATGTTGTTAGATAGGAATTAACTGTAGATTAGACAATTTTGCTTTCAAGAGGGAAAACGAAATATAGGCACCCTCCTTTGTAACATTGGAGGATAATTATTCAGCATTAGCATTGAGAGCAGAAGGAGCAAGCAAAGAATTGTTGAAGGATCCCCATGTACAGATATTGAATTAATAGCAAAGCTTTGATTCAATTCCATGGATGTGGTTGAGCTCTGTGTGTTGTTGATATTATGCTGTTGCATATTTTCTTCTTTTTATGATTATCTTCTATATGCTACATATGTGATTGCATATCAGGTTCGAAACCTGAGAGAATGAGGGAATAAGTTCCAATTGTTTCACTGTTCGAACCAAGAGATTCCTGCATAGAGTGTAGTCGAATTCCTCCGCATAGGGTGCGTTGAGGAGGTTCAACCGTGAAGCTCTTATTCTCGTCGACCAGAGTCGTGTCGGTCATTCGAGTCGTGCAGGTGAAGTGCAGGTCGGATTGAAGTCTCAGTAGAAATCCTGAGAAAAGAGAGGCCGGGGTTGTTGCGACCGTGAAAACGCATCATTTGCACAGGACGAAGGTGGTGAAGCGGAGGACTCTTCAAGAGGAAGAGAATCGACAACTTGAATTTGTTGTGAAGAGTCACGAAATCCCGCAGACCGTCAGATCGCGGAGGAGTTGCGAGGGGGTTAACTCGCAGGTGCACGAGAGAATCCGTTAGTCATCGAATGTCGGCATATCAGGGTTGGTAAGTGCAAGAGTTGCATGCACATTGAAATCGCAAGTTGCGATTTCTTGATTTAATCGGAGCCGTCGACCATCGGAGGGATAGGTGGCATGAGATCCCGAGGGGTCGAGACTCGGCACTTCGGCGTTTCGGCGTTTTCGAAGTCGAAGGGAACACGGAGAAACAACGAAGCCCCGAGTTGCGACGAGTCCCACGGAGACGAAGCGGAGGACAACATGTGGCATCGCACATTGGCATTCGGGGTTTTGAAGGGTGAGTAAATCGCCACCTTTCATCTGTCGATTTCCTGATAGGGAAATCCCCGATACACAGAAGTGTTGACCGTTGACATCGGGGATCAGGGTTCGGAGTTTCATATTGCACGGGAGGTGCACACAAGGTTCGCGAGTCTGCGAAACCCGATTTCCCGACTGGTGAAAGGGAGATCGCCGAGAAGTGTATTGTGGTTAAAAGACTCCCGAGGGAGTCAGAAGAGTTGTAAACTCTTCGGGCCGCGTTGTTGAAGGTCCTGGTGAAAGCGACCGTGCCGTCGAGGGTGGGTGTTGCATCAGAGTGGTATCAGAGCCGGAAGATCTTGTCTGTATACTTCAGGCAAGAGGAGTGAAGGAGGAAAGGAAAGCACTCTGATACTCACGACTTGCGTCAGAGTGGTATCAGAGCCGGAAAGGAGTTCTCTTTGTTATGATAACAGAGAGAAGCAGATTTCACCATGCCTCCCAGAAGAGAGAGGAAATATCCTGATCATGAAGACAGGGATGCCCGAAGAAGGGGTAGGCCAGCAGGTAATGCTGAGATGGAGAGAGAGATGAGGGATCTCCGAGCCAGACTTGAAGAAATGGAGACCACCCAGAGACATGGTGTTGGTGCAGCAGAGTTCAGTGATCCCGAGATTGAAGAGGAAGCTGGACATGATCAATAAGAGGTCACAGCAGAGGATGCCTGGACAAAGAGGTTGATCAGAGCCATTTCGAGGATGAGCTCGAAGACGAAGATGGACATTCCCGTCTATGAGGGAAGTCTAAATGCAGAGGAATTGCTGGATTGGATCCGAGCATTGGATACCTACTTCGATTACGAAGACATCGAAGAGGACAAGAAAGTAAGGCATGCCGTCACGAAGTTAAAAGGACATGCATCCTTATGGTGGGACGAGCTGCAGGCAGATAGGCGTTCCAAAGGCAAACAAAAGATCAAGAGCTGGGATCGGATGATTGCCAAGATGAAGGCGAAGTTCATCCTGAGAGACTATCAGATCACTCTGTTCAGGCGCATGCAGAACCTGAGACAAAAGTTGATGACGGTGAAGGAGTACACCGAGGAGTTCTACAGGCTCAACATTCGAGCTGGTCATCGGGAGAGTGATGACGAAAAGGTGGCAAGATAGCTGAATGGGTTGAGGTATGACATTCAGGATGAGCTGAGTATGGTTACCATCCGCATAGTTGAGGATGCGTACCAGATGGCTCTAAAATCCGAGGAGAAGATGAGCCGCAAGCAGGGACAGCGAGGGCGAGGCAGAAGCCAGCCTAGAGGCAAAGAAGTTGCCCAAGAAAGAACTCAGAAGCCTCAGGGCAGAGTTGAAAGAGGTGGAACCTCACAGTACAGGCAGCAATATGCTGAGCCGATGAGGCAGCATACTGAGCAGGGTGGCGGATATGCTGACGTCAACGTGATTCCTCGAACCCAAGGTAGAGGAAGAGGTAGAGGAGGAATTATCACATGTTTTACATGTGGGAAAGACGGACACAAAGCCGTTGACTGTCCAGAAAGGAAGATGGACAGAGGAAACGCTCACGTTGTTGAGGCGTAGAGGCGTGACGTTGAGGATGAAGACACTGGAAGTGGGAAGTCGTTGACAGTGCACAAGGCTCTCTTGAAACCTGAGAAAGAGGTGGACAGCTCAGCGCAGAGATGCAGACTGTTCCGGACGACTTGCAAGACCAAGGGCTGGAAATGCAAGGTCATAGTGGATAGCCGAAGCACCAATAATCTCGTTTCGACCGAGATGGTGGAGAAGCTGGAGCTGAAAACGAACAAACACCCGAGTCTATACAAAGTGACATGGTTGCAGAAAGGACACCAAGTATGTGTTACAAAGCAATGCTTGGTCAATTTTAAAATGGGTGAATATAAGGATGAGATCCTGTGTGATGTCATTCCCATGGATGTCTGTCATGTTTTATTGGGAAGACCATGGCAGTATGATAGGAATGTGGTTCATGATGGGAGAATGAACACATACACCTTGGAGAAGGATTGGAGATCACATACATTGCATTCGATGAAGGATAAGGAAGTGAAGCCGGAAGTAACCAGCACGATACTTCTTATGAGTGGGAAGGAACTTCTCACAGAGCTGGAGAAGGATGAAGATCCATAGTTCTTTGTTATCAGGAAGCCGAGAATTGTCCTGACAAGCACAAGAGTGGACGACTTACCAGAGGAGATTCAGGAACTGTTGGGAGAGTTCGCTGATATCATCGTGGACGAACTACCTCTTTCGTTTCCACCGACGAGGAGTGTGAGTCATCACATTGATCTCATACCCGGAGCAAGCTTACCAAATAAGGCAGCGTACAGGTTGACACCTCAGGAGAATGAGGAAGTCAAAAGGCAGGTACAGGATCTGCAGGATAAAGGACTGGTGAGAGAAATTCTTAGTCCATGTGCCATTCCAACGGTACTGAGTCCGAAGAAATATGGAGGCTGGAGGATGTGTACAGACTCCAGGGCGATTAATAAAATTACCATCAGATACAGGTTTCCACTGCTGAGAATGGATGATCTGATGGATTGCCTGAGTGGGGCAAATTACTTTTCCAAAATAGATCTCAAGAGCGGATATCATCGGATCCAGATGCGAGAGGGAGATGAATGGAAGACAACATTCAAAACAAATGAAGGTTTGTATGAATGGTTTGTCATGCCGTTTGGTTTGACAAACGCGCCAAGCACTTTTATGAGGCTGATGAATGAAGTCCTGCGGGAATTCATTGGCAAATTTGTGGTCGTGTATTTGGACGACATACTAATATTCAGCAAGACCAGGGCTGAACACTTGAGGCATTTGGCCATTGTGATGAGGAGGCTACAGCAGGAGAAGCTGCTGATCAATTTGAAGAAGTGTTCCTTCATGCAGTCCGAACTCATTTATTTGGGTTTTGTAATTTCGGCTAACGAATTGAAGATGGATCCTGAGAAGGTGAACGTAATCAGGAATTGGCCATCGCCGAGGAATGTTTTTGAGGTAAGGAGATTTCACGGTTTGGAAAGCTTCTACAGAAAATTCATTCGAAATTTCAGTGGAATCAGCGCAGCAATGATGGACACTGTGAAGAAGCGGCATAAGGTTTTCCATTGGACAACAGAGGCTGAGAAGAGCTTCAATCTGTTGAAGCGGAAGATTACTGAGCAACCAATTCTGGTGCTGCCGGATTTTCAGAAGACCTTCCAAGTGAAGTGTGATGCTAGTGGATATGTTGTTGGAGGGGTTTTGAGTCAGGATGACTGACCTGTTGCATATTACAGTGAGAAGCTGGATGATGCGAAAATGAAGTACTCCACATATGATAAAGAGTTCTATGCCATTATACAGGCATTGAAAAAGTGGAGGCATTATCTCATACCCAAAGAATTTGTCCTGTATAGTGATAATCATGCATTACAGTTCGTGAGTCAGCAAGAGAAGCTGAATCAGAAGCTTGCAAAGTGGGTGGAATACATGCATAATTTTACATTTGTGATAAAGCACATTTCAGGGACTGCGAACAAGGTGGTTGATGCCTTGAGCAGGAAATGTTTGATGCTGCAAGAGTTTAGAGTCAAGACTTTGGGTTTTGAAAATTTGAAGGATATGTATGCATGTGACACAGACTTTGGCGAGGCATACGAGGAAGCTGAGAACCCAGTTCTCAGGGATAGGAGTCCGTGGATTGACTACCTGATTTAGGATGGATTGTTGTTCAAAGGCAATCAATTGTGCATTCCAGATTTCTCTATGAGAGATAATTTGGTGAAGGAAAAACACAGCGGAGGCTTAGCAGGTCATTTTGGACATGACAAGACCTTCGCCAAGCTGAGCGAATCTTATTATTGGCCTGGCATGCGTGCTAATGTAAAGAGATTTTTTGACAGGTGCAGGATATGTCAACATGCAAAAGGCCGAAAGCAGAACACAGGGTTCTATCAGCCATTGCCCATACCCGAGAGGCCATGGGAAGCCATTTGCATGGATTTTGTTTTGGGTTTGCCAAGAACACAGTGAGGGGTTGATTCCATATTTGTGGTGGTGGACAGGTTTTTGAAGATGGCACATTTCATCCCGTGTCATAAGACCAGCGATGCAACCCACATCGCGAACTTGTTTTTCAAAGAGATTGTCCGATTGCATGGATTGATGAGGAGCATAGTCTCGGATCGGGATACCAAATTAGTAGGTCACTTTTGGAGGACGCTATGGAAGAAGCTAGGGACTGACTTGCCATTCAGTTCTGATTACCATCCACAGACAGATGGGCAGACCGAAGTAGTCAACAGAAGCTTGGGGGATCTGTTGAGAAGCCTAGTGACTGAGCATCACAGCAGTTGGGATCAGATCCTACCACAGGCAGAGTTTGCGTACAACGATTCTGTGAATCAGAGTACAGGTAAGAGCCCGTTTCAAATTTTGTATGGGACACAGCCAAGAGGAGTTTCTGAGCTCAGGGAGTCAGAACAGGCTGAAACCAGCAGCGCTCGAGCTGAGGAATTCGCTGAAGCAATGAAAGAACTTCACACATAGGTGAAGTAGTGACTGATGAAGGCGAACCAGGAGTATAAGTGCAGAGCCGATCAGAAGAAAAGGCAGCTTCAGTTTGAAGTTGGGGACATGGTTCTAGTGCACCTGAGGAAGGAAAGATTCCCAAGGGGAACATATAACAAGCTCAAGATGAAGAAGATTGGACCATGCAGAGTCCTAAAGAAGTTCGGGGAGAATGCATATGAGCTTGAATTGCCGGAGGGCATCGGGATATCTCTGATTTTCAACATTTCAGACTTATACCCCTACAGGACTGAAGAAGCAGGCACTGGAACTGATGAATCACCAGTGATCCAGTGGCAGAAGCAATTTCCAGTGGCACAGAAACCTGAGATGGAGTGCATACTAGATAAAAGAGTTGGAAGGAAGACCAGGAGAAAGCAATATTTTGAGTACCTGGTGAAATGGAAAAATCACTCAGTGGAGGATGCCAGCTGGGAAATAGAGGTAGTGATTCAGAGGCATGGGAAGACTGTGCAGGAGCTCATGGACAGGAGCCCATGAAATCTTTTGAGCCGAGGAGTATGATGCGGGAGCATCTACGACTTCATCAAGCGAGCTAGCATGTGGAAAGAGAAGAACAGCTGGACAGCGCCAGCGCATACATTTTTGAATTACTTTGAAAAGATTGTTGCGTTGTCGTTTGAATGAAAGCAGTCATATGAAGCGCACTTGTATTGTAATGTAGAAAAGAAGGCATTTAATAGTTTTAATGCTGTTAGATAGGAATTAACTGTAGATTAGATAGTTTTGATTTCAAGAGGGAAAACGGAATATAGGCACCCTCCTTTGTAACATTGGAGGATAATTATTCAGCATTAGCATTGAGAGCAGAAGGAGCAAGCAAAGAATTGTTGAAGGATCCCCATGCACATATATTGAATTAATAGGAAAGCTTTGATTCAATTCCATGGATGTGGTTGAGCTCTGTGTGTTGTTGATATTATGTTGTTGCATATTTGCTTCTTTTTATGCTTATCTTCTATATGCTGCATATGTGATTGCATATCAGGTTCGAAACCTGAGAGAATGAGGGAATAAGTTCCAATTGTTTCACTGTTCGAACCAAGATATTCCTGCATAGAGTGCAGTCGAATTCCCCCGCATAGGGTGTGTTGAGGAGGTTCAACCGTGAATCTCTTATTCTCGTTGACCAGAGTTGTGTCGGTCATTCAAGCCGTGCAGGTGAAGTGTAGGTCAGATTGAAGTCTCAGTAGCAAGCCTGAGAAAAGAGAGGTCGGGGTTGCTGCGACCATGAAAACGCATCAGTTGCACAGGACGAAGCTGGTGAAGTGGAGGACTCTTCAAGAGGAAGAGAATCGACGACTTGGATTTGTTGTGAAGAGTCACGAAATCCCGCAGACTGTCAGATCGCGGAGGAGTTGCGAGGGGGTTAACTCGCAGGTGCACGAGAGAATCCGTTAGTCATCGAATGTCGGCATATCGGGGTTGGTAAGTGAAATATTTGCATGCACATTGAAATCACGAGTTGCGATTTCCCGATTTAATCGGAGCCGTCGACCATCGGAGGGACAGGTGGCACGAGATCCCGAGGGGTCGGGACTCGGCACTTCGGCGTTTTGGCGTTTTCGAAGTCGAAGGGAACACGGAGAAACATCGAAGCCCCGAGTTGCGACGGGTCCCACGAAGACGAAGCGGAGGACAACATGTGGCATCGCACATCGACATTCGGGGTTTTGAAGGGTGAGTAAATCGCCACCTTTTCATCTGTCGATTTCCCGATAGGGAAATCCCCGATACACAGAAGTGTTGACCGTTGACATCGGGGATCGGGGTTCGGAGTTTCATATTGCACGGGAGGTGCACACAAGGTTCGCGATTCCGCGAAACTCAATTTCCTGACTGGTGAAAGGGAGATCGCCGAGAAGTGTACTGTGGGTAAAAGACTCCCGAGGGAGTCAGAAGAGTTGTAAACTCTTCGGGCCGCGTTGTTGAAGGTCCCGGTGAAAGCGACCGTGTCGTCGAGGGTGGGTGTTGCGTCAGTTTTTGTCTCCTTCTTCCATCCAAAGCCTTCTAGATTTATGTTTCCAGTAGCTTTCCTCCTCCCTACATGCTTGGTGCCATTTCCTTTGGAGAAGGTCCTGTTGGTGCAAAATTTCTTGAGTTATCTCATGTTCTTCCATTTCCATTTGGTGATTTTCGAGTTTCTTTTGGGCTTCTTGACGTTTAGTAATTGGATTCTTTTGGGTTTTTTCCCAAGATTTGAGCGTTACCTTGAGCCTCCTATGTTTTTATTCCCAAACAAAAAATGTTGATCCTATAAATTTCTCATTCCAAATATTGATAACCAGGTCCTGGAATCCTTCATATTGTAGCTAGGCTGGCCTGAATCTGAATGGGATAAGCAGAAGATTCCTGTCATGTGATACCTCTAACAAGATTGGCTTATAATCTGACACACTATGTGGGAAGATATAATTTGAGGGCATGAGGCCCAAGAGCATAAAGGATATTTCGACTAAAACCTTGTCTACCCTAGCTGCAATATGCCCCGGTCCTACGCTCCTGTTTGACCATGTGTATTTCCCCTTAGTTGGTTTGGAATCCTCCAGCTCCCATTCTGACATGATGTCTTCTACCCATTCTCTTGTTGGGTCTCGCACAATGGACCCACATTTCTTCTCAACCGTTTCTAGTGTTACATTGAGATCCCCCCCAATAATGATGTTTTCTAGGTCGTTTGAGAGTAGAAAATATTTAATCGAATCCCAACAATTCCTTTTTTCACTCAAAATGACTGGGACATAGAGGTTGAAGAGGCTTACCATCTGGCCCATTTCTTTGTGTAACAGACTAGTGTAGATTCAATGCATGCATGTTTATGTTCTGATTAGGTCATACTTCATGGTGTCCCAGAGGGTTCCTAGACCTCTTGAGGTGCCTCTTGCACTTACTGGTATTCCTTGGCTTTTCTTCCAGAGGGTTTTTGTTGCTTGGAGAAATTCTTGTTCCTCCATCTTGGTCTCCTGGATTATAAGAATCTCGGTCTTTAACATTTTGATTATATACTTGAGGTATTTTTCCTTTATTCTGCTGTCGAAACCCATACAATTCGAGGATGTTAGCTTCATTATTTACCTAGGGGACGGGGGGTATGGGCTCCTTGATGAGCCTTGGACTGTTTCCTTGTCATCTTGACATTAATCAACTGTCTAATTGTTGGTTGCAAGCCACTAAGGATGTCTTTGCATGTCTCATTTTCCCTTTCTTATTTCTTGGATTTCCTTCCTCTGCCTTCCTTTTTAGGGGTGACAATGGAGTCACTAGTGCCCCCATAGTTCCTGTCTAGGGATATTTCTCCTGATTCCACTTCTGGGCCTTTCTCCTTTTCAGCTACCGCCTTTCCCTATCCTTATTCCCTTTCGGCCATTGGTTTCTCTCAGATTCCTGGGGGTGTCTTTGCTGGTGTTTCTTCTTCAATTGGTTGGGCTTCCTTTGGATCTTCGCCAGTCTTTTTCTCTAGGTGGTCTTGTTCTAGTACTCTGAAGTTGTTCTCTACTGCTACATTTGGTCGATTTACTTGCTCCTTGTATTATGGAGGAATTGTATTTTCATTCTGTGGTGCTTTTTCCTTGGCTAGTGCTCTTCTTTTTTTGGTTTGTTTCCATCCTTCTCCATCTTCCTTCTCCTTGCTTAGGTTTTTTGGGCAGTTTCGCTGAAAGTGGCCATATTCATGGCATCCCCTGCACTTGAACGATAGTTGTGCGTAGTCGAGCTTCTGGTAGTGTTTCCATTCTCCAACTTTTATCTTGATTGCCTTCGGAAGGCCAACCTCTATATGCACTTCCACACAGATGCATGCACAGGAGTATTGGTCTTTGAGGTCTTCTCTATCGATGCATTTCCCTAAACCATTCCCTATTGATTGGAGAGAGCTGGGGTTCCAGCAATGGATCAGGAGATTGGGTAATCTGACCTAGACTGGGACATCCTTGGGCACTTCCACCAGAGGATCGAAGAAAGGCGTCCAATGGTTTAGGTATAGCCCTTGAGTTCCCATAAAATACGGGCCATTCCTAATGATGAAGTCTTTTTCTTCCTGAGATATGAATTTAAAGATGAAGAATCCTCTTCCCACTTCATAACAGGCTACGTTGTTCTGGATCAATGGATTCCAGTTCCTTTGGATCCAATTATTTGTAGTTCTAGTTGCTGGCCAAAGGCCCACAAATTTCCTTACCAATCCACTATCGAAGAATGAGATTGCTACTCGCACAGGATGGTCTGGAGGTAATTCAATCTCAGGGATCGAGTCGAGCTTCTTAACGAAACTAGGGGGAGAGGTTGGGGAAAGTGTCTTGACTTGGGTGGCCAAGAGCTTGCGGAAAGAGGCTTCAGTTGAAGGAGGGGGCAGGGGCTCCCCTCCTCCTAAGGCTTCCATAGTTGTAGCTGAGATGCTTCAGATATGGAACCCTAGGTGGTCCTCAGAGAAGCATCCTAACTCACCACTCACATCCACAATTATGAATGCAACAACAATGTTAAGACCTTGGTTAGTTGTAATTGCATACATTATGATTGCTAAATAATATTGAAAAATATCTATTTATTTTATGAATAGTTGCATATATAATTACTTACTGTAGTTTTCTTTATGTTACAAGAAATATTTATTAAAAATGTTACAACATTTCTAATGACTATAACAAAGAAAATAATATAACACCTAGATTGGATTACTTGTACTCGGTGGAGTAGGGAGAAAGTTATAGGGGTCTTTTTTTTTCTACATGAAAATTGTGCATTATATTAGAAAATATAATCAATTTACATAGCCAATATGCCACTACAATCAAATGCCAAGCCTTTTCAAAGTCTCCATCTAAGAAAAAGGCTATATCTTAAAAGATATCATTCACAGATGAAAAATATCTATTCCAACATAGATACAAAATATAAGGACTATATCAACACTATAAAACAAAAAAACTATAAGTCTTTCCCACTGACTGATAGAGCCAAAAAGTACCCCAATAAACTTCTTCAACCTTAAAATAGAAGACAAAGATCACTAGGCACAGAACCCAGCCTAGTACAACTTTAGATGGTAAGTTGGCCCCTCATGACCATTGATTTGTTGATTGTAAATAAGGGTTCCAGGTGGATCTGTAAGTGCCTTTTTGGAGAGACATATACCATAATCCATCTAGTCATAATATGACCAAAACCATACTAAATCATCACTAATATTAAGTAGTCCCAATTAGTACAATCATAAGCTTTTTTAAGGTCCAGTTTCAAGATAATAGCCTTTAGCTTCTTTGATTTGATGTTTTGCAGGCACTCTTGCACAATGCTGATAGCATCCAAAATATAGCACCCCTTCAGAAACCCCAAATGCTCCTCAGAAAGAGACCTAGAGAGGATAACTCTTATCATCTTAGCAATAATCTTTATTACAATTTTAAAACACAAATTACAAAGTGTTATCGGGCGATAATCAGAGAAGGTTTGTGGCCGGTTTGACTTTGGAATAAGCACAATAAAGGTGGAATTGATTGGCCAACGCACTTATCCTCTATCTCTATTATCTTCCACCATGGCAATCATATATGGCCCCACCAAATCAAAAAAGGAGAGGAAACTCTCAACTTTCCACCCATATGGGCTGGGACTCTTGTCTTTAGAAAATCCCTTTAGTACAACTGGAAGTTCATCCAAAGTTACAACCTTCTCCAAAATAGGAACTTCATCCTCCTACACTATCCTAGGGTAAAGCCTAATTGTCTCCAATTGTACCCTTATGTTTGACTGACTATGTTCCTTAAAGAAGGATCCAAAATAATTAATGGCTTCCTCTTTGATATCTTCATGTCCCGTCTGCATCCAACCATTCTCATCATAGATCTCCCAGATAAATTTCTTATTTCTTCTAAAGCTGGCAAATCTATGAAAAAAATCAGTATTTTTATCTCTGCTCTTTATCCATGTTGCCCTACTTTTCTACCTCCAACTTTCCTCTTCATCTAGTAAAATATTGTTGTGAACTCCCTCCAAATGTTTACAGTGAAAATCAAGACCATCACTAGTAGAGACATTGATTTTTTGAATCAATAGAGCTTCCAATTCATTTTCCACTTTTGTCAAAAGTTCTTTTTCCTTTTTTTGTTTTTGTAGGGACCAAGACTTAAGTCACCACTTAAGCAGAGCTAGTTTCTCCACTAGCCTTCGCTGAGGGTATTCCAAGAGTGTAAACCAACTATCAAGCCAAACCTCTCTAGTTAAGCAAGAGAAAGAGTTGTCTTCTAACCAGATCGGGTTAAATTTGAAGGGATACATAGTCTTTGGAAAACCAATATCAAGTTGAAAAAACATGGGAGCATGATCTGAAATGTAGTTAGAACCTACCCATGATCTATATCTTGACATTGGGCCAAGCAATCCTTCTTCCACAAATAATATATCCAAATGCTTAGAAATGCTTGAATCCCCCAACCTGCCATTGCACCACGTCGGAGCCAGATCCACCAACAATGTATTTGAAAATAAATCCTTAAATAAAGTTGCTAAAGGATCAATGACAACAGTCGGGCCCCATATCTCTTCAGTGCTCAAAGAAAAGTTTAAATCCCCTACCAGGATTAAATCATTATGAGATAAAAGGCCTTTTTCCAAACATTGGCAGGTTCCAGTCTTGTTGAATGTTATAGGGGTCTTAGTCATAGTAAATTATGGCATGTTATTCATATTATAATTTAGACTACAAATTTTCAAAGACATTTTGATTGTAATTGAATCCATTATACTACATTTTTAATGGCACTTATTCTTTCTATGACATGCATATTAATATTTGAGCATAGAGTGTAGAGATAAGGATGAATAACGATGAAGATTTGTTTCACCAAAAAAATATAGATAAAATGCATTCAATTATGATGATACATAAGTTACTATTAAATGAAGAGATTTTAAAATTTGGCAATGGTACAATTATGCATAGTGAAAATTTTGACATAGTCCTAAGTGAATGGTTGAAAAACTACCATAAAAAGTGGGTATAATTAAGTATTTCTAGTAAGAAAAGAGCACTACAACGTCTAGGTATAAGGTAACTCCAAAACTTATGATTTAGTGATAAATGTGTCTTTCATAGATTCTCTAAAACTATTGGGAGGAGGAGATATCATATCAGGTGAAATATATTCGAATTAGTCATCTATGTACTCGCTTATATTTTTAATCCTTCACCTTTTATATTTCATTATGTAACATCATTGAATTTTATAGGTGACTTCATTTTTTGTGTGGTCTTGAACAAGTTTAGTAGGAAAATCACAATGCTCATTGAGAAAGGAAAATTCTATTAAAGATGACCATCTATATTTAAAAAAATCCTAAACAATTTCAAAAAGGCCTAGAGAATAATTGAAGAGAAGAAAACATTACTGGACCTTAAGAAAGCACATCAAAAGGCCACAAGGTAATAAATAATATATACTTGCAGTTATTAATTTTGATATGGTTGCAGTTATCTATTCTGATACGTTTTTTACATGTTATCTTTCTTTTAGATGGAATGTTTAGCACCATTGATATACTTTTGCGGTCATTTATTAGACATTAATTAACTTAACTGATCTTATATTTTCTTATGTACATGGATGAAATGATACAAATAAATTAATTATTACACATTCTTCAAGTAAAATCAAGAGGTCCACGATTAGAGGGTGCTTTGTATGTTTATCAATATAATAACATTTATTGTGTTAATATACTAGTTTAACATATGTGGATATTAAATATGATTTTCTCTTATTACATATAGTTAAACAACTATAGTCGTAAGCCCATTGATACAAAAATAGAGTATTCCATAAAAAAGCGTTATGAAAGAATGGTGGAAGAGGGTGACTAGGAAGAATCAATGGGTATTGACAAGTATTTAACTAATATATTTTTTATTACATTTTTAAAAAATAACAATTTTTATTTATTTTTATTGAACTCGTGTTATTTTATTATGTTTTTATAGAATGGGGATGATACAAGTTCAAAATATGAAGAGGGAATTAACAACAATTCAATCAACTTGTTATGTCAAATTCATTTATTTTCCTTATATGTGTATTTCACATGATGTTTTATAAAAAGTTGGCATTTCCCCGGTGTGATAGTGTACCACTTGTTTACAAGAAAAAAAAATTACACATTGTTATTTTTCAATTTAATTTAAAATCTCATCATCGTATTTATATATACATGTTTTTTTTTATTCCATGTTTTTTGCTTCCCTTTTTCAACCTACATTTACTTAGTAGCAGGATTGGACATGACAATTGTATTGTTCCTTGAAATTATGTAATGTATTTTCTTATGTTTGTTATTTTTTATTGTTTTGGTTTCCTTGAAAGCAACTATCTAACAACTATATATTGTCTATTGTAGCTTTCTCCCATATATATCCCTCTAGTTGTGGATGTGTTTTTGAGACATTGACATTTTAATACACTATTTTTTGGAAAGTGAATTGTGGTCAATTCTCCTCCTAGCTACTTCTGGTAGTGGGGTACGTCAATTATACATATTTCTCTTACATCACACTAGAGTAAAATAACCAAATAAATGAATGCTTAAAATGTTGATTTTCATATGTGCTGGAAAGGAACCCCATGCTTTCTCTCCATGTAGCTCTTTGGGTTTGGAATATAAATGATTTATTAGGAATATGCTAGATAAGATAAGATAAAACATTTAGTAAAAGAGAGTCACCAAAAATAGGTCAATGATACTAATGAATAAAATAAGTCAAAGTAATAATGTAGTGGTGTTTGTAGGAAAATCCAAAAGAAAAGAAATACAATGAAAAATAAAAGAAATGAGTAAGAAGGGGTAAACCCTAATAAAGAGAGAAGTATAAGTAAATGGGTTTGGAATATAAATGATTTATTAGGAATATTCTAGATTAGATAAGATAAAACATTTAGTAAAAGGAGAATCACCAAAAATAGGTCAATGGTACTAATGAATAAAATAAGTCAAAAATAATAATGTGGTGTTGTTTGTAGGAAAATCCAAAATCAAAGAAATGAGTAAGAAGGGGTAAACCCTAATAAAGAGAGAAGTAGAAGTAAATTTGTAAGAGGAGTTATCCTTGTCCTCATCGATAATTGAGAATGTACCAATACAAATCTCGATAATGTCCCATGGGGAGAGTTTGGGACTAAGAGGAATTGATTAGGTAAACCTGGGAGGAGCCTATGAACCATCAACCAAATCTATCCTAACGTTGGAGGTCAAAGTGAAGAATATATTAATGGAAATTTGACTTATCTACATTGGGTGGTGTCCCATAAGTGGGTAAAGGTCTATGGCTTTGTGTAAGAGGGTTGTCTTTCAAGTTCTCAACAACGTAAGAGGATGTGCATTGTCTCGGTAAGCTAATTTTCTCTGCATCTATAGTTGGAGTATTTTCATGACTCTTGATACCTCTAGTTGTTTATATAGGCTATAATAAGGAAGTGATTAATTTAGTGTAATTGTATTTGGATAAGTCTCTTAAGTTATACTATTTGTCAGAACTTGCTTATCTCTTGTAGAGATCCTTCAGACACCTCTAATTTGGATAGAAAAAAATGATACAACAACTGTCATTCCAAAGGCTACTCCATTTCACATATGTTGATCAATATTGTCAGTTCATTGGAAACCAAGTTTTTTTTAAAATGCATCATGAATGAAATGTTTTTTCTCAACTACATTATTTAGGAACCTACAAATTTTTGAATCCAAGAAGAAATAAAGATTCTCATTTCAATCACAGGATGAAGTTAGTTAGCCATTGCACCCCACTAAAATAATTACCATCTCAATTAGGTGACTCCATTTTTGCTAGTTTGATTATTCTTTATACTTAGCTCATCTAAAGCATGAATACACAAACTAAGGAAGAGATGACATGCAAGGAATATGTAGTTTCAAATATCCATGTGAGTCTTTCGTAGGAATAATAGTTGACTGTTTAGAGTCCATGGCACTATTTTCAACCAACTGAAAAGGAACAAGGTCACACTTCCTTGAAAATGAAAATATTCATTGCTTATTTCATCCCCTAATTCACCATCTTGTCCAAGGCCATTGTTTGCTAAATTATATTTTATGATTGACATTTCAACTTTTCTAGAACATATCTATGAAGAATTCATGTTAGAAATGTGTTTTTAAACCTATGAATTGGATTTGATGCATGTTATGAAGTACAAAATCTCTAAACACTTATTATCCTTGACCCCATTGTGTTGCTCTATTTTGTGAAGAATATTGGGAAAACCATTGAAAATTGACTAATTTTAAACTCATATACTTGTAATCTAAAAAGTACTTCATTATACCTAGACAAAATGGATGAGTGAACTTCATGCACATAGTTGAGCATAGATAGTTACAACTCATCCATTTTGTATCCCTTCTTTAAGACAATCTTAAATTGTGGTTAGTCAATCTAATATAAGGTCCTTTCCCCTTAATAGGTACACAAAACAAATTTGTTCCTTTAATACCTTTATAATTCAACCATAAAAATGTTTTCAAACATTCAACTATAAATTAGGAGTGTTAGAAAGATTATGTACATGTATACAAGGTCTTTAAGAGGAAATACCAATTGGTGAATTATTGTAATTTTGATTATGAAGGCCCCATACCAATGAATGTTTTGGTCGTGATATAGATGGTGATGTTTATTTTGTAAGCTTGGATAAATCAATAATTCCACATCAACAAGAACCACCCATGGACCACTTTGGTAAGCCACTCAAATAAATGGATCAAGAAGTGACAATGAAGGCATGAAGTCTGGATAGTGTTACAATGCAATGCCATTTATTATGAAAAGAGGGTAATACACATAAAATATCTAATTTTAAATGTGAACAATTAACACTATGTTCTTACCATCCAATGTGTAGAAATGACTTTATTATAAAAAATATGTCCCATTTATAATGGGCACCACTGGAGGAGACTGTGAAAATATATCTATCTTGGTATAGAAGTCTAATAACTATGTTTCCATTTCATTGCAAATGGGAAAATGAATTTTACTTATTCATTATACTATACTATTTATTTATATCTATACATTTGTCTCATTCTCATGTATTTTAGTCAACATATTGCATTTGCAACTCAACCTTACTTTTGCATTTGCAACTCAACCTTACTTTTGCATTTGCAACTCAACCTTACATTCCCAATAATAGTTTGGTATTGTTTCTTCAAGGGTAGTTTGTTATTGTTTCTTCAAGGAGTTGCATTCGACGAAGTGGTGGAGATAATGGTAGAGAATTTCCTAAGGGCCTTTATGGGCTACATTCTTTTGGTTTCTCATCTATTTTCTTTCTTTTCACACTCTTATAAACATCTATATATTATTGTGTGTGGCCTTTTCACTAGGTATTTATTTATGTTTGATGTCAAATTTTCTCTCTTTAAGACATTGATTATTTTTTTCTATATTTTTTTTCTTATCTTCTATCTATATCAAGTTTGTGTAAAAATTGATGAAGCTTATCTTCGGTATTTTAACATGGATTTATGATAAGATGACAAATTTTCTTGGTGAATTGGATGGTTTTGTTGATCAATTTCTTATAGAAACATCACAATGATTCACCAAAAGTTTGATAGTCTATACCGATAAGCTCACAAAAAATGTCTTTCCACTACAATAATGTTTGGCTATTTTGACAATTACTCCATCTAATATTGTCTACTCAATTTAGTGTTCTCATATATGTTATTCTTGGTAATGAAAGGTCTCGAGAAACCGCCTCCAAAATGTCCATATCTATTAGTTTAATGCAGAATATGCAATCATTAACAGAGAAAGTTTGCAACAACTGTATGGATGTCCATTAATTTGTTTCATTTCACATACCAAATGTACAAACTAATTGAAACTTTAGACCAAACAATTTCCACAAATATCACAATTTTGAGCAAAGTAGAAATAGATAATCCAACAACCTACAATATAGTATACAATATCATGATCAAATAAAATTATTGTAGTTCCATGTGAGATAACTCTCAAGGTAAAGTAATGACCACTTCCTTCTTCTTTCATTCTAGAATGATCCTCAAGGTAGAGTATAAAATTTTCATCTATCCTTCCTCTTAGGGAATCCTACCTACAAGGGTTCCAAACTTTGACTATTGATTTTTATACCAT
>ML779427.1:96803-107402 GCA_009831015.1 Picea engelmannii
ATACCCATTATAATCCCCAATTTAATTAATGCTTAATGTAGATACAATATGTGGCTATGGACAAGCGATGTAATATATGAATTGTATTTATATGTTTTAATAATATAAATGTGATGCCAATTGCTAAGGGGACATGGACAAAAATGGGGGTTGAATTAATCCACAAGAGGGGGGAGAGTCTAGGATAATGGCCAAGATGGGTCCAAGGAGGAATTACCCATGTATATTAATTCAACGTGTTTTCCTAAATTTGCTATTTGTATATGAACCTTATAATTTTTTATTGAATGTTCCTGATGCAAAACCCCCCCTTCTCTCCTAAGGGATACACAACCTCTTGGTCAAGGATATTCAACTTCGAGCCGAATTGGCTCTATGAGACCTTAATGGTCTCACTTGCAAGTTAACACAGGTCCTCTCCGTCCTCTGGTGTAGGTTCTATGGAACTCACGACCTCTTTCTGCAACTGTTGAACTCTCAGGTTTCAGGTACTATCTCTGTTCCCATTAGCCCCTTGTTGCATGTGACCTTGGGCTAGGTCCTTTGCATAAAGGCACAATTTTGAGTGCGCCCAAGAGTGGTTTGGGATCAACCGATTTTCTCCCCGCAATTTTCCTCCAGTTTCCATGTACCTCTTCACTGATATCGTGGTTTCGATTGCGGCCCGCCCTCAAAATTTTAACGTCCAGGAATTTTCTGGCCCCACAATCGAGCATGACCGTCGATCTTACGATATTGACGGTGCTTCCGGATTGACGGTTGATATCTGTCTCTTTCAAACCAACGATTCAAATCTAATTCTCTCAAATTGGACGGTTGATTTTCACTTCGGGTCTTTACCCAGAGTCCACAAATTCGCGCCACCTGTTCTTCAGATCTGATGGTTCAGATCTGCTTCAGACGATACGACACTTGAGATTTACTTCGGACGATCGAACGGTCCCAAACTACTTTAGGAATTCGAAACTTTGGCAAGTTCCCTTTCTTGCGTGTGCAAAACACTAAGGCTCGCACACCTTAATTTGATCAAATGGTTGTTGGTCCCATGAATCGGTGATCCAACGACCATTGTCACTCTCCCTCCTGAGCTATGAGGCTTTCTAGGGTTTGAAGGATTGTCTACGGAATGAAGCATGCAAGTGAAGTTAGAATTACTATGTGTATACGTATATTTTATTGATATTTAGTTGGTGCTCAGTTGAGAATATTGGTTTCTTCATTCAACAGGTTGGTGCATGTGTTTTAGGGAGTGGGTGCTTCGTTCCAGATGGAGCTGGTAAATCCAAGGGGTTAGTGCCTCCTTCTAGTTGGTGTTGGTAAATCAAGGAGTTGGAGATTACTTCAATTTGGTTTTTGTAAATTAGGGGGTTGGGGTTGGATAATATTGGAATTTTGTGCGTCCTATGAATGTAATCTTGACATGATATAAGAAAAACATTGTATGGTTTTCTCCCATTTGGGTTTCCACGTAAAAATAATTATGTTTTGTGTATGGTTTTATGTGATGATGAATGAAACTATTAATGGTTAATGTTTTCATGATGTGCTTAAGGTTAAAAATGGTAAAAATTTCTCAATACCAATTCACCCCCCCTCTCATTATTGGTGAATATTCCAACAAACACTACTATGGTGTAAACAAATAATGGGTCTTGGCTACAAGGCCATGTTAGGTACCCATTTTACAATGAATATAATTGAATGAAAAATTAAAAAGTGAGGAAATAGGGAAAAACCCATGGGAACCCCCCCCCCTCCCCTCAAAGTACAATGCTTCAAAATGGAAGAAGGAAAGAAACACAGTTGATAAGCAACTATGTCCTTCACTCCAACAAGACCTTGCAAATGTGAAAGTTTATGCTCGATGAATATTTTGTTGAAGATGTAGATCTTTGTATGGATATGATGAAGTATATGCACTAGTGAGATGTCCACATATATCCACATTCTCTTATTGGAAAGAAGAATATCCAAATCCCCTTCATTCATGAAAATTTTCCAATACAAGTTCCATTCAGCCTCTACATAGGCATGAGGGTTGTATGAAAGAAACATGTAACAATGCATGGGAATCAATGGCTCTATATTTTTAAGTGCAAGAGGTGGCTCCTAAAAATAATATATTTTTCTTCTTTGATCTGTTGGATCTCCCACAAGGTCACATATTGCTTGTAGGGTGGAATGTTCCCATTTGGGTCTTTGATATGCATGCTCATTATCTTCCAAAATTGATTCAGAAAATAGAGATGGAATAGAATTGACATCATCTCGAATGAATGTAACAAAAGGATGTGTAGATACATGTATAGAAGTCTCTACATGTGGCTCTTGAGATGAAAAAGTCTCTTCAAACTGGGAGGATTTTTAATCTAGTGTCTTTTCTATTGACATTGTCTTGTCAATCTCCTGCATGCATTCTTCACATTCTTCCTTTATCCTGAATCAGACTTCTAATTTGGTCCATAGTTCATCTGAAGTTGAGAGTGATGATTCCTCTACATGATACTATAGCTCAAAAGAAATAGACATGCAAATAGGTTCGAGAGGCATATCTTTTCTGCTGAGAAAATCATTTTTCTCTTATGGAGAATCAATCTCTACTTGCCTTGCCATGTTTTTTTTTTATATAAAATCCTCTTCTTCTAAGAAGGAGAAGAATCTTTGGCTTTCATTCAAAATAATTGTGCGATGTAAGAAGTCATGAAAATAGTAATTCCATTCTTTATGAATATTTCAATCTACTAATATTGAACCTACAAATAAATTTCCCACGTACCTTCTCCTAGAAACAAAGATTTAATACCATGTGAAATTCATAGAGAATCTAGATAGATAAATTCACACAAAACTTGCAAAAAGAACTAGAGAGAAAGAAACATGAATTAGAGAAAGAATTGAGAATGAATATCCAAATTGTATCACATGAGTAATTAATAAATACATGAATAATCCTTAATAATATGTCAATGCTCCATAGATAGCTTCATGACCAAGAGAATTCGCCTTAGTAATGATCTAGAGTGAAGTAGACATTCACTGACATAAACTAGAGTTTAACTGCGACCTAGTATGAGTCGATTGTCAAAGAAATCAACAATTAACTGATTCCACATGTGTGGAAGAGAGAGAATACCATGCATGCATGAGATATGAACCCTCCTTATATTAAGCATGAAAAATGAAACAGTTGCATGAGAGAAAATCAACTATTGCATGCATGTGTTGTCCTCCACTAGTTTAACTGAACTCTCCCCTAGTCTAACTGAACTCCTAATTGAAGTCAAACTAAAGAGGGAGGCACCTCTATTTTGTAGGAGGAACCCTATTTTTTAGAAAATATGTTATGGAGAGAATATTCCATCTCTATATAGTTCCCTCAACCTTAGACCATCAAACTTTGGAAAAATAATCACTAGGTGAGTGTGTAATTACTCCGACATAATAGAGATAGATCAAGATGGGTCACACATCTATAATAATTATTGTTACAATAAAAAAAGGAGAATATATATTCCAATAGTTTAAGAGTGTTTAATAGAATCAAAGAGGAATACAAGGTTTTAAATACGTAAGGGAACAACCTCAAGGTACATAGGTACACATCACGTTAGCCATTGGAGGGCCCAAATCATATAACAAAGCCATTCTAGCATGTGTTTTAGATCCATACAACACGTTTTGAAACACTATGTCATGGGTTTTTAGGCTCAAAGTTCCTTTGTGTTCCATGAACTGCAGAACACATGCATGTTACCCTTTTTACCAAACTGTATTACAATTTTTCCATTATTTTAGGAAAGAAAAAGGGGGTTTGGCTCAATTTGAACCCATAAATAGAAAACCAAAAGATTTGGGTCATCGTCAATGCTATAAAGAATCCAAATTAATCATGGACCGAGTCAGGGGCTTGCGCCCCAAATTGAACCCACAAAGTTAGGAAATACCCCAATTGAGTGCACTAAGGGTCAAAAGGAGTTAAACGATCAACCAAAGAATAAATAAAAAGTTATTAAAGGTGGAAATGGATTGTACCATGGACAGATACATCCCTACGAAAATAGTTTTTGTCTAAGGAAGAGGGAACTGAAAGAAGGTGAATCATAAAAAAAGGGCTTCTAGAGAGATATCATGTCATCATCAGGTAGGTCAAGTATGAAAACATCACAAGACTGGACCGCACATTGTACCTCCAGGTGGGTAGGTGTATGTGAGTACACAAATGTAAATTTCATATGTTACATTATGCAACTTGTCGGAGATGATTTTGAAACATGTGAGTCAAAACATACTTGGGAAGATTTTTTCAAATCCCTCAAGGACGAGTATCACCATGTTGGAAACTATGAAGATAGTAAATGAGATGAATCACCTTGCATTGAGGTCAAGATGAGACTGTGTTGGAGTACACCAACATCTTCTATACCTTATGTGAAAAATCAAGTATAGAGTAATCTGAGTAGCACTTGGTTCTCAAGTATTGTAGTGGCCTATACATATACATCGAAACCAAAATAGAGTTTCTGAAAATATCTTCACTAGATCTAGTATTTTATCATTATATTATAACTTAAGATTGAGGAAAAAACAAGCATAAGGGTAAGAAATAATATGGGGCCTAAAATCCGTTATAACAAAATAAGGGTAAAGGAAACCCTAACTCTCATAAAAAATGATAGAACAATGATAATCAACCTCAAGACAACTAGTCAAAGTAGCATGCAAATAACAAGAACATAAAGTCTAAGAAGGACACATCCAAGTGGTATGGCACTTATAAAATCACTATTCACAATAATGATGAATGTCATGTTATACATCTATTATTGGAAGACATGAAATCCTTGGAATCGATTTGACATTGATGCCACTATAGACCTTGGATAGGAAAAACAAATCATTGATGAAAAACCTAGTGTGACTATTTCCATTATAAAGGTTAATGAAAGGAACTTGGGGAAGGTCAATGGGACACTACTTCATTTCATTATTGATAGTGGTGGTAGAAGAACCTGATATTAGTCAATATTGTCAAGAATATGAAGTTTCCAATGACACAACACCCCAACCATACAATATAAGTTAGTTGAGCCATGGATGAGACATCCATATGAATTAACATTGTTTATTGCAATACAACATCAATTCCTTTAAAGATAAGGTATTGTGTGGAATTTTCCTACTTGAAGTTTGAGATATTCTTTTATGACAACCATATATCTGGAAGTGTTATGTTGTTTACAATTCTGGGCCTCATCATTATTATTGTTACCTCGAGAGATAAAATATATAGGATACAAGAGGTATCCCCTACTACTACAATCTCTCTTATTATTGCTAAGAAATACAAGAAGATAATATCTTAGAATGGGAGATTTTTCCTCTTCATGGTCTAGTGGAAAGAGAAAGGAAAATCACTATGACCACCAAGGTCTATGCAAAGGGTCCCTTTATGCAATAGACCTAATTAGATTAGTTCATGGAAGAATATCTAGATAGGTCTTTACTTCACCTATGAAATACTTCTGCACTGTTAGGTAAACATGCAATTGTCTTGGCACTGGGTGCCTCTCTTTCAAATGGCCATGAGTACAGATACTCTCTTGTGGAGAATGAGGATATTGAATACTAGATGATATGGAAGGGCCACATTTGACAAATAACCTCACCATTTTTTTTTAAGTGAAATTTCACCAATTTGGCTAAATTTTAAAAGTTTTAAAGAAATTTAGGCTAAATTTTTTCATATTTTGATTAAAAATAAAAAGTTTGTAGCCCAATTTTTTATAACAATTATCTCTATATTTATAGTTTTTTCCTAAAAATAAAACCTTTCCATGAATATATAATAGGATTTCTTAACAATTTCGCCAAATCCATGATTATGCATCTCAATTTTTATGGAATATTCGTTATAACTTAAAATTTATGCCACCATTGATACTCTTGGGAATACCATAAACTTATATTTGAAATCATGTTAAGTATTTGTATCAAGAAACAGTTTTTAAGACTTAACATTCTTTGTTCATGTATTTTAACATGTAGATGGTAGACCATGTTGTATATAGTGTTTTCATATTGGATTTTTTTAGCAAAATGAAGAAACTTTTTTTTATGTATTTCTAAATAGATTTTCCAATGCCATTGTTTTTTGTTGTAAGCTCTCTAATTTCTATGAAAGGTTGATTTATCTATAAATGTTTTCATATAGGATTTATTTATTTATTTTCAATGATGCACACGTTACATTCATGTACTTATGTTGTCGCATAATTTTCAAGGTAGTAACAAAATATAAATGGCTAAGATAAATGATAATTTTTTTTTTTATAAATATGATTTGATCGCCAAACGGCTTGATAGTTGATGACTTATATGATTTGAAAAAAAAAACATTGACCTCACCCTAAAGAAGATTGATTGTGTTGTTTTAGAAGAAGGATATCACAATGAAACTTTGCATTGGCTATATAGCCTTGAATAAAATCACAATCAATAACCGGTACTCAATCCCTTGGATTCATGGTCTTCTTGATTAGATCAAAGGTGCCAATTTTTTTAGTGAGTTTGATCTTAAGTCAAGATATCATTGGGTGTCAATCAAGCCAACTAATATGTGAAGGACAACCTTTAAGTCTAAATGAGGTCTCTCCAAGTGATTAGTCATGTGCTTTTAATTGACTAATGCACCACAACATTCATGAGGATGGTGGATGACATTTTGCAACTATTTACTGATTATTTTGTGGTCATTTACCTAGAAACATCCCCATCTTGGGCCAGAACTTGGAAAGCACATATGAATCACATTCAACAAGTATTGAGGACCTTATAGAAACACAAGCTATATGTTAACCTAAATAAATGCTCAATATAATTATGGATATTTCAATATTTAGGGTACACTATGGATGAGTAAGTATCCATGTGGACCCAACCAAGATCCAAGTCATTCTCTATTGGTCAGACTTGAATACACGAATTGAGCTTCACATATTCTTGGCCTTGCAACTATTTTCGCAATTTCATGTTGGGGTTCTCTCATATTACTTGGCCCTTGAGCCATGTGACCAAGGGTGAAGTGACGACTAAGTGCATTTAGGTAGAGGTACAATAGAAAGAATTCAAGGATTTGAAGTGTCACCCCTACTTGACACTATTCCTTATTATACCATATCCACAACAACCATTTGAATTTGAGACATGCACTTTAGATTATTTTTTTATTGTAGTCCTCACTCAACTTTGATATTTAATGGCCTATTACAACAAGACACTCTTTGACCTAGTTCAGAATCACCCCACCTATGGAAATGAGTTTTACTGGATTGTATAATATTATAAAAAATGGAAGCATTATATTTTCGAAATGGAAATGATCATCCATGTTAACTATAAGCCTTTGCAATTTATGGAAACTTGGGGAAAATTGCAATATGGCCAATCTTAGAAATTTTCCATGTATGTTTGATAATTATATTTTAACATAAACATAGTATGCTAAGGAAAACACCAATTAAGTTGCAGATTGCCTTAGTCAACTTCTAGTTCTTCCACTAATTATAATACTCAATCCCTCTACATGAAAGAGCTTAGAGTGGCCCCTATTAAAATCTCATTTTCCAACACCTACATACTTTACTACCTTGTGTATTTCCTTGCTTGGAATCAAATTACAACACATAGAATAAAATATACTTGTTGAAAATAAAACAACGGAAGAAAAAATATGGAATCCAAAATTCACACAACAAACATAAAATTTTCCCCTTCAAAATCAATTTTTCATTCAAATAACTTCCAATCTTACAAGGGGCTCCCAAACTGGGAAAACTGTCCATTCATAATAGAAATAGAAATATACAACAAACACCTCCAACCCAACAACTTTGTCCTCATTGTACGGCCTTAAAATTGCAACTTGTATGAACTGTACACACCTTTAGTGACATGTAAAACATGTATGTACATGCCTTTATGAGCCTGAGGCCTAAATATGTACGTGATTTTCTGCATCTACGGTCTGCGTATGTACGCACCCATCTGTATATGCATCCCACGTATGTATAGGATTTGTTGTTCTTATGGTCCGCATATGTACACACGTTTTTGTACTTGGAACCTTGATCCAGGTGGATATTGGTGGCCACCCACCTATTCCACTGGCTCAAGGAATATTTTTCCATTTTGGCAGTTCTTTTACAGTTTTTTGAGTCCCAAACTTTTGGGGCCGTTTTGAGTCCCTAAACGACGTTTTTTTGGACTTTGAGGGGGCCAAGGATTATTTTGGTCATACCTTGACCCTTGAAGAAATTCACACTTCTCGACTAGACCTTTTTGATGAGGTATTGAATGCCCCAAATAGATATTGTATGCAAAAGCTATGCTCTTAGAAAGATGACATATCAACTACCCCCATCCCGACCAACAAACATTTTGGAGTTTCATCTTCTGAGGTTAGGGTTTTGGATGTTTAGGGTTTTCTCATTTATGCTTTATTTTAAAAATTCCTTTGGAGTCTCATTTTAATCAGCTTCTTGCAAATGCACATAGTTGACACATCTCTTCTCATAGATAAGCTACCAGCGTTCAAGTAAGCTTGTTTCATTCTGCATTTTTATAGTTTAACATATTCCATTTATTAGTAGAAGTCAAGTTTCATTATATCTCTATGTTTTTGTTATATATCTATATTTCAATTCGTTCCATTCAAAAATATGGATCAGGCCTGTGTAAAATGTTGCTCTGGCTCTGTACGACCTGATCTATGAATGTACCTGCTACTGCTCTACTGCCCAAATCTTTCCTTGATACCAGATATGTCTCATGTTTCTTCCTTCTCCTTTGGGATGATCAGATCTCTAGGTGAAAGTGTTTCTTCACCCTTACTAAGATCTCCTTGACTCATATTTCTTCATGATTCAATCCTCGAGCAAAAGTCCTTCTTTTCTCTCTCTATGAGTCACTAAATATAATACATTTCCAAGGAATGTGCATTCTTAATTAGATCAAAGGTGCCAATTTTTTTAGTGAGTTTGATCTTAAATCAAGATATCATTGGGTGCCAATCAAGACAACTAATGTGTGAAGGACAACCTTTAAGTCTAAATGAGGTCTCTCCAAGTGGATGGTCATGTATTTTTAATTGAATTATGCACCACAACATTCATGAGGATGGTGGATGACATTTTGCAACCATTTACAAATTATTTTGTGGTCATTTACCTAGAAACATCCCCATCTTGGGCCAGAACTTGGAAAGAACATATGAAGCACATTCAACAAGTATTGAGGACCTTATAGAAACACAAGATATATGTTAACCTAAATAAATGCTCAATCTAATTGTAGAGATTTAAATATCTAGGGTACACTATGGATGAGTAAGTATCCATGTGGATCCAACGAAGATCCAAGTCATTCTGTATTGGTCAAACTTGAATACACCAATTGAGCTTCACATCTTCTTGGAATTGCAACTATTTTCACAAGTTCATGTTGGGGTTCTATCATATTGCTTGGCCCTTGAGCCATGTGACCAAGGGTGAAGTGAAGACTAAGTGCATTTAGGTAGAGGTACAATATAAATAATTCAAGGATTTGAAGTGTCACCTCTGCTTGACACTATTCCTTATTATGCCATATCCACAACAATCATTTGAAGTTGAGACATGCACTTTAGATTATTTTGTTAGAGTAGTCCTCACTCAACTTTGATATTTAATGACCTATCACAATAAGACACTCTTTGAGCTAGTTCACAATCGCCCCACCTATGGAAAGGAGTTTTACTACATTTTCTAAGATTATCAACATTGGAAGCATTATATTTTGGAAATGGAAATGATCATCCATGTTAACTATAAGCCTTTATACCTTCAATAATTATATTTAAACATAAACATAGTATGCTAAGGAAAACACCAATTAAGTTGTAGATTGCCTTAGTCAACTTCTAGTTCTGGCACTAATTATAATACTCAATCCCTCTGAATGAAAGAGCTCAGAGTGACTCCTCTTAAAATATCAGTTCCCGACACCTACATACTTTACTACCTTATGTATTTCCTTGCTTGCAATCAAATTACAACACACAGAATAAAATATACTTGTTGAAAATAAAACAGCGGAAGAAAAAATATGGAATCCAAACTTCACACAACAAACATAAAATTTTCATTCAAATAACTTCCAAGCTTACAAGGGGCTCCCAAACTGGGAAAATTTTCCATATAGAATATAAATAGAAATATACAACAAACACTTGCAACCCAACAACTTTGTCGTTGTTGTATGACCTTAAAATTGCAACTTTTATGAACTGTACAAACCTTTAGCGACCTGTACAACACTTATGTATGTGCCTTTCTGAGCCTCGGGCCTGCATATGTACGTACTTTTCTACATCTACGGTCTGTGTATGTATGCACCCTTCTCCATGTGTGTCCCACGTATGTATATGATCTGTTGTTATAATGGTCCACATATGTACATATTTTGTTGTACTTGGGACCCTGATCTAGGTGGATATTGGTGGCCACCCACCTATTCCATTGGTTCAAAGAACAATTTTCTATTTGGGTAGTTTTTTTACAGTTG
>ML779427.1:109331-180458 GCA_009831015.1 Picea engelmannii
ATTATATCTCTAGTTTTTTGTTATATATCTGTATTTCATTTCGTTCCATTTAGAAATCTAGATCAGACTTGTGTACAATGTTGCTCCGGCTCTGTACGACCTAATCTATGTTTGTACCTTCTACTGCTCTGTTGCCAAGATCCATTCTTGATACCAGATATGTCTTATGTTTCTTCCTTCTCCTTCGGGATGATCATATCTCTAGGTGAAAGTCCTTCTTCACCCTTACTAAGAACTCCTTGAATCATATTCCTTTGTGATTCAATCCTCGATCAAAAGTCCTTCTTTTCTCTCTCTATGAGTCACTAACTCTAATAGATGTCCAAGGAATGTGTCTTCTCCTCTCACCTTGGATGCCATTTATAATATTGAGTTATACCCTAACCCTAATCTCCAATGATTAATGATTGAGATTATATATCACCTCACTTGAGATCAATGGCTAAGATTCGTTTAATTCACTAATGCCAAAAATGTAGGCATTTCATTAAATTAAACTCAATTAATTATAAAAAGACATTCACTTCAATAATTCCTTTAATTAAAGTGAATTTCCAAAGTTCTAATAGATATTAATGACGAATTCCACATGTTAGACATAAACCAAAGTGGAAGTACCTTGTCGATGCTACAAACATCAACAAACCCAACTATATGGAAGCAATCCTAACTTGTCTACTACATTACAATCACCAGTAGCAAGTAAACAAGAATCAAACTTCGACCTCCAAGATGGAATTTGATGTCTTGTGGGCCATCTCTTTGTTCCATTAGGAAAGTATGAGAAGATGATTTGGGTAGCATACTACAATTGGGTGGAAATGGACATTGAATATGGTGAAGATAGTGGAAATGTTGTAGAATTGCTTCTCATGGCCAAAGATTTGACAATACATTAGTTATAATGTTATCAAATCATGCACTGTCTATTCCATCTCTATACCTATAATAAAAAAGAATAGATTTTACACTCCTATT
This sequence comes from Picea engelmannii, assembly GCA_009831015.1. NCBI lineage: Eukaryota > Viridiplantae > Streptophyta > Pinopsida > Pinales > Pinaceae > Picea > Picea engelmannii. Next base: position 110,310 of record ML779427.1, read on the forward strand.
CCCACTCCAAAATAAGCCTTTGAAATCAATCTCCATGGTTTTTATGTCAAATATGCCCTTAACTAGGCATGGCCATGACTAGTTTTGTGGTTGTTGATTAATGAAGAGATATTAATGACGACTTCCACATGTTAGACATAAACCAACGTGGAAGTACATGTCTGATGCTACAAACATTAAGAGCCCCAACTATATGGAAGCAATCCTAGCTTTTCTACTACATTTCAATCACTAGTGGCAAGTAAACAAGTGTCAAACTTCGACCTCCAGGATGGAATTCTATGTCTTGTGGGCCATCTCTTTGTTCCATTACAAAAATATGAGAAGATGATTTGGGTAGCACACTATAATGGGGTGGCAATGTTGTAGAATTTCTTCTCATGGCCAAAGATTTGACAATACATTAGTAATTTTATCAAATCATGCACTTCCTATGCCATCTCTATACCTATAATAATAGATTTTACACTCCTATGCCCACTCAAAATAAGCCTTGAAATCTGTCTCCATGAATTTTATGTCAAATATACCCTTAACTATGCATGACCATGATTATTTTTTGTGGTTGTTGATCAAATCTCTAAGATGGCAATTTTGGTCACCTACAAGAAGAGTGTCACAACAAAATCCATTGCTAAGCTCTTTTTCAACATGTTTGGGTTGATTTTGGGTTACCAAAGATTATTATCTCTAATTGAGAAAATAGGTTCTTAAGTATCTTTTGGTGTAGTCTTTGCTTAATGATGGACACCAAATTGACCAAATCAACTACCTTCCATCCCAAACTGATGTATAGATGAAGGTGGTCAATAAGATGTTTATGCATATCTTTATAATGTACAATTCTAAACATCTACGCATGTGAGATCACAGATGAAATCCTTCCTTATGTTCATGTGTGCTTGAGGCTCGAGGCACTGGCCCTAATTAGTGTAGCTCTACCCATCCCATGTACATGGGAATAATCCTCCCATGCTCAAAATGAGGTAGATAGAACATCCAAATTTGTTGAATAGGTCTAGTTCATCGAACACCAACTTCATGATTTTTGTAGAAAGCCAACACCAAGTAAAAGAAACAACACAATCAACATCAATTTCTATACAAGTTCTATGCTGGTTATAATGTATGGTTACACTTGCAGAAAAAGCAACTCACAAGCCCCTCACAGGAAGCTCAAACCACTTGAATATGGACCTTACACCATCACCAAAGCTACGGGGAATTATGCTTTTGAATTAAATTTTCCACACTTCCTCGACCTACACATTTTCTTTAATATGTAATTATTTTGAAACCATACATTCCACCGTTGTTGGCCACCTTGAAGGTGGCAAAGCACTTGGCCACTATAAAGCTCTACTCTAACTACATTGAACAAGTTACAATGGACCGGATCACACACACCAAGTCCAAGAGTACTCGCCAAAAAAATATAATAATATTTCATATTGTCAAAATAGGACAACTTTTTCATGAGGGTAAGTACTTCACTAACACCCATATCTCATACACCCATATCTTAGAGAAGTTTCCAAATCTAATAAAAAACATGGTGCAATGGAGGCCATTGCTGCTCAATAGGAAAGCACGTATCCATCTTAGATTAACTCAACTCACCCTCACTTTAACTTTATGTCAGGATTATGATTCTTACGTTTTTAAACTTTTGAAATTAATATACAATATAACCTTAACCACTCTTTTAACCACTATGTAGAATACAATGTTTTTCTTACCTACCATTCATCGATTTAATGCTATATTTTACGTGCAAGGTATTCATTTAGTTAGACGTTACATAAAGCCTCAAGTTATGAAAATGATACAATGTGGTGAAAACTGTAGTTCACATATGCCAATAGAATGCTATGGACATCTTCAATTTTTACCCATAAGTTAACTCTACACAATCTTTGTCCTCTTAAGATAACATTTTTTTTACAAATACATGAAGATAAAGTGGTCAAATGCACTGCCCGAGATCCATCAGGTCAAGTTCACCTCGGTATTTGATAACCACAGTGGTTAACTATAGTAACTGAATCGAAGATCTTGGTGAGCAGTTACGGAATGTTTGTTACGTTGCAAAACAATTTTTTGGAGTAACTAAAACATTGTTACAAAATGCCAAAGATAGGGAGATGCCAATTTACTTCAATTATTGTATCGACATGACAGTCAGAAGAAACCACGAGGTTGAAAGAGCCCACAACCCCGAATAACACATGGAGAATCTTCTGGCTTTGTCTTATGGTAGTTGGTTGGTTTCAACCGTGATGAGCGTCTGGCCACAAAATGGTAATAAATATTTTGAGGCTAAACAACGTTAAATCAAGGGTTTATATTAGCCGAGAGGAGATCAATTAAGGCATAGCAAGCGCTTCCGAGGATTCCTCATTTATGGAGGCTACAAGCGGTCTCAGAATTTTGTTTGCCATTGGCAGAAATGGCAAATGAAACGTACAGTTGTGGATTTATGATCCTATTGACTTTAAGCTCATAGTTATGAAATTTACTGAGCAGTTAAGTCCAGAAGGAACTTGTTACCTGTCAGTAGTTAACAAGTCGGATTCATTCAACAGTGATCCCCTATCATCTATTTAATACGGGGCACATCCCACATATTTTCTGCAACGGAGAAACTCATTTCCATGAACTTGCAGCTGAACATCTGCAAAAGCCATAAGTCTCTCATGGCACTCAATAGGGAGCTTGCATTACTGGTCCTTGCATTTGTACTAGTCTTTTCAGTTTCTGATATTCAAGTATCAGAAGCAGCAGGCAGGCCTTACTCGTCCTCTCATGGAGCTACTTATCCTATTACTTCTCAGCTGTCTGCTGTGAAGTTTAATCAAGCCTTTGGTGTTCTATGGGGTCCTCAGCATGAACAAGTCTCTGATGACGAGTCTGGGATTACCATTTGGCTCGACAGGAATTCTGGTAACTATTGTTTTCTGTTTCTTCTTTCTTGTTTGTTTTGATAAACTTGTATTTTCTGAGTTTGTCTAATGGTTAAGAACATGTATTTCCTTTTCAAAGGTCATAAATTCAAATCTAGAAAGAGATAAGGGTGTCATACACCAATTTTATGTCTAGGGGTGACCTTAAAAATAGATTATTATTATTATTATTATTGTCTAAATACATCCTTCATTTACACATTTACACAAATGACGATATTTTGAAACCGATTCATGTGAATATATATTGCAGGAAGCGGATTCAAATCGCTGCGGGCATACAACTCAGGCTACTTCAGTGCCGCTATTAAGCTGCAGGCTGGCTATACTGCAGGAACTAACACTGCATTCTATGTAATTCCATTTGTTTTTACTTGAATCTATTAATGTGTTAGGGGGACCTGTGCTTAGTATTCATTTGAACCCAAAGCCCTCTCGTTTCAAGCATTACTGAACCTACAACACTTGAAAATTAGCCATGGAATTTGTGTTTCTTTCCAGGCCAGTCTAACTTCTTAGAATGTAGCCTAAGAATCCTATTCCCATTGATCTGATAATTTGACTATTGTGGCAATGGCTCCTAGGAAGTCTGTTATATTTACCTCCCATATCAAATTAGCAGCCACTATCTTTTAAGTCTGAGTTCTGTCTTGCTCTCCTTCATTTCGAGACTGAGAATGGAGGGGAAAATCGTTAGATGTATTTTTTTTTTCAAACTTCATAAACCAACCAACAATAGCTCCAGCGTTTAATTGTTGCTAACATCTCTCTCAGTTTTACTTTGTCTAGCTGTGGTTTTGTCCATCTGCTGTGAGTTAGTGGTCTGTAATTTGTGTTTGGTTTTTGGAGTTTATTTTTCTTCCCTCTTAAAAACGTTTAACGCGTATTTATTAATCTGAGTAGATTGTAACTTTGATTTTTATCAGATTTATGATCATAATCTGATATTTTATACTTACTCTAACTAGATCTTAACTAAATATTTTGTTTTTTTTCATATTAATAATTACTTATGATCATGAATTATTATTTTATATTTAATTTAAGTAAGTTTAATAGAATATTCCATTCGGATGATGATATTCCACTGTGAAAAAGAATACTCCATTTCATTTCCGTTGAATTTATGATATGGGATTCTTACAGGCTAACTTTGTCATTTGACAATAGTTCATAGTTAAAAGTAGCTCTGTTTCCGGTTCCCATTTCTGCTGTTAAAAAACCCATTGCAGCGTAGCTGGGGCCACATCGAACTCGGCCGCGACCGCCGAAGCCTTTTAGCCTCATACTCAGGAGGGAAACAGTACTTATTCCTATAAACAAGGTCACTTTAGGTTTTGAACTAGTATTGGTGGTTGGAAGATAACTGTGTCTTGACTTTGTATTCTAAATTTGTATATTGGATCATAATTGTTTTTTGTTTCTGATTATCTATATATATATAGTTTAATACAAATTGTTAGGTTGATATTGGACATTTGGAATGTTGATGGTCAATTTGAAGAAGTTTTCTTATTTATCTAAAAAGTTTGGAATTTTTCAAAACACAGCCCTTTGTTAATTTCAAGGTTCCTATTTGACTACCAAAATATTGGATGATGGGAATTTAATTCAATTCCATGCCTAATCTTGTACCTTCCCACATTTACAGTACTGTCTATATCACAAATATACCATTCCATCTGATACCTCGATCAGATATATCCATTGATAAATACATAATGCTTGTTTGACCATGAACTGACAGTTAAGGGCAAACTGCTAATATCTGTCAGTTGATGGTTCGAGCTTTGGCGCAGCCTTAGTATTTCATTTGTCTCTCTCTTCTTCAAAGAGCCTAGGGTTTCTGACAACGTTATACTATTTTTATCCAACCAATGGCTTATTTTCGTGGGGGTACTACAGAGCATTAAAGTTGGGTTTTACACCGTTTGGATCTGACGGTATAAAATCCAACATACAGATAATCTGTAGTTGAATGTTTATTTATTGTTTTTGTATTTTTAGTTTGTCTCGTATCTTGGGTATCCTTTTACAGCATTTTTACAGTATCTAAGGCGATTAATGTCTAACTTCGAGATTTTTTTTTTGCAGTTATCGAATAACGAGGTTCACCCGGACTACCACGACGAGATAGACATTGAATTTTTGGGAACAATACCAGGCAGACCTTATACCTTACAGACCAACATTTATGTACTAGCAGGAAACGGGGGAAGCGGGAGGATTGTCACGGGCAGGGAGCAGCAAATCCACCTCTGGTTTGATCCCACCAGTGATTTCCACCGTTACAGTATTCTCTGGACCCCATCTAAGATTGTGTAAGTAAAACGAATATGTATCAATTTAGTGCAAATCAACTATTTCCTCGATTTTAATATTACAAAATAAAATGTCGTTGTTGGTTATGTTTATTAAATTATGCAGATTCTCAGTGGACGATGTCCCAATAAGAAGGTATCCAAGGACGGACGCTTTCCCAACAAGGCCCATGTGGGTATACGGATCCATATGGGATGCATCCTCTTGGGCTACAGACAGTGGCAGATACAAGGTCGACTACAATTACCAACCATTCGTAGCAAAATACACAGACTTTGTCCTCACCGACTGCACACAATCAATGGCGGCCGAATGCTCATAAAAACAGCAACAGTAAATTCAGTATTAAGTAGTAAAAACATCCAATACAAATATAATAGTGAAGAACCATGTCTAAGCATCCAATGCAGGATTGGGCTCTCTAAGTGTATATAACGATATCCTGTAAGCAAAGTCAGAGTCCATGGTTGGCTTTATCCAGTAGAAGTATAATCTATTTCAAGGGTTGGTCCCACTGTATGTTTATCCATAAAAAAATGTATGTAGAGCTGCTACGTGTAAGAAACAGTAGTGTCGCAGATCATTACTGTCAACTGTTATAACTGAAAGCTCGTGTGTATTGTGATTTGATCTTAGTAAATATAAAGCGATGGATGTTGTCTGTTTTGAACAGTGATATATGTCGGCATTCGTGGAATTTGTGGAGTGAAAAGCTGATTTACGTGTTCGAAACACGACATTTTTGCTCGCATCCCAATCATAGATATCTTTTATGGGCGCCGCACTTTGAAAAAAAGCGTCTTAAATGAGTGAATTGCCAATCGATAATTACAGCAGTAGTCTAAACATTCTAACTTTAGGTACTTTTGGTTGAACTTTGTTAATTTTTGCAGTTTGATTTTATTCGAAATTTGGTGATGATTGGTTGGATTTGTAAATTTGAGTGGGTAAGTTTGTATGGTTTTTCAGCAGGCTGAATCCATTTATGCATTCAAAAATGCAATTTAAGCAACAGAAAATAGCTATTTTGTCCAAAGTTACAGTGTCTGATTCCAGCCAAAAACACTCAAAAGATATAGAACGTTTAGCCAACGCCATAATTAAATGTATGCATTTCAAAGGAAACGTTCCAGTTTTTTTTGAGTTTTTATCAAATTTGCCAGAAATTCAGTCAAAAAGTATTGGAACTCCAGATTTGAATGATGAGTATGTATATTTCTAATATCTCGAGGTTTTTTCAAGGTGTTGAATCTATTTATACATTCAAAAATTTTATTTAAACAACAAAAAACAACAATTTCACCAAGATCTGTTTAGTCAGATTTAAGTGAAACCTTCTAAAAATATTTCAGCATCTGCTTGATATGTGATTGTGTCACAATCCTATGCAGAAGTTTGAAGTTTATACACAGTGAAATTAAATCTCTTTAAATTCTATTTTCATGAAAATGACATAGATTGTCATAAGTGAGTTTGTTAAAGCTATTTATGGGCACTAGTGGGGTTGGGTATACTAGATGTTTGATAAGTTGGGGTTGGGTATACTAACCTTTCAGGTTGTTTAATAAATTATTGGATAAGTTTAAACATTTTATTTTTTTGGAATTTTTTTGGTGCAATTTCATCAACTGATATCTATAATTTCAACTATTCTTCTAAATTTTTAGTTTAATTTTATTAAAGTTATTTATATACAAAAGTGAGATTTGGTAGGTTAACCATTAAAGATTTTTTATAAGCTATTAGATAAATTTAAACATTTAACCTTTTTTTTTTTAAATGTAATTTCAACAGATATCTATAATTCCAACCATTTTTCTAAATTTCTATTCCCATTTTAAATAAAACTAATTAAAAAATATACCAAAAAGTTTTCAAAAAATTCATTGTTTAAACTAGGCATAAGCTATTTATTTAAGAAAAAGGTTCCACAACTTTTTCCAAGAAGAAAATTTTCTCAAATTTATATAATGTATAAATTCTTAGTTTGTAACATTTATACATTATACATTTAACATTTATGTATAAATTCATTGTTTGTATGCATGTATAATTTATTTTTAGTTTAATTTTATTAAAGTTATTTATACATAAAAGTGAGATTTGATAGGTTAACCATTAAAGATTTTTGATAAGCTATTGGATAAATTTAAACATTTAACCTTTTAATTTTTTAAAATGTAATTTCAACAACTGATATCTATAATTCCAACCATTTTTCTAAATTTCTATTCCCATTTTAAATAAAACTAATTCAAAAATATACCAAAAAGTTTTCAAAAAATTCATTGTTTAAACTATGCATAAGCTATTTATTTAAGAAAAAAGTTCCACAACTTGTTTGTATGCATGTATAATTTATTTTTTTATAACTATATATGTTCATTCTATTTTAGTCAATAGCATTTAAATACCTTATGGTAAAGTCATAAATGCTGCTATAGTAGTTGGACGTTCTTGGATTTAAGAATATGTTTAAGCACTTTACCACTAAGTGCTTAGATGTTGTTGCTTTAGTTCCTCCATAAGCTTATACTTCTAATTTATTTTTATTACAACATGTATAAATGTCGCCTAAAAAATAGGCCTTGTATTTGGATTTATCTTTGTTCAAAGACAAAAACATTACTATGAAGCTCGTGTGGTACATAGCATGACATCATTTTCTAAGGTTACTATAAAGCTTTTCGTGCTGTCATTTTCTATCAAACATAATTTTCAACAAGATAGGTTATGAATCACTTATAATTTTAAGATAAGTTGCAAAGTAGTTCATCTCTATTTTTATTTAGCAAGTAGTTGTTACACTTCACCTAGTAATGATGTAACACATTAATGCAAATATTGAGATGCAAAAATACAAATAACAACCATGAATACAAATAGCATGAACAAACAATTCACATAAGAACAAACATAGCAATTTTATTTTTGTAAATAAAATTGGCTTTGTATTTGGATTTATCTTTGTTCAAAGACAAAAACATTACTATGAAGCTAGTGGTACATAGCATGACATCATTTTCTAGGGTTACTATAAAGCTCTTCATGCTGTCATTTTCTACCAAACATAATTTTCAACAAGATAGGTTATGAATCACTTATAATTTTAAGATAAGTTGTAAAGTAGTTAATCCCTATTTTTATTTAGCAAGTAGATGTTACACTTCACTTAGGAATGATGTAACACATTAATGCAAATATTGAGATGCAAAAATACAAATAACAACCATGAATACAAATAGCATGAACAAACAATTCACATAAGAACAAACATAGCAATTTTATTTTTGTAAATAAATATGACAAATTTCAAACATAACCAATATAGAGTTATAATGTTCCATCAAGCCTTTGGACCTATTATTGATTGAGAGGAAAACCTTAGTTAGATTCATATGGATTTATTATTTCTACATTAAAGCATCATCTTGGTCTTCAATGTTGTTCACAATAAGTCGAGTGGCTTCAATAATGCAAAGGGTGTGCTTTTTATTGAATGATGACCCTAAAGTGGCCCATGGTTGGTTGCCTCATAATGGCTCTACATGGATGGTTTTGACTAGATCTTTTGGTGATTTTTATCTTAAGGATGGTTTTGACTAGATCTTTTGGTGATTTTTATTTTAAGGACTTCGCTTGATGGCTTTGTTTAATTGAAAGAGTTGAGTTGATTTTTTTGATTGCAAGTCTATTATTAACATTGACTTGCCTATGCAATAACAACGTTCAAATTGGTATTTGATCTCCACTAATGTTCCATAGGGATGGGATGTATTGTCTAATAAGGAGGTTGTGGACAATCTGGAAACAACAACCATTGTAATACCCCAAAGTCGAGCCCCTACTAATTTGTAATGATGTTTAATGATGTTTATAGGCTAGTGAGCCAAGTGTTTATAAGATGGGAGGCTTTTTGTGTTTATTAGCCCGGAGAGCCTAGATGCTAAGGCTAGTGAGCCTATTTTTGTATATGTAATTATGTCGATCATTAGTAAAAATACATCATTGCATGTAGACCGACCATGATAAATGAGGATGGGGGACTAAGCTCCACTAGGAAGGGAAAGGGATAAGAGGTTAGGAAAGGGGGTTAATCTTGAGGGGTTGCCTCCAAAGGAATATTATAATATATTCCTAAAAGACTGAGGTTTGGGCATAACCTTTTATCCTAAGTTCCTTTGGGAGGAGGAATGAATCCCAAGTGGAGGGGAAGAGAGCTCCTGGAGAGCCATGTTTCATCCAGGACACATGCAAATATATGTGGAGTATTCATCCGTTTTGGGAATATTTTGCCCCATTCACTCATGCACGGAGCAGGCACACAGTCGGCCATCTTTTGCCATTGTTGAACCCTCTTCCATCGCAAACCTCTATAGCTTGGGCCATTTTCCACCATTGTTGAACCCTCTGCCATCGTGAACCTCTGTAACTTGGGTGCACTGGTATTTTGCTAAGTCGTACCCTACCTTACCCGAGTTTTGTTGTTGCCTTCACCCTTGGTTGTTTGACTTAGGAGCTGGACAAAAGAGGTTGGTTGCCAGGCCTGTGGTTTTGAAGAGGCAGGTTGTCAGGCTCATGGATTGAAGAAGCAAGTTGTCAGGCCTACGAGAAACTATCTTCAGGTGAGAGAGATTGGTGGGGAACTGATTTCTCCTGGAGGGAGTCCAGTAGAAGCTACAAAGCTATGAGAATTCCTGATCTAGCATGTTGTTGAAGCCCTGGAAGGGAAGTGGAGCAGTCGATGGACTGTGGAACAATGAAGGTGTATATTCCCAGGGTGGGATAGGCATGTGCGAAATGAGAGTCTCTGAGAGATGGGCATAATTAGGCTCCTTGGAGGGAATACTTCATGTTGCATTGTGCAACTTTTCGTAGTCTCAGGCTAGCCTGTGATTTCCTTCACCCTGGGTGGAGTTTAGTCCCATCTCAGGGATGACCCATTGTTGATAGATTGGAGCAGCGCAGTCTAAGGCTGGGAGGTTCGTGAAAGGTCTGCACACAATTGGTGTACTTCAATTAAAAGATAAGTATCATTTATGTGTTAATATCAAATGATTTGTTTCAGTGAATGTTTGTTATTTATGAGAATTGCATGTGTTTGCTACATGTATGATTTACTGTTAATTCCGCATGAATCTGTGTATGCGAGGAATGTTTATATCTATTAAATTAACATTATATATGTATATCAGATTTTGAAAACAGAGTAGAGGGAGATATTTGTGGTAGCATGCCCAACCTTGGGATGGCTGGGTACGTTACAATATAGTATCAGAGCCCATGGTTTCAACACTGAGCTTGGATGGGCCATGAATGTGGAATTTGGAGTCAAAATTCCACAAGGAATTGATATATAGAGTGCCAGAGCAGCACTGAGAGAGCTCCTGGGTGGTATTGGAAATCTCATGAGGTATAACGGTTTGAGAAAGTTAGCAGAGAAAGGAGACCGCGATAACTGTGGGTGTAGAACCACAAAATTAAATTTGGGTCGTTGGATTTCCCCAAGTGGTTCGACAGTTCGGTGTTTGAGGAATCTTTTGGAGATCACATGGTGAATAAATTGTTGAAGTCCCAAAGCTATGGGAAGCAATTGTTCGACAATCGATAGTTCGAGAGTTTTGAAAATATGCAGATGAGAAGAGATCTTCCGAAGTGTCAAAATCATGGAACACCAGGGTGACATAGACCTGATCAATAGTTCGACAGTTTGAAAAGTGTCGATGAGAAAACAAAATGTCGGAGTCCCGAAGCTACGGGAAGCAATTGTTCGACAATCGACATTTTGAGAGTTTTGAAAATATGCAGATGAGAAGAGATCTTCCGAAGTGCAGAAATCACGGAATGCCAGGGTGACGTAGACCTGATCGACAGTTCAACAGTTTTGAAAAGTGTCGATGAGAAAACAAAGTCGTCGAAGTCCCAAAGCTACGAGAAGCATTTGTTCAGCAGTCAACAGTTCGACAGTTTTGAAAAAAATGTCGATGATAAAACAAAATCGCCGAAGTCCCGAAGCTATGGGAAGCATTTGTTAGGAAATTCAGAAATTCAGAAAAAAGTGTCGAAGTCCCGAAGCATCGGATATGATGTGGCATGATGATGTCACCTAGGGTGACATGGACCTACCCTAAGTCTGCCATGTGTCACTTGTTTTTGTACTTTTGGCAGGCCCTTAGTAGCATTTGGGACCTAACACATGTCACTCAATGATGGGGCCACGTGTCACCACCTTTATTGATGAAAATTGTACTACATGGATCCCGGGAGGTTAAGAAGTTTGGCCATTTAGCGTTCGGGGGAAAACTATTGGAAGAACTTCCGGATCTCCGAAACCCTAGAGTCACGAAGTCTCGAAATTTTGAAGTCACGAAGCACCGAAGTGATGTGGCTTGATGATGTCACATGGGGTGACATGGGTACAGAAGATGCGTGCCACGTGTCAGTGTGTTTTGTGCTTTTAAAAGACTAATTTTTCTAGTAAGAACTTGACACGTGTCACCCCTAGGATTGGGCCATGTGTTCACTTCTAGTGTTCTTCCACGTGGTGCTAGATCCTGTAGTCTGGAGATTTGGCACTCCAAAGGAACTTGATCAAGAGTTATTAAGTATGAATACTTCCAAAGCTCCGAAGAGCGAAGTAAATCCTCATTGTTGATGAGGAGAGGACACGAAAAAGTAGATCCCATGGTCTCAAGACTAGGTACTTCGGAAGAATTGTGTTGCAGTTGCGTTGAGTCAAGAAATCTCGGAGGTTGGAGTTATTCTCGACCGTTGATCGGGAAATGACATGTGGAGGAAGGAGAGGATCTCCAGTAATTCGACACTCCGAGAGATCTGTGAAGAAGTTCTTTGGAAATCCCCGAAGCCCGGAGTTTCATAGTAAATATGAGTCGTTGGATGTTGGGAAGCCGTGGATTGTTGATCCACCGTCCTTTGCAAATTTTCCAATTCGACGCTCCGAGAGATTTGAAAGTTTGGAGTTGTGAAAACCTCCAAATCTCTAAAGTGTCAAAGTTCTGAATAATCGCCTATCAGCCTAGCGCTTGGTCACCATCGTGGTCACATGAATTTGGGGGCCGAAGAAAAAGGGGTTAGTGCCTAAAATTTTGTTTTAAGAATAGGAAAGGGCTTAGAGAAAGATTCCCGTGAGGTTCTTGATTGCACAGACCTACACCTAACGAAGTAAGGAAGGCCTGTAAACCTGAAGAAGGGATCTAACAAGGATCCGATATCCAATTTGTCTCTAATAAATAAGAACAAGTGTGCAAAGATTACCTTCTAGGAAGCACAATTGTTCAAGTATCCATAACTTCCTGCTCAAAACTCAGAATTGAGCATGGAAATAGGCATTGGAAAGGTATTGAACAGTGGAAGATAATTGTTCACCTGGGAATTGGACTTGAACATTCAATTTCTTAGGAAATCAACATAAAAGAAGTCATATATATATTAATGAATCAGAATGGTTCATGTTTTCATGAAATTATTAGGAACAGTTAGCCTGACAAAATTTTGTTGGTTGCACATTTTTGCAGAATTAACAGCTGTCAGATCATAATCAAAATAGAGTGCAGAGTGATGGATGATACAAAGATAGTCTACAGTCAATAAGATGAAATCAGAGGGATGAATGTCTAGTTGGGTATGGAAGGAACCAACTGCAATGGACATGGAGGTGGAAAGGAGGAAGACATAAATCTGGATGAGACCCTCTGAAAATTGCAAACAAATGTCCATAGCCACAAGGCTGATAATGAGAGTCTTATGAAGGGCAAGGAAAAATAGGAAGACTTCAATATGAAGTTAATGAAAATTATGGTCAAAATTGAAAAGAAGTTGGATAAGGAGAGTGGCTCCAACAAATCAAGAAGCCACGGAACCCCTGAAGGAAAAGGAATATCAAGGAGTGATAGAAGACATCACCATCACTCCCATAGGCATTCCAATAAGAGAGCACACAACAACTCAAGTCCATCCCCTTTCAGGAAGCATAGGATGTCTGGGGTGGATGAATTGAAAGGAGAAATGAAAAAGATCAAACATCCTACCTTTGATGGAGAGCACAAGAAGGATGAAGATGTTGAGACATGGATGTTAGGCATGAGGAAGTACTTCCAATTGCATAACTATTCCTCTCATGCAAAAGGAATAATTGTTATTTATCAGCTGAAAGGAAAAGCATCCATGTGGTGGGATCATCTTGTGCAAGTGAAACACATCAATGAGAAGAATGTTACATGGAAGAAATTCAAGAATAATTTTGAGAAGAAATACCTGACCAAGAGGTATTATGACAAAAAGATGAAAGAGTTCTTTGAACTCAAATTGGGAAACATGACCATTGATGAGTATGAAAGGATATTCTTAGAACTGTTGAAGTATGTCTCCTTCATCAAGGATGAGGCAATAAAGATTCAAATATATTTGAGTGGGCGCCATCTTTCATCAGTGACAAGATTCAATATGATGATCCCAAGACTTTGGAGGAAACCATAAGGAGAGCCAAGTGCTTATATGATCAACATAAGGTAAATCCTACTTTCCAAAGAGCTTGGGAAGACAAGAAGAATTTTAAGAGGGAACAAAGGAAGAAGGGTAACAAGCCACCATTTTTCAGAAATAGTCCTCAAGGACAACCATCTTTTAGAGAGCACAAAATGGCTGAGGTAGGTGGGCAAAGGCCAAGGAAGACACCCATTCAATGTTGGGGTTGTAAAGGAGACCACAAGTATATAGATTATCCTCACAAAAGTGACAAAGTGAGAGTTATCCACAATGTACAGCAAGCAGAAACAGTGGAGGACATGGGCAAAAGTGTACCTAGGATCTATGCATCCCTAGACAAAAAGCAAGAATAGTTTCAATAACACATGATTGAAGTAGAAGGTATGATAAATAACCATGCCTTTACTATTTTAATAGATTCTGGAGCTAGTCATAGCTATATCGATCCTAAGGTAGTGGAAATATTACAATTTCCAAGAAGCAAGCATGAGAAATCTTGGCTAGTATAGATGGCTACAAGAGCTAAGAGAAAATGTGTTGAGATGGTTAAATCATGTCCAATGGACATGAATGGGCTAAGTACTAAGGCATATTTGAACATCTCACCCTTGGTTTCATATGACTGTCTAATTTTTATGGATTGGTTGGACCAACACCATGCTGTATTAGGCTGTCATAATAAGGAATTTACTTGCCTGGATGAGGAAGGGAACCCAAGAATAGTCCAAGGAATTCCTAGGGAAGTTAATGTCCGATAGATCTCAACAATGCAGATGAAGAAGTGTTACAGGAAGGGATGCCAAATATTTGCATCCCATATAGAGGAAACACCTAAGGATAAGGTGCCAAATCTGGAGGATCACTCAGTCCTGAAATATTTTGAAGATATGTTTAAGGAGATACCAGGACTACCCCCAAAGAGAGATATTGATTTCTCTATAAATTTGATGTCTGGATCAACTCCAGTATCAAAGACTCCCTACAGAATAAGTACACTAGAGCTGAAGGAACTACAAATAAAGCATGAAAAACTTCTGAAGAAGGGGTATATACGCCCAAGTGTGTCACCTTGGGGCGCCCCAATATTATTCGTGAAAAATAAATATGGGACATTGAGATTGTGCATCGATTTCAGACAATTGAACAAGGTAACTATAAAGAACAAGTATCATTTGCCAAGGATTGATGATCTCTTTGATCAATTAAAGGATGCAAGGATATTCTCAAAGATTGATCTCATGTCAGAATATCATCAAGTAAGGATCATAGACGAATATATCATCAAGACTGCCTTTAGGACAAGGTATGGTCATTATGAGTTCACAGTGGTGCCATTTGGGTTATCAAATGCACCAACTATTTTCATGTGCTTAATGAATGGTGTTTTCCGGGAATATTTAGACAAGTTTGTCATTGTCTTTTTGGATGAAATCCTTATATATTCCAAATAAGACGAAGAACATGAGAATCATTTGAGGATGGCGTTACAAGTGTTAAGAGAGCACCAGTTGTATGCCAAATTGAGAAAGTGATCATTTTATCAAAACCGAATTCACTATTTGGGGAATATCATATCCGAAGAAGGGATAGCAGTGGATCCTGAAAATATTGAGTCCATTAAAGGGTGGACAACACCTAATAATGTGACAAAATTCAGATTCTTCATGGGTCTAGCTGGCTACTACAGAAGATTCATTACAAGGTTTTCAATAATTTCTCACCCAATCACTTCCTTGCAAAGGAGGGGGGTGAAGTTTCAATGGACATCACAATGTGAAAAGAGCTTCAAACAATTGAAACAATTGTTAACCAGTGCTCCAATTCTGAGGATTGTTGATCCAAATGAAGATTTTGTGGTTTGGACAGATGCATGCAAAGAAGGACTTGTTGGAGTCCTCAGACAAAATGGGTTTGTGATATGTTTTGAATCCAAAAAATTGAAAGAGCATGAAAGGGTCTATGCCACTGATGATTTGGAGTTGGAAGCCATAGTACACACCTTAAATAAATGGAGACACTACCTCATGGGAAAGAGGTTTGAGTTGAGGACAGACGAGAATGGTTTGAAATATTTGTTTGATCAACCAACTTTGAATGCTAGGCAGAGTAGATGGTTGGAATTCCTCTATGAGTATGACTTTGATATTTAACACATCAAAGGAAAATATAAAAAAGTGGTTGATGCACTCAGCAAGAGAGTGCATGAACGGCATGCTACAACCATTAGCATGTATCAAACTAATCTTAAAGGCATAATTTCTGAGGCTGCAAAAGTAGATTTGTAGTACATGGAATTGGTAACAAAATTACAGCAAGGTAAAATGCAGCAGAAAGTTGAAGATTATGAATTGGGAAATGATGGAATTCTCTTGTATAGGAACACAATTTATGTACACAATTCTAATGAATTGAGGAGTATGATTTTGAAAGAGATGCATAATGTACCTTATGTTGGACACCCAAGATATCATAAAATAGTGGCACCAGTCAAGAGCCAATATTATTGGCCACGCATGAAAAAGGAGATTGTTGAGTATATTGTTAAATGTTTGGAGTGTCAAAAGGTCAAGAATGAGAATAGAGACCTAGCTGGGTTGTTGTAACCATTTCCCATTCCTGAGTGGAAGTGGGAAGTGGTGAAAATGGATTTCATCACCAAATTTCCCAGAACAAGCAAGCAACATGATGCTATCATGGTGGTGGTGGGAAAGCTTACTAAAGCTGCCCATTTCATTCCTATGAAGGTTACTCACAAGGAAACCAATTTTGTTGATATTTATATGATGGAAGTAGCCTGCTTGAATATCATACCCAAGACACTTGTGTCTGACAAAGACCCAAAGTTTACCTCAAAGTTATGGAGGGGATTATTCAAAGGGTTCGAAACAAATCTGAACTTCAATACAACTTATCATCCCGAGACAGATGGGAAAACAAAAAGAGTGAACCAAGTGATAGAGGATGTGCTAAGGATGTACGTGATGGAAAAACCATTTAAATGGGAAGATTATCTACACTTGGTATAATTTTCCTACAACAATGGGTACCAAGCATCACTAAAGATGAGCCCATTCGAGGAACTTTAAGGCAGAAAGTGAAACACACCAATAAGCTGGGGCAACCCAGCTGACAAAGCAGTGATTGGGCCAGAGTTTCTCATGGAAATGGAAGAGAAAATGTTGAAGATAAAACATAATTTAAAGGTTGCCCAAGACAGACAAAAAATCTATGCTGAGAAGGGAAGAACTCACGGGGAATTTAAAGTGGGTGATCATGTTTTCTTGAAGGTGAAGGTCAACAGAAGTTCCCTGAAGTTGGGAAATTGTTCCAAGTTGGCAGCCACATATTGTGGATCGTTTGAAATCCTAGAGAGGATTGGACCAGTACCTTATATGATTGCATTTCCTACATCTATGTCTATACATAATGTATTCCATGTATCATTGCTTAATAAATATATATCTGATGTTAATCATGTTATATATTGGAATGTGATTTAGGTGGAGCAAGAAATTGCTTTTCAAGTGCATCCGGTATGCATTTTGGACCGAAAAATCAAACAGCTCCGAAATTGACGCATAGGGCTTGTAAAGGTCCAATGGAACTGGTACGATCCTGAGGATGCAACGTGGGGGCATGAAGATGCTATGCGGGAAGAATAACCACATGCTTTTGAATATTTTTGAAAATCTTGTTGTAATATGTAAATATGATGCACTAAGGACATTGCATAAATAAGGGGATGGGATTGTAATACCCCAAGGCTAAGCCCCTGCTGATTTGTAATGATGTTAAATGATGTCCAAGTGCTTATAATTTGGGAGGCTTATGTGTTTATTAGGCCGGAGAGCCTATATGCTAAGGCCAATGAGCCTATTTTTGTATATGTAATTATGCAGATCATTAATACAAATACATCGTTGTGTGTAGACCAACCACGATAAACGAAGATGGGGGACTAAGCTCCACTAGTAAGTGAAAGGGAAGGGGCTAAGAGGCTAGGAAAGGTGGTTAATCTTGAGGGATTGCCTCCAAAGGAATATTATAATATATTCCTAAATGGCTAAGGTTTGGACATAACATTTTATCCTAAGTTCTTTTGGGAGGATGAATGATTCCCAAGTAGAGGGGAAGTAATCTCCTAGAGAGCCATGTGTCATCCAAGACGCATGAAAATATATGTGGAGAATTCATTTGTTTTGGGAAAAAGTTTCCCCATTCACTCATGCACGGAGCAGGCATGCAGTCGGTCATCTTTCGCCATTGTTGAACCCTCTGTCATCGCGAACCTCTGGAACTTGCGCCATTTTCCACCATTGTTGAAACCTCTACCATAGTAAACCTTTGTAACTTGCGCGCACTGGTATTTTATTGAGCCGTACCCTGCCTTACCCAAGTTCTTTTGTTGCCTTCGCCCTTGGCCATTTGACTGAGGAGATGGACATAAGAGGCAAGTTGTCATGCCTGTGGTTTTGAAGAGGTGAGTTGTCAAGCCCATGGATTGAAGAAGAACATTGTCAGACATGTGAGAAACTCTCTCCAGGTGAGAGATATTGCTGGGGAAGTGATTTATCATGGAGGGAATCCAACAACAGCTAAAAACCTCTGAGAATTCTTGATCTGACTTGTTGCTGAAGCCATGGAAGGGAAGTGGAGCAACCGATGGACTGTGGAACAATGAAGGTGTATATTCTCGGGGTGGTACATGCATGTAGGGAATGAGATTCTGTGAGAGGTGGGCGTAAGTAGGCTCCTTAGAGGGAATCCTTCCTGTTGCATTGTGAATATTTCCATAGTCTCAACCTAGCCTAGAATTTCCTTTACCATCGATGGCATTTAGTCCCAGCTCGGGGGTGATCCACTGCTGATATCTTGGAGAAGAGTGGTCTAAGGCTAGGAGGTTCATGGAATGTTTTCACAAAGTCAATGTACTTCAATTAAAAGATAAGTATCATTTCTGTGTTAATATCAAATGATGTATTTCAATGCATGTCTGTTATTTATGAGAATTGCATGTGTTTGTTGCATGTATGATTTACTGTTAATTCTGCATGAATCTGTGTATGAGAAGATTGTTTGTATCTGTTAAATTTGCATTATATAGATATGTATATCATAGTTTGAAAATAGAGTAGAGGGAGATATTTTTCGTAGCATGTCTAACCCTGGGATGGATGGGTACATTACAACCATGCAAACAACTACATGTAGAGATTTAGTGAAATATGTCGTTCGAGCATGGAGGATAAAATATCCATTTTTCATACCACATTCTACATTAGTTTGTTTATTCCTAAATATTTTATTTCTGTCCAAGGAAAATTTTAAATATGGAATAACTCATGACTCTAGCACTAAAGGAATGATAGAACACGTCATTTTAGTGTTATTTATGGATTTGTGTGCATATCTAGAAATTAATACATATGCATTTTGTCATAAAGAGTGATGAAAATACCACCTACATTACAACACACAAACACAATCAATGATGCTAATGCTCTGAATGATGTATCGACAAATTTAAATAGAGTCAAGCTCTATTAGGAACTCAATATTCTTGAGAGAACACAATCCCAAAGAAAACTTGTTGAGTGTATTTCCATTGGTGATGGTCAGAAATGTTTCACACTTGATGATCTTACAAACATCAAGGATGAGTGCAAGCTAATGAAGGTCTCTCATGACAAGTTAGTAGAATGAAAATATGGAAAAGAAACAATTTGTTGACTTAGAGGGATGATTTGAGGTAGCACAACAAATTTAATATGATGTAAGAAGATGAAATGTGGGAAATTAAATTAGCTTCCATGATATATAATTTATATATATGGAAGTATGATTATGTGAAAATCCAGTTTTTCAAATAGTGGCATGCTACCTTTTTTGAAAACTATAATGGATTTGTTTTCTTTAGTACAACGGTTTATACTTAAATCCGTAGGCTAAATATTCTACCAAATGAATATTTTTTCCAGGGATATTTTCCCAAAATCCAGCGAGAAATGGTTGGATTTGTAGATTTAAGTGATTATTTCTATAAAATCCGAGTGCCGTGGGAGTTTTTCAGCATGTTGAATCCATTTCTGCATTGAGAAATGGATTCTGAACAACAAAAAATAGTGAATCATGTAAATTTATATCGTTGGATTTTGGCAAAAAAGCCATTTCATAGAACAACTAGCCAACGCCATACTTAAATGATGGAATTTCCTTAAACAAAATTGTATAGTTGTAAGGAACAATTTGTACTTGTATGTCATCATTTTTCCAATATTTTAAAATTAATTTAATAGTAAACCTTGATAGATAAAAGATAAATATAAAGCATTGAACTTGAGAATAAACCCTTAGACTTAAAAAAGGCCAAATATTCACACCATAAAGAACACAAGAATAAGAGAAGATCCCTTAAGGTAGGGTTACACCATCAAATACTCCTTATGGAAGGAATCACTCCACAAACTGTGTTTGCTACAAAACAATACATCCAATCTATCTCAATACAATGACACTCATGTGCATTTATACTTTCTCATGAGTATTCCTAGGTGTATATGAGAACTACCCCTTATTATTATATTATTCCATCTTAATTGCCTAGTGGGACTATTCATTACCCATGAACTAATAAGTGGGCCTATTCCATGATTATGGCCACATTACATTCATTATCCCCTTAAGTACCTCCCTAGGTACCCCTATCATCCTCCCTAGGTACATTGCAATAGTCAAGAGATGAAAATAAGGGCCTTAAACCATAAATGGACTTTTAGCGATCATGGGCCATGAACATGGCCTTGAACCACAATGCATGACCTTTACAAGTGATTTTTGGCCTCCAAGTGGAACATGGGTGTAATTATGGAGTCTTTCACACTAGGTATAGGTCTTAAGGCATTGTCCATGGATAAAGGAGGAAAATAAGGCCCTTAGGTCCTAAATGAAGGCTCTAGTGGTCAAGATCCATGGACACCTCCACAAATCACATAACATGTCCTCTATTGGGGATAATTTTCTTTTAAATCATATATGGGCACCCTTACAATTGTTTGTGCATCAATGATGTGTCTTGCATCTTTGACCATGGTTGGGGGAGAAATATAGGGAATTACACTCTAAAGGGATATTCTTGGGCTAATGGGTCATGAAAAAATCCTCAAACCACCATGTATACCCTCTAACCACCATGTATACCATATAAAATGGATATTTAGCCTCCAAATGGGATACAAGCACCGTCACGAGGATTTACACTATAGGGGTGTGTATCGGGGTTGTAAAAATCGACTTATGCAATAAATAGACCTCTAGGACTCATGGGCCATGAACATGACCTGAAACCATAACATAGGACCTCTAGAGGTGATATTTGGCCTCCAAGTGGAATATGTGTTATGGGTCTTAATGACTTGACCATAGTTAAGGGATGGAAATAAAGCCGTTAGGATATAAGTGAAGCTTCTAGTGACCAAGGGCTATCAACAAGGATGAAAACCATAAAATATGCCATCTATATGGGATTATAGTCCTTTAAGTGGAATATGAAAGCCATGAGGGGGTTTTTGTTCATTAGGAATGGGTCTTGGGGCCTTGACCATCGTTGAGGGAGAAATCTAGGGAATTATTACCTAAATTCTTGAGCTAATGGGCCATGATCATGACTTTGAACTACAACATAGACCCTTTAAAAGGGATCCACATAAGTGGGATATGCACATGATTAAGATTTTTTATGTAGTAAGGTTGGGTCTCGGGGCTCTGACCATATTTGAGGGAGGAAAACATTAATCATATGTCGTAAATGGATTTTTATGGCTCATAGGCCATGAACCTAATCTCAAATAAAAAGTCAAAAATTTTAAATGTGATCTTTTGCCTCCTTGTGGAACATGGGTGCCATTATGACATATTGTGCACTAGGGTTGGGTCTTAAGGAATTAGCCATGTTCAAGGGAGTAACATAAGTCCCTTGGACCTAGATGAAACCTCTAGGGACCAAGGACCATGAAAAACTTGTTGACGAGCATATGTGAACACGCCGTCAACTGTGAGGGAAATTTCGGTCCGAGGTTGTCTAAGTAACCTAAGTCATTTGGGATTATTCACCCTAACGGGTTTTACGGCTCTGTTAGTCGGTAAAGGGATATAATCTAAACTATAAAATAAAATAGCTAACCTACTTATCTATTATGTACATTTATGTTCTATATATATAAAGTGTACAAATATACAAATTGCAAGATTTGTGAGAAACCTTAGAAACCAATGTTATAAAAAAGAACCAAATCTCAAGAAAAATGTGAAGAGATCTAAGATTAATTACTAATCTACTTTTACCTATGAAAAGAAAAGAAAAGAAAAGAGGGAATGTAGATGATAACAATTTGACTTAGATTAGCAAAGTATTATGTCTAAAGGTGAATCTACATTCACAAATCAAATAACAAAAGAAGAAAAGAATAATAACCCAAAATTGGTTAGCGTTTAAAAGAGGAAATTGTGGTTGTGCCTTCCCGTATTAGATTGCTCCTTCGACTTTTCCTGTTAAGAGAAATCTATAGCAAACAATTGTATAATCCCAAGACTATGGAAATGTTAGGAGAAATCCACTTCACTTGACAATTCAAATCTCATTCATAATACAGAAAGGAGAACTTTTGCATTGTTAATCTTAGGTGAGGATATAAATGACCATTTACATTAAGAAACAAATTCCATTTAACAAATAGGTCTGTGCAAACTCAAATTACATGAACAAATTCAATACAGTTCGAGATTTACACCAAGATAATACAATCACCTGGAACTATATAATTTGGAATCATGGACTATAAAAAGGTTGAAAGAATTAATTAATAGATGATAATAATCAACCATGCATCGATCAAACAGACTAAAGATAATTTAAATCAATTCATAATCAATTAATCAAAGAATATGAACCATCATTAGAGATATTATAATAAGAACAAACTCTTTAACTTGCAGGATGAAAGCCTTAGTTAAAGTATGATTCTATATGCTTCAAAAAAGTATGCAATAGTCCATCTCCCAAAATTTTCACAATGTATGATATCCAATCTATCTGAATATTTAAACACTACAATGATCTACCTCTCATATCCACAAGATAGAGGTAAATATTAAAAAATAGAGTATTCTTAAAGCCAAATCCTAACTTGAGTTTATAATAGTAATGTTTACAAAAGCTTATGAAAGTTTGTTATAACAATTTTTCAAAATTACATTCTGCATTGTTTGAAATAGAAACTACTTTTAAAACAAAAATACTTCATGATTCTTCAATAAGCCAGCAACACATAGGACATCTTCTCGTTCTTTTGAGACATGAAAATAAAATTAAATCCCATTAAAAAATCTCTTTGACTAATTTAAGACAAGCTACAGAATCTTTGATTTTGTAGCTAGTCTAAAAACAATGTAACAACAATTGCTTAACTAACAAATCAAATAAAAATAAAAAACATAGATTTATTTATCCAAATTAAACATTGGAAAAAGAGGATTCATGTATCTCTAATATCATAATAGCATTGATATTAGTTGAATTCTTAATGATAATATCTCCCAATTTCCTGGGTTTCTTGTTTTCCTGAGGAATATTTCGCTGTATGTCATACCTCCATTCTTGATTTTCTCTTTCAAGATCCATGTTCTAATTTATAACCTGATTAAGGCACATTCATAGGTATGGGATGTCTGTGTAATATCTATGGACCCACCCTAAGCATTTTCCACAACACATAGGTTCCAAATTCGAACACAATTGTTGGTGGTCTGAGTCTAGGGGATTTTCTTGTACCAACTTTGCCTTTGAATCAGCCTGGATTCCTACGAATCCTTCACAGTTTTGGAGGAACAGGGTTAAATTAGAAACAATGTCATATTGTGGATGACTATCCTTTACTGAGTCTGGACTTGCACTTTCAACAGAGTTTAGATATTCTATTATAATCGTTTGAATAGGATCATTCCTTTGTTTATGTTAGTTCTTTATCATCCTAGATAGGATTCGACCTTTTTTTTTTTTTTAAATCAACTTCACAGAACTCCTGCAAATGCCTATTTTTTTAACCCAATCCTTTATGTTTCTCACTGACTGTTGGTTTCATAGGCTGTGACTGATCATCAACACTCAACGAATAATTCTTCAAATGACTAATGATGAATTCCAAAGGTTTCCTGGGTACAAAATTAGATCTTTTGGAAGCCTATCTAGCCATAGGAAACACCTTTGTTTGGGCATTGGGTGAAACAATAGGGTTATTTTGAATTTGAATTTCAATTCGAAAATCACACGGGGAATTAGGAGAAGCCTTGGGAGCACAAGGCTTTGCAACACTCTATGTTGAATTGATGATGGGGTCAATTTGTGGGAGTAGGAATTCATTTCTAACCAGAAAACTTGCCAAGTGTCCCCTATGTTAACCATATGAAATTCGACTAATATGCGAATTAAGTCATGGTGAAAAAAGTTGGTCTCAAGGTTAGAGCTTGCTCATTGATAACATTTCGACATTTTTTGCAGGATTCTAAGTTAGTAGATAGAAAAATTTAAAATAAAACCCTAAAACACCATAAGAAACCATATGTGAAAACATAAAATTAGTCCATAACAACCTTCACATGTAATGAATTGCTTGATTATCAACAAGAGACTGTGCCAACTAGTATTAAAAAGCTCTAAAGGAATACCCCTTATGTGGTATTGTGACTTCTTGTACGCCAATAGAGACTTCCATGGAATGTTGGTTACCCTCATGTTTTTAAACCACCTGCCACCTTTCTGGGACATACCTGTTGCCTTAGCGATGAATTCCTCCGTGAACTGTAACTAGACATCCCCAATTTTGGCTTTGGTGCCATTAAAAGTCTTGGAAAACGCCTAGGAAACTTCTAAGTTAAAACCATTGAATCACTGGATAAACTCCAACCAACTGGCCTGAGAAAGATTACATGTCACGTCGTCATGGGACAACAATGTTTGTGATCCATTAGGCTCTATCCTAACTATGGGATCCATAAAATCAAAGGAGGTAAACCATAAGACACAGAGATAGTTTTCATCAAAGGGAGAACTTTGTAACCGTAACACACAAGACCCATAAACAATGAAAGAGGTCGAACAAACATACTTGATGATAAAAAAACACTTGAGGATGTGAGGACGCTCTATCATTATCTCCCACTCCAAGTTTTTATTACCTCCAATAGACCACATGAAGAAGAGGTTCAAAGCTAACAACCCCATGAAACCCTCACGGCCTGCCACGAGATACTAACCTAATTTCGAGGACATTAACACCATGCAGGGTAATAATTCTTGTGATAGCCGAAAGGTCAAGCCATGTTAAGTGAACATTACTAATATTGTGTCATGATATGACAATGGTAGGTGGAAGATTGTTAATGTCGAGACCGTTTAGAGAGGTAAGGATCTAAATGAAACCCCATATCATCCATGTTAACCAATGGTTTTAAGCAATGTTTTGATTTAGGCTCGATATTCATAAGTTGGTTAGATCAAAGACAAATCTTTTGGAATTGATCTTACTTTATAGGAAATGAGTCTATTTAGGTTGTTCAACTTAATTCATAGACCTTCCAAAAAACTATTTCAAGGATACTTTTTATTCAACCCTTAGATTAGTTCAAGAAATCAAATAGTAAGTTTTAACTCATGTAAAAGGATACTGTAACAAGAGTTCGATCAATGATTTACACGAAAATAAGCTTCAATTTCATTCTTTACAGTGATGAAATTGAAGAAAGAAAATGATCAATAAGTGACACAAACATGTACTAACAAAAATGGTAAAAATACAAACAATACTGATTGGAATTAAACATTCAAACCTTTACAAAAAGAAAACCAATCAATCTGATGCATAAAGACATATGAAGGCAATAAGAAAAAGAAGTGATTTTGTATTCCAAATTACAATGAAAAACAAGATGCTAGTTGGGAAACCACCAAATGGAGACTCACTGGGTGAAGGAATTATCTCTATTCTGGTGAAAACGTCACATTATGAAGACTAAAAGCATTGGCTTGTCAGATATCTAAGTTTCCTCAGAGAATTTCTCATTTGGTTTGTATAGTAATGATATTAGCCCTGGTTGCATATGATAAATTGGTGTAGCCACAATTCACAAACTGAGGAACAAAATTCTTTTAATGATTAATATATGAAATATGGTTTTCCCCATGAGTCATGCGAGTTTATGAGTAAGACTTCGATGCCATAGGCATGGCCACTATTGCCAGTAGTTGTTCATAGACTCGACAGGGTTTCCTTTTAACCCAATCGAATGCTTCTATCCCATATAGTATTTAAGAACACATGATAGATCAATCCTGGAATATTTTGATTTTGATTCTTTTGGTAATTTAGGAACTAGCTGAAAATCACAGCTCTAGCTTGGTGACCATTTTAACAACAATTTCATTGACTGAGGTCCAACAAAGTGAGCAATCCAACTCGTGATGAGACCTCTTTTCCTCTAGTTTAGAAATCTAGAGGACATTACCCTGCCTTGGTAACCATAAATGGTAATGTCACTTCCCTCGATTCTCCATGGTCATAATGGACCGGCTCATGATGAGACCTTCCAATCCTCGGCTAGAAACGTGTACAATTTTACTTTGCAAACACATGATATCCAATCATGGTATTTGAAATTAATCTCTGAACAAGACAATGTCTAAAAGATGGGGAAGCAGATCCATAAAGTTCCTTAAGAATGAGGGATGGCATAAGAAGCCTTAATATCTACATGATTGTTAAGGGTTAGACAAATTTACTGAAACAATCCTTTATAAGGAAAAGGGAAAGAAAAATGGCAGCAACCAGATTTAAAATTTAACCATTAGGGCTAAAGTATATTTTCTTATTTCAATACCAGATTTGAACTCTCATTGGTGGATTGGAAATCAACAGTCAACATATTATTTAAAAATTATATTCATTCATGATGATCAACTTTGAACAACAAAATAAAACATCATAAATACATGCAAAGCAAAAATTAAATTTCATTCAAAGAAAAGAAAACAAACACACCACAAACTAGATATTTACAAACCAACTTTTTACAAGTATATTACGAAAAATAATTTTTGAGGGCCTGACCATTTACTGGAAAAGTATCTAGTTGTCCCTCCAGGGTTTGGAGATGAAAATAACTAGGACCAATTTTTTCTTTAATAATAAACAGTCCCAACCATAGATTTTGAAACTTGGTGTGTTCCCCTTTATCCTCATGTGCCTTATTGCACCTAAGAACCAGGTCTCCTACGTTGAATTTTCTATCATAGGATGAACTCTCATCAAACCAACGTTTAAAAATTTGTTGATGCTAATATAATTTATGTCTATCCTGTGTTCTAGTCTCTTCAAGTTTAAGTAAATCGTTAATTCGACTTTCTAGGGTGGGACATTCTTCCTCTTGAAACTTTTGGGATAGTTGAAGTGATGGTAATAGGACATTAGGAGGAAGGATAGATTATCTTCCATACACAAGGAAGAAAGGGGAGTTACTGATGGCTGATTTAGGGGTGACCCTATCAGCCCATAGTGCATTAAAAAAGGTTGTGTGCCAATTTTTGTGATTGTTTGACACTTTCTTTTTAAGATTCTGATTAAATTTTTATTCGTTGATTCAACCAGTCCTTTTCCTTGGGGGTAATATCTGGTAGAATATTTTAACTTGATTCATTTTTCTAAATCTTAAATGTTCATGTCCAATGAGGTAAAATAAGAAGCATTGTCGAAAACTAGATATTATGGTATCCCAAAATGCGTAATGATATGAGTTTCTAGAAACAAAATCACCTGATTAATGTTGACCACTCTTAAAGGCATGGATTCAGACCACCTAGAAAAGTAGTTTATTGTTTTGAGAATTTACTTATGCTGATGTGAGGAGGCTAGGTTGATCGATCCTGTGATATCCAGGCCCCATTGTTGGAATGGTGCATCGGTTGTAATAGGCTGCAAAGGGAAAGCGACTTTCTTCACTCGTCCTGCAACCTTTTGAAATATTGTGCATTTGCGAGCTATGGCATGGGAATATTTTAATGTATCCTAAATGTCACCTAAAATATAGTTGATCCAGGTGGATATTGGTGGCCACCCACCTATTCCATTGGCTCGAAAAACAGTTTTCCACCTTGGCAATTTTCCGCCATTGTTTTGGGTTCCAAACTTCTGGGGCCGTTATGAGGCCCTAAACAACATTTTTTGGGGATTTGGGGCCCTAGTGAATATGAAAGGAAATAAATTGGGCTAGTCTAAAATCTTTCTTCTCAGTTAGACCTTTCCAACAGGATATCGTGCGCCTAAAATAGAGATCATATGCAAAAGTTATGACCCTAGGAAGTTGATGTATTAACTTACCCAAACGGGGCCCACATGAATTTTGGTGCTTCATATCCTAGGGTTAGGTTTTTGGATGTATAAGGTTTTTGAAATTCCTTTTTATTGTAAAAATGTCTTCAAAGCCTCATTGTAATCATATTCTTACGAATGAGCAAAATCGTCACATCTCTTCTGAGAGATAAGCCGCCACCATTCTAGCAAGCTTGTTTTCTGTTGCATTTTACAGTTTCAACTTATTTCCTTGTTGAATAGAAAACCAATTTTATCGTATCTCTGTTATTCTGTGTTAAGCATATTTTAATAATTTGTATTCATTTCGTTCTTCTCATAAAATCTGGATCAGTGGTATGAGAGTGGTCTTCTCCTTTCCATCTTAATGCATGTCTCCAACGAGGTCATGGTACAAATAATTGGGTCTCGAGCTTGTTTCTCTTGAGGACAAAATCTCTCTCAGACCCAAGAGACCTCTCATGGTAGGAGAAAAGAAAGATGATGGGACAGGAGATCCTTTCAAAATATTGCTTGAGGAATCCCTCACGCAATAGAGGAACGAGATGATGGATAGTTTCACGCAAATCCTTTGGTGGCTACCAATAGGCGACGCATCTTCCTCGAGCGGAGGCGCCGCCCCCTTCAAGGTACAAATCAACTTCGATATTCCTATATTTGAAGTTCATATAGACGCAGATGTTGTAGACAAGTGGTTGAATATACTAGAAGGGTATTTTTTTGTCCATAACTTTTTGAATAGAGAAAAAATGACTTTTTCACTCCTCAAAGACATTCCCCATGTCAAAGATTGGTGGCAAACATTTTGTGAGAAAAAGGAAATAGAGGAACTCTCATTATTTACAATCGCATCCACCTGAGAATCCTTCAGGGATTCTATTAAGGAACAATACTACCCTATCGAAAGTTATGATGACTTGTATACCAAATGGACCACACTGCAGCAAGAAAGAGACCAAGCAATGCTAGAGTTCACAAATATCTTCCATACCTTACGCACCAAGATGGGTATCAAAGATTTAGAGTGACATCTGGTGCTCTGCATAGATACATCCAGAATGAAATGGAATTTCTAGACATCTCATCCTTGGGCATGGCCTACTGATATGTCGTCAAAATTGAGTAGAAGCTTAAACAAAAGACGCGACAATTTGGGCCTAGGAACCCCTCACAACAAAAGCCAGGAAAGGGCGACCCCAACCCACAGAACAAAGGACAGAGAAAATATGGACAGTATTAGGACAACCAGTCCAAGACACAAGCAAAGACGGACACTCGAAAGAAAAACAAAGATACCAGGAAGTGGTGTGACTTCCATGAGAGCCCTTGGCATAACACTACTGATCGCCTCTCAAAGCAGTCACTGGTGGCCGAAGTGAAAGCCTATGAACCAGATGGAGATTTTTAATCTGAGTCAAAAATAGAAAGGGGAAGACATATGATTGATGCGAAACCCAATGTCATTGTTTCTACCAACATGCTCCATCCTGGTGAACCAGACGAGCCAGAAGAAGATGAGTGCCTCTTCCATTCATCCTGGTGAACCAGACGAGCCAGAAGAAGGCGAGTGCCTCTTCCATTCAAAGATGTGGGTAAAAGGCACCCCATTTCACTTCATCATTGATAGCGGTAGCCAGAAGAACCTCATCTCAACATAGTTCGTCAAGCTCCTAGACCTACCAACGATGCCACACCCACAACCCTACACCATTGGATGGCTCCTCCAAGGAATTAATCTGCACGTCATCAAATAGTGCCAACTATCGTACGACATCAAGCCCTTCAAAGATGAGGTATTGTGGGATGTTTCTCCTCTAGAAGTTTTGATGCAGGAGCATCATAAGTAGTCAAGCGAGCGTGAAGGGGAAGACAACTGGAAGACCACCAGCGCATGTTTTGAAATATTTTTGAAACATTAGTGTAATAGTTAAAGGGAAACGTACTTGCATATTGTAAACAAGTCTTGAGTGATTGCTCTCATCTGTAAAACATTAAGGCATTTATGTGTAGTAAATGAAAGTAGGTAGGTTTGAATGAAGATTAGATAGTTTTAGGACCAGGAGGGAAAACAACTATAGACACCCTAACCTTTGTATCATTTGTAACATTAGAGAGCATTGTATCATTAAGCATAGAGAAGAAAGAAAGAGCTGTAGCAGAGAGTTGTAGAGAAAAACCCATGTACAGAAGTTCTGAATTAATATATGAAACTTTGATTCAGATTCATGGTGTTATGATGTTCTCTATGTATACATGCTAAATGGTATGCTTATGGTTGTTATTCTCTCTGTTATGCATTTGCTTTAATATTGTGTGAATGTATGATTTCATGTTGAATGTTTGAAGTCTGAGAGAGAGAGAGTACGCGTTTCAATTGTTTCTCTTCTTGAGTGAGAGAAGTTCTTGCAAAGAGTGTAGTGAAATTGTCTGGAAGGAGTGCATTGACAGAGGTTCAGAGTTTATCTCTGAAATATCAGGAGAGATACCATTGTTCTCATTCCCGCAGAAGTGCAGGTGAAGCACATAAGTCGTGCAAGGTGTGCACAGGCTGGTTGAAAGCTCAGAACTTATCAACCAAGGAGTGAATTGAAGGACTGTCATTGCAGAGAGTGCACAGAGTCGAGAGGTCGAATACCCAAGAGTATTTGAAAGGTTTCTGCAAGGAGTGCATGCAGGAGTTCTTTCAAGGCTCGAAGTGGTCAAGGAAAGCTCAGGAGGGTTAACGCTGTTGAAGTGTTCAAAGGAGGACAAGGTCGAACTACTTAGAAGGGAGACAAGGGTCGAAGTCATCCAACGGAAGTTAAATTCTAGTGGAAGAACCTTGGTTTATTTCGCAGGAGTTATCAAGGAGCAACAAGTGGCTGTAACTCTCCGTGAAGAATTCATGAAGTAGCGAAGGCCATAGGATCTAGAAGAGTTTTAGGGTGGATAAGGTTTGGACGAGTCTATTATGTTGGTGTCAAGATTCACGTCAACCTTCAATCTTGATCTGTCTAATATGTCAGGTCATTTCGACATTTCGGGGGTCCTGACAACAAGAAGTTGAGTGCAGTGGAATGAAAGTCCTGAAATCGCGAGTTGCGATAGGAAGTGATGTGGAGTTCGGGATTTCGGCACTTCGGGTGTCGAGAAACGGAGAAGGCAGTGCTTTGGGAGAGAAAGTCCTGAAATCTGGGAAGAGTGACAGGTGGTGTACTTGTCGCAAGGTAGAGTCAACCCTTGTTGACCGTTTTGGGGTTCGGAGGTCGAAGGACTGGGAGTCTTGTATTTGGATTCGCGAAATTGCGAAGTCTGAAATCTCGATAAAGTGAGAAGCCCATTGAAAAGTCAACCTTTGTTGAGTGCATCAGAGTTCAACAATTCAGGTTTCGGAGGTTGTAGGGACAAGAACCCTTGACATCAGGGATCGAGAAATCACGAAACGCGAAGTCCCGAACTTGCAAAGGGCGTGATCCTATTTTGCGTCAGGAGATCTGGGTTGATGCTTCATGTTTGAGTACGCGGGCACACCCATAAGGACCCGTGGATACACTATTGTGTGTGAAGGGAATTTCCCTAGGGGAAACCAAAGAGTCAATTAGACTCAAAGGGAAGATTAGAACGATCCTGTGTGGACCTTGGACCTGAGGGTTTGGGTGTCTGCATTAGTTGTGGTATGAGAGCACAAAAAAAGTTCTTTGTTTTCTGTAGTAAAGGAAGGAATAATATTTCTTAGCCATGCCATCGATAAGAAGAGATAGGCCCATGCCAATGCTTGATCTAGAAGTGGAAAGGAAAATGCGTGAACTACATGCTAGGCTTGATGCCATGGAGACAACACAGAGGCACACAGTCGACAGTGGGGATATTAGTGAGGTTGATAGTGAAAATGAAGCTAGACATGGAGAAGAAGTCGCAGTCGAAGATGTTGTAGATGAACACCTATTCAGGGTTGTTGCTAGGATAGGTGCTAGAGAAAAGATGGAAATTCCAGTGTATGAAGGAAACCTAGATGTTGAAGAGCTTCTAGACTGGATTAGAGCTCTAGATAAATACTTAGACTATGAGGATGTCGAGGAAGATAGAAAAGTCAAACATGTTGTCACAGGACTTAAAGGGCATGCAACATTATGGTGGGATGAACTGTAGGCCAACAGACACTGCAAAGGCAAGCAAAAAATCAAGAGTTGGGATAGAATGGTTGCGAAGATGAAGGAAAAATTCATACCCAAGGATTATCAAATTACTTTGTTTCGAAGAATGCAGAATTTGAGACAGAAGCTAATGATAGTGAAAGAGTACACTAAAGAGTTCTACAAACTAAACATCAGAGCATGTCATCGGGAAAGCGATGATGAAAAGGTTTCCAGGTACATGAATGGTCTGAGATATGACATCCAAGATGAGTTGAGCATGATGATCATTCGGACTATAGAAGATGCTTATCAGATGGCTCTGAAAGCTAAAGGGAAGCTGAGCTGAAAGCAAGGTCAAAGAGGCCGAGGTAGAAGTTAAGCCAAAGGCAAGACAATTGCCCAAGACAGAGCTCAGAGAACTCAAGAAGAGGGAAAGAAACATCAAACTCAACATGAGAGAGGAGGAAGCTCACAGAGAGGACAATATGCTGATAGAAATACTTTTCCTCGAACCAGAGGAAGAGGAAGAGGCAGAGGTGGAGAAATAAAATGCTTTACCTATGGAAAAAATGGACACAAATCCTATGAATGTACAGATAGAAAGAAAGATGGAGGTGAAACTCACATTGTCGAAGCACAAGGACGTAATGTTGAGGCAGAAGATGCCGAGGGCGGAAGATCACTGATGATGAGAAAAGTTCTCTTAACGCCAGAGAAGGAGGCAGAGAACCCAGCCCAAAGGAACAGACTTTTTTGGACTGCTTGCAAGACCAAGGACAGGGTATGCAAAGTCATCATGGATAGTGGTAGCACAGACAATCTCGTTTCTACAGAGATGGTAGAAAAGCTGGAGCTGGAGACTATTGAACATCCAAGCCCATACAGAGTTTCATGGTTACAAAAAGGACATCAGGTAAATGTCACTAAACAATGTTTAGTTGAATTTAAAATAGGAGGATATAAGGATGAAATAATGTGTGATGTCATTCCCATGGATGTTTGTCATCTATTGTTGGGTATACCATGTGAATATGACAAAAATGTGATTCATGATGGGAGAAAGAACACATACACCCTGGAGAAGAATGGGAGGACTCACATGTTGCTGCCGATTAAGGATAAAGAAGTGAAACCAGAGGTGAGCAACACTATACTTCTCATGAGTGGGAAGGAACTTCTTAAGGAGGTTAAGAAAAAAGAAGACACACAATTCATCATGGTCAGGAAGCCTAGAATTGTTTTAACCAGTACAAGAGTGGATGATTTACCAGAGGAAATCTAAAATTTGCTGGAAGAATTCGCTGATATAGTAGTGGACGAACTACCTCATTCGTTGCCACCTATCAGGAGTATAAGCCATCATATTGATTTTATACCTGGGGCTAGTTTACCAAACAAAGCATTGAACAGGTTGATGCCACAGGAGAATGAAGAAGTCAAGAGGCAAGTCCAGGATTTAATGGACAAAGGATTGGTTAGAGAGAGATTGAGTCCATGCGCTCTTCCAACAGTGCTCAACCCAAAGAAGGATGGAGGCTGGAGGATGTGTACAGAATCAAGGGAAATTAATAAGATTACCATCAGATACAGATTTATGTTGCCAAGGATGGATGATTTGATGGATTGCTTGAGTGGAGCAAATTATTTTTCAAAGATTGATTTGAAAAGAGGATGTCATCAAATTTGTATGAGAGAAGGTGATGAATGGAAGACAACATTCAAGACAAATGAAGGGTTGTATGAATGTCTTGTTATGCCATTTGGCTTAACAAATGTGCCTAGTACTTCATGAGGTTGATGAATGAAGTCCTGAAGGATTTCATAGGAAAATTCGTCATTGTATATCTTGATGATATATTGATTTTCAGCAAAACAGAAGCAGAACACTTGAAGCATTTAGCTACAGTGATGAGGAAATTACAGCAAGAGAAATTGTTGATAAATATGAAGAAATCGACATTTATGAGGACAAAAATCATTTATTTGGGTTTTGTTATCTCTGCAAATGAGTTGAAGATGGATCCAGAGAAGGTGAACGCAATCAAGAATTGGCCATCGCCGAAAAGTGTGTTCGAAGTTCGAAGCTTCCATGGATTGGCTAGTTTCTACAGGAAATTCATCTGAAATTTTAGTGGGATTAGCGCACCAATGATGGACACGGTGAAGAAAAGACACAAATCTTTTCATTGGACAGAGGAAGCAGAAAAAAGTTTCAACGTGCTGAAGAAAAAGATTACTGAACAACCAATTTTGGTGTTGTCAGATTTCAGTAAGACATTTCAGGTCAAGTGTGATGCTAGTGGATTTGCAATTGGAGCGGTCTTGAGAAAAGATGACAGACCAGTCACATACTTCAGTGAAAAACTGAATGAAGCAAAGATTAAATATTCAACATATGACAAGGAATTCTATGCATCCATACAAGCGTTGAAGAAATGGAGACATTATTTGGTTCCTAAAGAGTTTGTTTTGTACAACGATAATCATGCTTTACAATTCGTGACTCAATAGGAGAAGTTGAACCAGAAGCATGCTAAATGGGTTGAATACATGAAGAATTTTACTTTTG
This sequence comes from Picea engelmannii, assembly GCA_009831015.1. Lineage (NCBI taxonomy): Eukaryota > Viridiplantae > Streptophyta > Pinopsida > Pinales > Pinaceae > Picea > Picea engelmannii. The sequence continues at coordinate 145,198 of ML779427.1, forward strand.
TAACTAAGCATATTTCTGGAACTGCTAACAAAGTTGTTGATGCTTTGAGCAAGAAATGTTTTCTAATGCAGGAATTCAGAGTCAAAACTTTGGGTTTTGATAACCTCAAAGAAATGTACAAGGATGACCAAGATTTTAAAGAGGTGTATGAGGCATCTGAGAATCCAATTCTCAGGGACAGAAGCCAATGGACCGAATACATGATCCAGGATGGATTGTTATTCAGGAGAAATCAGTTATGTATTCCAAAATGCTCCATGAGGGAGAATCAACTGAAAGAAAAACATAGTGGAGGATTGGTTGGACATTTCGGTCATGACAAAACGCTCTCGAAATTAAATGGCTCATATTTTTGGCCAGGAATGAGGACAGATGTTAAGAAATTTGTGGACAGATGCAGAATTTGTCAACACACAAAAGGGAAAAGACAGAATACAGGGTTGTATCAACCATTACCCATACCAGAAAGGTTGTGGGATGCAGTGAGCATGGATTTCATATTGGGGCTGCCAAGGACACAAAGAGGTTTTGATTCAATCTTTGTGGTATTCGAAAGATTTTCCAAGATGGCACATTTCATACCATGCCAGAAAACCAGCGACACAACTCATATTGCAAACCTGTTTTTCAAGGAAGTTGTTAGACTTCACGGCTTGCCAAGAAGTATTGTTTCAGATAGAGATACCAAGTTTGTGGGACATTTCTAGAGGACTTTAAGGAAAAAGATGGGGACAAGTTTGTCTTTTAGCTCATCATATCATCCTCAGATAGATGGGCAAACATAAGTTGTGAATAGGAGCTTGGGAGATTTACTGAGAAGCCTAGTGACTGAACAACACAGTCAGTGGGATCACATTCTACCATAGGCGGAATTTGATTATAATGATTCGATCAATAGAAGCACAGGGAAAAGTCCATTCCAAATTGTGTATGGAATGCAGCCAAGGGGAGTTTCTGAATTGAAGAATTCAGAACATAATGAAACTAGAAGTGCTAGTGCAGAGGATTTTGCAGAAGCAATGAAGGAACTTCACAGCCAAGTGAGGGAACGTTTGCAAAATTCGAATAAAGAATACAAGCACAGAGAAGATCAACACAGGCAAGAACTTCAGTTTGAAGTTGGTGATTTGATTCTTGCACATCTGAGGAAAGAAAGGTTCCCAAGGGGAACATATAACAAACTGAAAATGAAGAATATTGGACCATGCAAGATTGTAAAGAAATTTGGGGCAAACGCATATGAGATTGAATTACCTGATGGGATCGAAATTTCACTGATATTCAACATCTCATATTTGTACCCTTACAAAGCTGAAGAAGCATGGACAGACTGTACAAGATCTCATGAACAAGAGTTCATGAAAATTTTCAAGCGAGGGAGTATGATGCAGGAGCATCGTAAGCAGTCAAGCGAGCGTGAAGGGGAAGATAGTTGGAAGACCACCAGCGCACGTTTTGAAATAGTTTTGAAACATTAATGTAATAGTTAAAGGGAAACATACTTACATATTGTAAATAGATCTTGAGCGATTGCTCTCATCTGTAAAACATTAAGGAATTTATGCATAGTAAATGAAAGTAGGTAGGTTTGAATTAAGATTAGATAGTTTTAGGACCAGGAGGGAAAACGACTATAGACACCCTCACCTTTGTATCATTTGTAAAATTAGAGAGAATTGTATCACTAAGCATAGAGTAGAAATAAAGAGTTGTACCAGAGAGTTGTAGAGAAGAACCCATGTACAGAAGTTCTGAATTAATATATGAAACTTTGATTTAGATTCATGGTGTTATGATATTCTTTGCGTATACATGCTAAATGGTATGCTTATGGTTGTTATTATCTCTATTATGCATTTGATTTAATATTGTGTGAATGTATGATTTCATGTTGAATGTTTGAAGTCTGAGAGAGAGAGAATGAGTTTCAATTGTTTCTCTTCCTGAGTGAGAGAAGTTCCTGCAAGGAGTGTAGTGAAATCATTCGCAAGGAGTGCGTTGACAGAGGTTCAGAGTTTATCTCTGAAATATCAGGAGAGATATCGTTGTTCTCATTCTCACAGAAGTGTAGGTGAAGCACAGAAGTAGTGCAAGGTGTGCGCAGGCTGGTTGAAAGCTCAGAACTTATCAACCAAGGAGTGAATTGAAGGACTACCATTGCATAGAGTGCACAGAGTTGAGAGGTCGAATACCCAGGAGTATTCGAAAGGTTTCCACAAGGAGTGCATGTAGGATTTCTTTCAAGGCTCGAAGTGGCCAAGGAAATCTCAGGAGGGTTAACGCCGTTGAAGTGTTCAAAGGAGGACAAGGTTGAATTAATTCAAAGGGAGACAAGGGTCAAAGTTATCCAACGAAAGTTAAGTTCCAGTGGAAGAACCTTGGTTTATTTCGCAGGAGTTATCAAGGAGCAACGAGTGGCCAAAACTCTCCATGAAGAATTCGCGAAGTAGCGAAGGCTGTAGGATCTAGAAGAGTTGCAGGGCGGATAAGATTTGGACGAGTCTATTATGTTGGTGTCAAGATTCATGTCAACCGTCAATCTTGATTTGTCTAAGCTGCCAGATCATTTCGGCATTTTGGGGGTCCTGACAACAAGAAGTTGAGTGCAGTGGAACAAAAGTCCCGAAATCGCGAGTTGAGATAGGAAGTGACATGGAGTTCGGGATTTTGACACTTCGGGTGTCGGGAAATAGAGAAGGTAGTGCTTTGGGAGAGAAAGTCCCGAAAGCCGGGAAGAGTGATAGGTGGTGTACTTTTTGCCAGGTAGAGTCAAACCTTGTTGATCGTTTCGGGGTTCAGAGTTCGAAGGACTGGGAGTCTTGTATTTGGATTCGTGAAATCCCGAAGTCCAAAATCCCGATAAAGTGAGAAGCCCGTTGAAAATTCAACCTTTGCTGAGTGCATCGGAGTTCGACAATTCAGGTTTCGGAGGTTGTAGGGACAGGAACCCTTGACATCAAGGATTGGGAATTCGTGAAACCCGAAGTCCCGAACTTGTGAAGGGTGCGATCCTATTTCGGGTCAGGAGATATGGGTTGATGCTTCGTGTTTGATTACGTGGGCACACCCATAAGGACCCGTGGATACATTGTTGTGTGTGAAGGGAATTTCCCGAGGGGAAACCAAAGAGTCAATTAGACTCAAACGGTAGATTAGAATGATCCTGTGTGGACCTTGGACCTGGGGGTTTGGGGGTCTGTGTCAAGTTTGTAATGTTGTTTTGGGCCATCCTTATTTATGGAAAAATCATGCTGTATATGAGTCTAGGCCTCATAGTGTTATTATTAATTTGAACAAGAAATTATACATGATACCCATGGTAGTCCCTCCTAGTGCTATTTCCTTGATCTCTGCCAAGCAATGCAGGAAGGTCATCTCTTAGACTGGGAAATTTGTCTTCTTCATGATTCTCTCTCAGAATGAGCAAAAGATCATAGCCACATCCAGGGCCTCCACGATCGATCTCTCCACACAAAATAAGAAAGTGGATAATATTGTGGAAGAATACTTAGATATATTCTGCTCTCCTATTGGGGTACCTCTTCACTTCCACGTCAGGCATCCCATAAATTTGACCCCAGGCACACCACTACCCAATGGGCCAATGTACCACCATTCTTTGTTAGAAAATGAGGAGATCAAGAGGCAAATCCAAAAACTGCTCCACAAGGGGCACATCCGTCCCATCTCATCGCCTTGTGGGAGCCCAATCATGCTGGTGTAGAAGAAAGACGAGACCTAGTGACTCTGCATTGATTATCGGGCCTTGAATAAAATCATAGTTTGAAATTGATACCCGATTCCCTGAATCGACGACCTCCTTGATCAGCTCAGAAGGGCCAAATACTTCAGTAAAATTAATCTGAAGTCTGGCTACCACCAGGTCCCAATAGAACATACAGATGTATGGAAGACTGCCTTCAAGTCAAAAGAAGGTCTTTTTGAATGGATGGTCATGCCCTTTGGTTTGACAAATGCTCCAATTTTTTTTATGAGGATGATGGACGATATCCTACGACCTTTCACCAATAATTTTGTAGTGGTGTATCTAGATGACATCCTCATCTACAACAAGACTAGTGCGGAACATTTGCAGGATATTCAACATGTTTTGCACACCTTGCGACAACACAAACTACATGCAAACTTGGAAAAATGCTCCTTCGTCATGGACATGGTCCATTACTTAGGCTACATCGTTGATCAAAATGGTGTGCATGTGGATCCATCCAAGATCTAGGTCATCTATGACTGGCCAACCCCAACCACACTCACTCAACTTCATAGTTTCTTGGGCCTCGCCAATTTCTATCGTAGGTTCATGTTGGGATTCTCTAATATCACATGGGCCCTCAGCCAAGTAAACAAGGGTGGCCACATACTTAAAAAAGTTCCACCTCAACATCAAGTATAAAATAGGAAGTACCAATCGATTTGTTGATTGCCTCATCCGACCTCTAGTCGCGAGACTCACCATGATGTTAGACTCTTCGGCCACGAGACCTCCACATGGCCCCACCTCTACGAGACAAACCCTGACTTCTCCACCACCTACCAAATGTTGGGCACCAACTTAGTGGTCGCTAATTGCCATCTTCAGGACATGTTGTTTTGTCATATGGGCCATCTCTACATTCCATCAAGCAAGTGTGCGAAGCTGATTTGGGAAGCTCACTATAGTGGAGTGGAAAGACACTTTGGCATCGAAAAAATAATGGAAGTGTTGTAGAAACATTTCTATTGGTCGAAACTTCAACAGGATGTCAGTAAGTATATGAGGTCTTGCACTGCCTATGCTATTGCCAAACTGACCACTAAGAAATAAGGCCTGCACACCCCTCTGCCTACTCTTGAAAGGCCATGGGAATCCATCTCAATGCACTACATGTCGAGCCTCCCATCCACCAAGAGGGGAAATGACTATGTTTTGTGGTTGTTGATCACTTTTCCAAGATGGCGATTCCAACCGCCTGCAAGAAGAACATCACAATAGAAGCCACTGCCAAGCTCTTCTTTGAATGAGTATGGGTACATTTTGGGATCCCACAAACCATTATCTCAGACCATGAAATTTAGTTCCTCAACACATTCTGGTCGAGCCTCTAGTCATTGTTGGATACCAAGCTCACCAAATCCACTACCTTCCATCCCCAGACATATGGCCAAACTGAGGTCATCAATCAGATGATCATACATATCCTACACATGTAAAATTCAAAAAAACCCCACACATGGGATGAGAGTCTTCCTTATGTCCATCATGGCTACAACCGAGCCCTTCATAGCCCAACTGGCCACAACCCCTTTCAGGTGGGGTTCGGATTCCAACCATTAGGCCCCATGGATGTTTCAATACCCTTGGTGACCATCTCGTTCGACTCGTCCCCTACTCCACCAGAAGCTGAAAAATCCACCCAATTCATTGAATGGATCCAACACATCCACCAATAGGTTTAGGATATTCTATAGAAGTCTAATGCCAAGTACAAGCAATGCCATGATCAACATCAGGTGCCACACAAATTTAAGGTGGGTGACAAAGTTTGGTTGCACTTGTGGAAATAACGCCTTACAAGGCTCCATCAGAAGCTTCTCCCACTCCGTTATTGGCCATACACCATCACCAAGGCTATGGGTGACAAGGATTTTGAGCTCAACATTCCCCCTTTCCTTGGCCTGCACCCAGTCTTCAAAGTGGCTCTCCTTCACCCATATTTCCCACCATTATTGGACACCTCAGAGATAGCAAAGCAATTGACATCAACTGAGCTCAACCATGAATGCATGCAACATGAATTCAATGATCATATTTTGGACACACAGATCAAGGGAACTTGACAACAAAGGATCCAACTTTATCTAGTCGTCAAAGCAAGGAAGCTCCTGCACCAAGGCAAGTGGCTGAACCGAGGCCAAATTCAGCAGAAATTTCCTTATCTGATGGGGGAAATAAACACAATGGATACCATGTATTCCTAAGGAGGGAGGATTTATCCAGGTGTATATGGGTGGCCACCCACCTATTCCACTCGCTCGAAAAATAGTTTTCCAACTTGGCAGTTTTTCAGAATTTTTTTGGGTTCCAAACTTTCGGGGTTGTTTTGAGGCCCTAAACGACGTTTTTTGGGGATTTGGGGCCCAAATGACTATGTAAGGCACTTAACTGGGCCAGTTGAAAATTGTTCTTCTCGGTTAGACCTTTCCAATGGGCTATTGTGCACCTAAAACATAGATCGTATGCAAAAGTTACGACCCTGGGAAGTTGATGTACTAACTTACCCAAACAGGGCCCACATGAATTTTGGTGCTTCATCTCCTAGGGTTAGGCTTTTGGATGTCTAGGGTTTTTTACATTCTTGTTTATTGTAAAAAGGCCTTTAGAGCCTCATTGTAATCGTATTCTTGCAAATGAGCGTAGACGTCACATCTCTTCTTAGAGATAAGCCACCACCATTCCAACAAGCTTGTTTTCCGCTACATTTTACAGTTTCAACTTATTTCCTTTTTTAATAGAAAATCAATTTTACTGTATCTCGGTTATTTTGTGTTAAGAATATTTTAATAATCTGTATTCATTTCGTTCTGCTCATAAAATCCATATCAATAGGCCTTTTATTTGTATTTATCTTTGTACAAAGACAAAAACATTACTACGAAGCTCGTGGTACATACCATGACAACATTTTCTAGGGTTACTATGAATCTCTCCATACATATCATGCCATCCTTTTCTGCCAAACATAATTTTCAACAAGATAGGTTATGAATCACTTATAATTTTGAACAAGCTAGGTTGTGAAGTAGTTAATCCCTATTTTATTTAGCAAGTAGATGTTGCAATTCACCTAGTAATGATGTAACACATTAAAATGTAAATATTGTGATGCAAAAATACAAATAACAACCATGAATACAAATAGCATGAACAAACAATCCACATAATAACAAACATAGCAATTTTATTTTTGCAAAGAAATATGACAAATTTAAAACATAACCAATATAGATTTCTAATGTTCCATCAAGTCTTGCTTCGGACCTATTATTTATTGAGAGGAAAACCTTAGTTAGATTAATATGGGTTTATTATTTCTACATTAAAGCATCATCTTGGTCTTCAATGGTGTTCACAATAAGTTGAGTGGCTTCAATAATGCAAAGGGCGTGTTTTTTATTGAATGATCACCCTAAGGTGGCTCATAGTTGGTTGCCTCATAATGGCTCTACATGGATGGTTTTGACTAGATCTTTTGCTGATTTTTATCTAAGGATAGTTTTGACTAGATCTTTTGCTGATTTTTATCTTAAGGACTTTTCTTAATGGCTTTGTTTAATTGAAAGAGTTGAGTTAATTGTTTTGATTAGAAGTCTATTATTAAATTGACTTGTCTAGCAATAACAATGTTCGGATAGGTATTGATCTCCACTATTGTTCCATAGGGCTGGGATGTGTTGTCTAATAAGAAGGTTGTGGACAATATGGCAACAAAAACCATGCAAACAACTACATGTAGAGATTTAGTGAAATATGTTGTTCGAGCCTGGAGGCTAAAATATCCATTTTTCGTACCACATTCTACATTAATTTGTTTATTCCTAATTATTTTATTTCCATCCAAGGAAAATTTTAAATATGGAATAACTCATGAATCTAGCACTAAAGGAATGATAGAACACATCATTTTATTGTTATTTATGGATTTGTGCACGTATCTAGAAATTAAGACATATGCATTTTGTCATAAAGAGTGAGGAAAATACCACCTACATTACAACGCACAAACATAATCAATGATGCTAATGCTCTGAATGATGTATCAATAAATTTAAATGGAGTCCAACGCTATATATGACATTGTGGTAAAGTCATAAATGTTGCTATAGTAGTTAGACATTCTTGGATTTAAGAATATGCTTAAGCACTTTACTGCTAAGTGATTAGATGTTGTTTCTTTAGTTCCTCCATAAGCTTATAGTTCTAATTTATTTTTATTACAACATTTATAAACACTGCCTAAAAAAAAGTCCTTGTATTTGGATTTACCTTTGTACAATCACGAAAACATTATTATGAAGCTCATGGTATATACCATAACATCCTTTTATACGGCTACTATGAAGCTCTCCATACATAACATGACATCCTTTTCTACCAAACACAATTTTCAACAAGATAGGCTATGAAGCACTTACAATTTTGAACAAGATAGGTTGTGAAGTAGTTAATCCCTATTTTATTTAGCAAGTAGGTGTTGCGGTTCATCTACTAATGATGTAACACATTAATTTAAATATTGTGATGCAAAAATACAAATGGCAGTGATAAATACACATAGCATGAACAAACAATCCACATAAGAACAAACATAACAATTTTACTTTTGCAAAGAAATATGACAAATGTCAAACATAGCCAATATAGATTTCTAATGTTCCATCAAGCCTTGCTTTGGACTTATCATTGATTGACATGAAAAACTTAGTTAGATTCATATGGATTTATTATTTTTACATTAAAGCATCGTCTTGGTCTTCAATGTTGTTCACAGTAAGTTAAGTGGCTTCAATAATGCAAAGGGTGTGTTTTTTATTGAATGATGACCCTAAGGTGGCTCATGGTTGGTTGCCTCATAATGGCTATACATGGATGGTTTTGACTAGATCTTTTGCTGATTTTTATCTTAAGGACTTTGCTTGATGGCTTTGTTTAATTGAAAGAGTTGAGTTGATTGTTTTGATTGCAAGTTTATTATTAAAATTGAATTGTCTACGCAATAACAATGTTTGAATTGGTATCTGATCCCCACTAATGTTCCATAGGGTTGGGATGTATTTTCTAATAAGGAGGTTGTGGACAATATGGAAACAAAAATAACCATGCAAGCAACTACATGTAGAGCTTCAGTGAAATATGTTGTTTGAGCCTAGAGGCTAAAATATCCATTTTCCGTACCACATTCTACATTAGTTTGTTTATTCCTAAATATTTTATTTACATCCAAGGAAAATTTTAAATGTGGAATAACTCATGAATCTAGCACTAAAGGAATGATAGAACACATCATTTTATTGTTATTTATGGATTTGTGCGCGTATCCAGAAATTAAGACATATGCATTTTGTCATAAAGAGTGAGGAAAATACCACCTACATTACAATGCACACACACAATCAATGATGCTAATGCTCTGAATGATGTATCGACAAAATTAAATAGAATTAAGCGCTATTATGAACTAAAGATTTCGGAGAGAACACAATCCCCCAAAAAACTTGTTGAGTGTATTTCCACTGGTGATTATGAGAAATGTTTCATACTTGATGATCTTACAAACATCAAGGATGAGTGTAAGATAATGAAGGTATCTCGTGACAAGTTAGTAGCAATGGAAATATGGAAAAGAAACAATTTGTTGACTTAGAGGGATGATTTGAGGTAGCACAACAAATTGAATATGATGTAAGAATATGAAACGTGGGAAATTAAATTTGCTTCCATGATATATAATTTATATATATGAAAGTTATGATTATGTGAAAATCCAATTTTTATAATAGTGCCATGTTACTTTTTTTTGCAAAATATAATGGATATGTTTTATTTAGTACAACCGTTTATACTTAACTGATGGAATTTCCTTAAAAAAGTTTGTATAGTTGTAAGGAACAATTTGTACTTATATGTCATCATTTTTGCAATATTTTAAAATTAATTTTATAGTAAACCTTGATAGATAAAAGATAAAGATAAACCATTGAACTTGAGAATAAACCCTTAAACTTAAAAAAGGCCAAATATTCACACCATAAAGAACACAAGAATAAGAGAAGATCCCTTAAGGTAGGATAAGACCATCAAATACTCCTTATGGAAGGAATCACTCCAAAAACCATGTTTTCTACAAAACTGTACATCCAATCTATCTCAATACAATGACACTCATGTGCAGTTATACTTTCTCATGAGTATTACTAGGTCTCTATGACAACTACCCCTTATTATTATATTATTTCCTCTTAACTACCCGGTGGGACTATTTATTACCCATGAACTAAAAAGTGGGCCTATTCCATGATTATGGGAACATTACATTTATTATCCCCTTGAGTACCTCCCTAGGTACCCCTATTATCCTCCCTAGCTACATTCCAATAGTCAAGAGATGAAAGTAAGGGCCTTAAACCATAAATGGACTTTTAGGGCTCATGGGTCTTGAACATGGTCTTGAACCATAACACATGACCATTATAGGTGATTTTTGGCCTCCAAGTGGAACATGGGTGTCATTATGAAGTCTTGCACACTAGGGATAGGTATTAAGGCACTGGTCATGGATAAAGTAGGAAAATAAAGTCCTTAGGTATTAAATGAAGCCTCTAGTGGTCAAGAGCCATGGACACCTCCACAAACCACATACCATGTCCTCTACAGGGGATACTTGTGTTTTAAATGATATATGGAAACCTTTACAATGTTTTGTGCATTAATGATGTGTCTTGGGTCCTTGACCATGGCTAGGGGAGAAATATAGGGAATTAGACTCCAAAGGGATATTCTTGGGATAATGGGTCATGAACAAAGCCTCAAACCACCATGTATACCTTCTAAAAGGGATATTGTAATGCCCTTGTTTTCCCCAACTTGTAAATATAACTATAAATTGCCAAAATATTATGGCAGACTGAATATGTGTGAATGCGAGATTTGATGAACCTTTTTGTTATAAAAGGCAATGTATGTATTTATGTTATTAATTAAAAATGGATACTGTTGCATAACTATTGAAGGGGGTTTTCTAAGGTAGATCATGATGCTATGAGAGAGATGGTGAGGGGAACCAGAAATGGTTGAGATGACCCCCCTAGTTGTTGGATCTACGTTGCGATTAGTTCGGTGTTGACAACTCCGGGAGCAAAGAGGAAGTTACACGGTGGATCCCCCGAACGCCGAAGTTACGAAGTAACAGAGGCCATAGATATTTTGATCTACATTGTCACATCTCAACCATGAGATATAAGGGGCATTGGAAGGTCGTCAGTATGGAGTGACGTGGCACGCTGACGTCGGCCAGGGTGACGTGGATCCACATTCGACGTACCACGTGTCACCTTGATTCATGATTTTCATAGGCCCTATGTGCCCATTAGAATGTGACACATGTCACCCACTGATGGGGCCACATGTCATCTCTACCTTGCTGCATGTCACCCCCTAACACATATTCTCTAGTCCTATTATTGGGTGGAGTAATCGGGACCCACCTATCCTTGCCTCAGGATTTAATACACCATCGTGTGTAAAGGTGGACCCTTCGGGAGTCTGGGACTTCGGAACTCCGAAGGTTTGGGGTGTAGGACATTAGATAAGTTGAAAGGGCCAAATATCAGAGCCATGTGGAAACATTTTTGGATCCTTCGGGACTTCAGGAGTTTGAGAGTTTGGGACTCTAAAGGATATGGGGGTAGAAATAAAAAGGGGTGTTCAACGTCGAAGCGTTGAAGATCGAATTTCCCTTAAGTTTATGTGTTAAACGAGGATGAAGCTCCGCTGTTGGATTGGGTAGTGGATGGACTTTCACTGTGGATGTAGGAATGTTGGGGAATCTTTGAGACTTCGGGGAACTTGGGATGGTACGAGTGAGATGGACCTACGTGGGTGCCACGTGGCCCTTGACTAATAATGCCTGAAGAGATTTGGGAGGCCATAACTTGCAATTTAGAGCTCAGATTAGAGCCTGGTAGCAGTCATTAGAAAGATACAGTTGAGTAGAAGAGGATTCCAAATTATTAAGGAAAGAATTTTTTTGATTCCCCATCCCTATAAAGGGTACTTAAGGGTTGGGTGTGTTACAAATTGGTATTAGAGCAGGAAACAACACTTGGCCTGCTTGGGCTCATGAACAAGTCACATGAAAATATTGTTAGAGAAATTTAGGGGTGATACCCTATCTTACCCCATTCCTAAGAATCTTATCTAAACCTCTACTAAAGAGAGGAATGAAACTTTCTGTTGTTGTTATATGTTTTGAAAAATATGAACTCTATGTTATTCATAAACTAGTAGATTATTAACTAACAAAACATGTTTTATCAACACTCAAGCAGTCAGTGGACAACAAGAAAACTATAGCGTAAGGGATGGTGACACACCATGAGTTGTGGGAAATATCCCACAACATAGAATAGGAGTTTTATGAGAGGAGGGTGGTGGAAACCCCTCCAGATTTGTTTGAAACCATAAGAAGACTCATGGCAGAATTACAGAGTTGTAAAAATGACAATGAAAGGTTGATAAAAGAGTAGGAAAAGAAAACTGAAATTAATGCAGTCCTCCTGCAAATATTATCAGATATACAAATTCAAATCCAACATGGACCTTGTAATATCCCCAAAAATAATTAATTATTAAAATCTATGTTCAGTTAGGAATAAATTTTCATATTTTGGCAAATTCGTATTTGGAATTTTTTTTCCATTTATGGCAAATCTGAATTTCAAATTTTATTATTGTAATTAATTATTGATGATTGTTGGGCAAAGATTTGATTTTCCCAACTAACTCTTTGATGGTGACACATATAAAATAAAAATCTTTTTATATATTAAATGCTGGAAGACAAATGGAACAACCAGGTTGAAAACAACTGACCATGACTCCATGAGTGGGGAATAGATTTGAGTTACCTCAGGGCTGATTTTTACAAGTGGAAAATGAGGAATTTGACCACTAGCAGCTCCTAAAAATTAGGGATTTGTAAAGCTACGAAAATTCCCAAGGAGTGAAAGAAAGATCTACGCACAAGAGGCACATGCCATATACAACATATGGAGGAGGCATGGAACTGCTTAGTATGTTGGAAAAAGGATACTACTTGTTGTTATGAACATTGTTTAGTGTGAGGCAAGGGAATTTCTTAGTGTGAGGCAAAGGAGGATCATTTCAATTCACCCTTATGGACTCATTGTCAGGCTAGGGGGTGAACGAAGAAAGTAACTTGGTTGTTCTGCTCTACGATTGGGTGGAACGTGGTTGTTCCATTTATGTCCTAGCATTAGTTTCAGATATGTGCATTGACTTGTTTTCTTGTTAATATTTATGTTGATTAGTAGATGTAAGGAAATGAGATAATTTATGTGATGAGTGTTTTATACATATATAGATAGTTGTACAGAGATATACATATGTGCAATAATGCATAAGGAAAACAAGAGTACTGTTGTAAGTCCCTAACAATAATTAAGTAGGGTTATGCATGTACATGATTAAATGTGTATACTGATGTATATATATGTGTATGCCAACTTCAAGGAAATAGGACTGCTATTGTATTTATAATAATCATAGAATTGGATATAGATATAGATGTAGAATTTTATTGCAGATTCTGTGCAAGTTTCATGAGAATAAAAGGAATAAATATCAGTCCTCCTTTATGAAAGAAAATTACATATTCTGTATGTGATAAGCCATATAAAAATAGATATTCAATAGTCTACAAAATACATGCTACAACAATTGATTTAAATAATTGAATCTTGCTCAAAATGGGGTTTCTTTTAGAACCTGTATATTCAATTAAAAAACAAATTAAAAACAATATGTTTAGCCATGAAACCATGGTACAGATTCATTACAGTGGAGTACCCTAGGCAAGGACTCCTTTACCACTGATAGATATAATATATAAAGCTTGTGACCAAGCGCCAAGTTCAGAACTCGAATACCTTTCTGATTAAGAGGGCGTTCCTTGATTCCCTTCCAACATTTTGTATAAATACTGCAAAGGAGAAACGATAGATTTAATAAACCATGCTAGGTAATTTAATAAAAGAAAATAATAAACAATGTAAGATAATACTTATCTTGAATGGTTTTAGAAGCAGTTCACCGCTGGTGTTTGAGAGTTGATCTATCCACAACCCAAAGGGGAAGAGTGGACCCAGGGTCGACTGATGGGTACCCTCGTGTAAAATAAAAATATATGAAGTAAATAACCAGAGTACAGTCGTGAAAACCCCACAGAGGGTAAATAATGCCCTGGCATAATCTTGAGTTGAACTATCAAATCACGCAGAGCTAGGTTAACTCACACAGATTCACTGATGTGATTTTTACCAAAGGTAAAACTGTGCTCTCATATTTATACAGTGTTTGGACTATGATTTATAACAACAAATAAAGAAAATGTATAAATTGTAATCAAGAATATATTACGAGTTATAAATCATACAATGGGAAGAAGCTAGACAAGTTACAAATTTCACTAGTGACCAAGAAATTTCACAAATCACAAATATCCATAAAGGGAACACAATACTTTGCATATACACCGAGCCAAGGTCACGATGTCCCAGACGTCGATTAAAAACACTTCGAATGTAAAGGAATTCAGTCTGAAATGTCATGGGGAACATCTATGATTTTAGTACAAGTATACATCATTTTGCATGCACAGAGAATGGGGAATCCTGATTTATTATTCCACATCATAGCACAGATTCATCCACAATAATAATCCTTTGAAAGGTAAAGGCATGTATAGGATATGATTAACAGATACTCTTTTACCTTATCAATTCTAGAAATTATTTACGAATGGGTGTTTTTTTTAAAACACAGAAAAATCTAAATTATTTTAGAAGGAAAACACAAACTTCTCGAACAGAGGGTTGCTAGATGAAGAGTAACTAGTGCAGGGTATACATATGCCCGCACTTCACAAAAACACAGAGGTCAAGATAAGCAACAGAGAGTTAAACAAAATTTATTACCGTTACGACCTTCCACCAAGGGACATTTATAGGCAGAAGGTTTAATACTTACCCATATGATAGTACTATGGAAAAATCCATATGAAAATACGTGAGTATATGTAACACCCTCCCATTTCGTTATGACAACAAGCCTCACATAACAAGTGCAATTTTTTTTATTTTTTTTTTGTGTGTGTGTAAAACGGTAATAAAGACATTATACTCAACATTGCAACACGACGACGAACATGACGCATGCAACTCACGCAACAACAGCATAATGACCTAAGAATCACATCAAGCACCTAGAAGCAATGTACGACAATCAACTAATGAAGAATAAGAACGACTACTTGCCCGTCCTACCCTGCAAAGGTTAGGACCTCCCGGACACATAAGAAACGCTCAAGCCTAGGTTCCCATCGATTTTGACCATTTAAGGTCTCAAGGTTGGCGACTATTCTAAGGAACAAGGAGATATCTACATCCCACCTGACACAAGTAGACCATGCCTACTAAGCTAAGCACAATCATCCTAACAACCTAACACACCCAAATATAATTACACAAGTAACTAGAACCCTTCAGTGAGAAACCAAGCGCATTAAAAGTTTATGACCAAGTATAAGAATTAAAGTAATGAACAACAACACCCTCAACGAGAAGCACAAGCCAAACGACCTCGCTGATATCCCGATCAATCGACGAGTCAAGCTCCCCAATAATTACAATCTATTTTAATCATCTATTATGAGCCCAACTTAAGGTTTGCAATCTAGTCTTTATTCTCCTTACAAATTTTAATTTATATACGACCTAAATGGACAATTCTATAATAATCCACCTCTCCGTCCAACTAGCTATTTAATTGAATAATCATAATAACCATCTTAAAGTATTTTTCACTCACTATAAGGAATAAGGTATTTCCTATGTTTATGTGCAAATCAATTTATTTTCATTTACAATGGTAGTTAGCATTTATGGACCCACTAAAATACCATATAACACCCTTGGGCACATCGATGAAGCTAAACATGTTGATCTATTTTAAAGTAGGGTCCCCCTTTTTTTTACCACTCTACTTTATCTTCCCTCACAATTGTTTTTGGGCAATCATTGTATTGTTGTAGGAGGCTCTTAGCACAAAAATATTAATATTGTATATACAACCCAACACTTTCAACAAATCATTCTTCAGGTTTTATAGGTAGAAGCCGATGCCCATAGGATTAACTAGTCTAGGGGTGGCTAAGGGACCACAACATAGTTCTGTAACGCATTCTGTTGAAGCTGAGAACCAATGAACACTTATTTACACACATAACTCCATTTAATCCTGAAAAATCGTTAGCATACATTGATTCATATTTAACATCTTATTTTCAGATGCATCATTATCAAAATTAAAATATAAGAGTTCTAGAAATTATACGATTTCATTTTGACATAGTGGTATCATCTTTATCAAAATTAAAATATAAGATTTCTAGAAATTATACAATTTCATTTTGACAGAGTTGTATCATTCATCGTATTTGGTACTTTCATTAATTTTAGAACATATTTAGGTTCTGGACAATAAATGGTAGACTGCCAAAATTGAAAGCCGATACTATGAAGGAAGGTAGGAGACTTCAAGAAAATGAAAATGCAGAATACAAGCACGAATTTCGTCCTGACCATGGCACTGGCAATTTGTTCTTTTTTCTACAGGCCCAATGCCAGGTATCAAAGGGAAGACGCGGTCAATCCTGGGAAAAAATCATGGGTGTTTTGTCAGCTGACACAGGTAATCGTTTACACAGCCAATTCGTGGGCATTCCGGCAAATCCAATCAATGGTTTTTAAAAGCAAGAATGTGGGCATTAACAACATTACACCAGTCACGTTTTAAATGGCACTTCGTGGCCCTTAATAACAATACACAGACACCTTGTTAATGGCACATCGTGGCCTTTTAACAACAATACATAGTCACCTTTTTAATGGCACATCGCGGCCTTTTAACAACAATACACAGTCACCTTATTAATGGCACATCGTGGCCTTTTAACAACAATACACAGTCACCTAATGGAGGGTAAAGTCATGGTCAATATGGGTAAATAAATCGCTGGTAAAAATCATGGTAACAATAAAGAAATGAATCCATGGAGCAGTCATTCGTGTAGTAAAATTGGTGGGAATAAACTTTGGAAGGAAAATCGTGGAATTAAATCAGGCCAACAGTAGAGAGCTATAATCCGTTTAACAGTCGATTGAAGGCTGCCAAAAAAAATGGGACATCACAGACTCCGTAATACCATTTCCCTTCATTTAACCGGGAAATCAACAAGGACACGACACAGTCAAAATTTCAATTCCACTCACGGGCAACACGCTATCAAAACGTCTTCAACAAGTTTAAAGAATAAAAACATATATATAACGTAGTCATATTTAATGCAATAGTGGCCATTCTGGTTAACAATTTGCTGTCCAAAAGCCACATACAATCGATGCTCAACAAGAACATTTCGGTACACTACCACATGATTGCTATCAAAACGATAACGCTTCCTAAAACTATAAACATTGGATCCTTATTATAATTTTCTCAATATAAACTCATACACAAAATATAATTGTAGATCGCAGTCATCAAGTGAAAAGGAAGTCAATAACTAAGGGATCTCAGTCAATAAAATAAATAATTCGCAGTCCATACATCACCAACACGGAGATAAACCAACAAGGACACCAAGAAATCCATACGCAGAGGTCTTTTTGCTAGAAGGCGCAAGACAACAAACTGTCAAGGACAACAACAGAGGTAGCCGACAGATGGGTTCATCCTTCGCTTCACCATCCATGCACAGAAAAGTAGGGCGTTGAGATCCATAGGTCTTTTAATGCTAAGGCGATGACTATAGATCAGGCTCCTGGCCGATTGCTCAGGCGAAGACTGGCGAGCTAGGGATGAAAACTAAGAAACCACGAAGGACACAATCAACACAGCTAGGTGGTCTAGACATGCGGGAAAACAAAGGCCATGGGAGTCAACAACCATCTAGCTAAGCTAAGGAAAGTTTCAGTCACCAATTTAAAAAAAAAAACATCATTTTACCCTTCCATTAAATAAGCAGATCCAAGCATAAGTCCTAATACATTCTACCATACAAAAATGAAGAGAGCGTATCGTTTCCTGTTCGCCCGCTCCGAATGACGTCTTGCGCACTCCGTGCAACTCCTGCTCACCGACCGTCGAGACTTCACCGGTACCTCCCAACCACTGCTAGGGGTACTCTTCTTCCCCCTTATCCCCTCAAGCCGCAAAGGGGCCACACACACTATCCAAATATTTCGACTAGCTCCCAACTCACCTCACAAAGCCGAACTACCACTCCTCACCGAGATGGGTATCCCAACTCCCACAAGTAATTCAGTCAAGTAGATAATTTTGCAGTGTAACATTACGCAAACATAAGATGTCCCTTCATCCTTCTCCTTCCCTTATTATATAGAGTTTTGAACTTCCTTTCTTTCCTAAAATCTTATTTAATTAAAGTTTTAAAAATAAATTCATAAAAATTCTTCTCCATACAAGTGTCACCCATCCCCTACATTCCTTCATTGATTAATTTCTTTAATTAATTAATTATCTTATTTCCCTCACCCACCTAGAGTTACTCCTAGAATCACTCCTAGGTGTCCCCAAATTCCCTTACAGGTTTTAAAGGCTTTCCCTATTGTTAAATTGCTAATTCAGTTTAAATTAGAAAGCTCTTAAATGGTAGATTCTTTACTAAGTTGACTTTCCGCTTTTTCCCTTTTTTATTTTTACCTCTTTTCCTAGTTTCCTAATATTTTAAATTTTCCCTCTTTCCCCTTTTTACTTAGAACTCAAAAAGGCAGGTGTGGAAATTAACCCTTTTTCCCTTTTCTTTTTTTTTTGTTTGTTAATTTGTGTGGGACTTGTTGGCTACGCGATTAACCTGTGGCTTGAGAAACCGTGACTCAGGGGCATCTAAGCCGTCAAAATCACCCGGGGATCGCACCCGGCCTGAGCCACACCAACCCTTAACATGGTTGGATTTTTTGTCCCCGCAGGTTTCGAACCGGTGACTTTAACATCACGGAGTGGCTTAACAACACACTCTGTCACCGACTGTCCTACACCTTGGGGACCCTTTTTCCCTTTTCTTATTTAATTAGTATATTTTAATTTATGAAGGTAATAAAAAAATTAATTCCCTTTTTAAGTTTTAATCCACATTTTTTTTTAAAGCAATTTATTTCTTACCCCCTTCATGTTACAAGATTTAACGAAGATATAATTATTATTCATGAGTTATTTATTTATTTATTTATTAATAGAGAGATAAAATTTTACCACTAGCATAGTTTAGACTTCACCCTTAAATTTTCGTATGGGGTGACATTTAATTAGGGAATTTGTTTTAAAAATACTTAACACATTATTCATCGTAAGGCCATCTATGTTCATTTCTCTATCATTAATAATGCGACGTGCCCTTCAGAACGCACTAGGTGCTCCAAGGGTGCCACTCGCCTCATCTGTTCCCTTGCGCGATGTGCCCTTTAGGATGCACTACGTGCTCCAAGGGTGCCACTCGCCACTCTCTATTTTTCTTGCATGACGTGCCCTTTAGGACGCACCATGTGCTCCAAGGGTGCCACTCGCCTCTTGATTGACTTGGTAGACATCAATAACCCCTGGAGTCAATACTCCTCTAGGTGAACTTGTGGGAGACTAAGGGCCTCTAAGGAATAAGGCCCCTTCCTTATTGCGTACCCCTTAGAATCATCGTGAGTGACTGTCACAATTTTCCCTCACAACATCGTGGGTCCTCTCAAACTAGGTAATCGTTAACCTACAGTTCGAGCCATGGCAGGAGTGCTAGTAGGCTACGACAGGGCTACTGTCCACACCTCTCCCTCAACATCTCTGGTAGTCGTGTGTGACCCCTTTACTCCATATGTGAGTCTGGTCGACAAACTATCGTCATCCCTGACTCGATCTAGAGTCCAAGGGTTCCATCGATGCCTCTGCATCCTCTAGGTCCAAAATCCTGCACACTCAGTAAAACTGAGTCAATAGCACCTGTCTATGTCAATGCAGTTAAACCATGTCATCAACCCATAACACCTCATAATCAAAATCAAATATTTTAATAGCATAATAATCCAGATCACTTGCGAGCAAGTGTTCTCTAAGAATAATTTTGCTCAGTGCGCGAGAGTGGGATGTTACAGTATAGGGTTAACTCTTACTTTGATCATAGTGTGTGAATTAGGATGAACACCCAGAAAGCTATCTGGATATCTTCTCTTTTTAAACGCATAGGGAAACCACAACTATTTATTTTTACAAGAGATATCGAGACTACCAACTCTCATCCACGAGGCCCTTAAAAGGTTTTCTACAGTAGGATTTCACCTATGATCACACAGAGAAGGAGAAAGTCCCATGAAAATGATACTATAAAACCCATAGTACACGAAACAACATAGGTTAAACTGTATGCACTTACTCACGAGTGCCCTCATCACTTGGGATGCCAACCAGTCAACTCTAGAACAAATTTATGAGTATACAGAAGTAGGGCACCTCTCACAGGGTGAAGAGTTACAGGCTTAGTAATGCTATAAACAAGCATACGGGACGGGTGAAATAATACAATAGATAACCAAAAGATTGTGTATAACCAAAAGAGATTATAAACCCTATTCCGAGAACTAAAAATAAAAAAGAGTCGACTGAGATAAAACATTACAACAACAATAGTCTAGTACCACGCCAAAATTGGTATTATACCTAATCTACAGAGTACGTGGTTTACCTATCTTGCGTAGTAGCGGAACCAGAACTGCCTAACGCCTTCTCCCTTCATGTTTTTTCTAAGTCGCGGGCTTCTCCTTCTTTGCGGGCTAGGCAAACATGGAAGAGAAATGTGCATAGAAAACCTTCGACGCGCCTAGAGAAAATCACTATAATGAGTTGTGCCTCGGGCCTCGACAAAGAAGTAAAATTTGATCTACGCGACAATACCTTTCCATGTGAGGTTATAGAGGTGGTAGGGTTACGTTGGTTATGGTGGTCGAGTGACAGTTTCAGGGAGGTACAGTTCAAATCACCATTTAATGTTTTAGCTAGGGTTTTAATTGTCGATCTGACCACCTCGTAATCAACCTTCATACCAATTTATTACTGAGTTGTGATGCTATTTAGTTAGGGATATGACTATGTACAATGGTCACGTCTGTCTCTTCTAGTTAAGGGTTTTATCCTTTTGGTTCCGATTTGTTAAATGAACTGAGGATTAGTGACTGGTATCGTTGGGAGATTCATAATGATAACAACCGTTAATTATATTGCTAGTCATGTTGTAATAATAGTCGGATTATTAAACACTGGTACTTTACAATGAATGGGTTATCATTATATATATATGTTAATAAGTGAAGTTCTCCCATAGATAAGATCTGTGATTTATATTTCAAGAGAAACACTTATGCTATGGATCGAATTCTGTATAGGATCCCTATAGCGTATAGTGTAGTGTTAGCATAAATATGATGGTAACATTAGATTGGGATTATAATAGTTTATGTACAAAACTATTTATACTTATACCTTTGAACATGAATGATGTCAACTATGAGACTTATATGATAACACATAGTAAAATAGGTGAATGTGTATCAAAATGGGTAAACATTAAGGTTCATGGGTAGTCTATGGGATAATCAATATTCCTTAATTGTTATGTAATGTGATTGTTGTATAGCACAATGCAAATTCATAGATAAAGCTATTCTACATGATATTACAGTTGTATCAAGAATAGGATACGTGTAAGATTTCGAAAATCATTTTAATGGAAAAACTACTCTACATATATTAAAGCGACATTTTGAAAAAAATATTGAAGATGAAAAGAGATTTAATGTCCCTAATATTTTTTTTATTATTTTGGTAAATTTGGGGTACATTACATATGGTATCAGAGATGAAGGTTACAACACTTGGACCTCAGGGAAAGGACAAAATTAGTTTAGTACATTTTATTTCTGTTAAAAGAAAAACTAGCAAAAATTCTTACTGTTACAAACAAAAGTTTTTTGTTCTGTTGTGATAATGGCAACACAGAACGAAGAGGAGATCAGACTTGAAGACAATCTTGATCAAGGACCTCCTAAGGAACCTGGACAAAACAGTGAAGGAAGTTCAACCACACAGGTTATGGAAACAATGAGGAACTTTATCGTGGAGCTGCAAGCATTCAAGGCAGATAACGAGAAACTGAAAAAAGCACACAAATACCAACAAGACATAAATGAAGTGTTGTTGCACAACATAGTAACAAAGAAGATCCAAAAAGACAACGAAAAGGAAGAAGAAGTTAACAAAAGAGCCTCTAAAAATTCTGGTCTTGAAGTAGAAAATGAGAACAGTTCTTTTGAAGGCACAACACCAATAGAAAATAAAACAACCATAGGAAGGAAAATAAAACAGGTAGATCACCTGGAAGGTGAATTCAAGAAGATTAAACCATCCACCTTTGACGGAGAGTATAGGACACGCGGGGAGGTTGAAGCATGGTTACTGGATATAAAGAAGTACTTCCAGATTTATAATTATTCTAGTAACATGAAAGTCATAATGGCCATTTATATCCTGAAGGGAAAAGCGAGTATTTGGTGGCAAGACCTGAAATTGGCCAAGGGTTTAAAAGAGAAACATATGGAATGCTCAGATTTCAAGAAATACTTCAAGAACAATATTTATCATAAATTTATTATGAAGAAAAGACTAAAGAATTTTATGAGCTAAGACTCGGACAAATGACCATGGACGACCTGATAAACAAATTTCTTGAATTATTAATATTTGTGGCATACATCAAGGAAAACAAAGTAAAAATACAATGAATTCCTAAGTTGCCTACCACATTCCTATAAGGACATAATTGAATTCGAAAATCCAAAAACTTTAAGCGAAGTTTTTAGAAAGGCCCGGATGTGCTATGATCAATACAAACAGAGGTCTAAAATTACCAAAGCATGGAAGGATAAGAAACATGACATAATGAATCAGTGGAAGAAGGGCTTCCAACCAACCCCTTTCCAGAATATGGAAAAGAAATTCCAAAGGAAATATTTTCATTCTAACAACTAGAATACCCAAGGGGGAGGTAGACCAGTTAATCTAGGAGCCAATAAAATTGGGTACATCCCCAGGGAACCATTAAAGTGTTGGGAGTGTGGAAAACCTCACTTAAGGAGGAACTGTCCACATTTAACTTCCACAGTAAGGACCATGGTCCATAACCTACAATAAGCCTCTACAGTAGAAGAGGTGGGAAGAAGCGTGCACATAATTAATGCAATTGTATATGGCAGACAAGCCGATCATTGGTCCACTATCGTGGAGGTTGAAGGTAAAGTTAATGATAATTTTATTTCAATTCTAATTAACCCAGGAACTAGTCTGAGTTATCTTACTCCTGGTTTAGTTGATTTAAACAATCTCAAGAAATTAAAACATGCTAAGTCTTGGTTAGTGCAGTTAGCAACAGGGACTAAGAGAAAAGTAACATATTTCAATTCTGAATGTGAACTCAGTTTAGATGGCCAAAATACAAAGTTAAATCTGAATATTTTACCTTTGGGTTCTTACGATATAATCGTTGGGATGGACTGGTTATAGAAACATAAAGTAATTTTGAACTATTATGAAAATTCACTCACTTACAGAGACGAAGACAACACAGTTAGAATAATACAAGGTATCAGAAAACTAGTTTCAGTTAGGCATATTTCAGCCATGTAGTTTAAGAAATGCATGAACAAAGGTTGTCAAATTTATACTATTCAAGTAACTAATCTGTTAGAAAAGGAAGATAAACCTAGTCTAGAAGACTTTACCGTCCTACATGAGTTTATAGATTTATTGGTGGATGAAATACCAGAACTACCTCCAAGAAGAGAGATAGATTTCTCTATCAATCTACTCCCTAGATCAACCCTGATATCTAAGGCACCCTATAGGATGAGTTTAGCTAAATTGACAGAGCTGAAAATTCAGCTACAAGAAATGTTGGACAAGGAATACATCAGACCAAGTGTCTCCGCTTGAGGAGCACTAGTCCTTTTCATTAAAAAGAAAGATGGGACTCTAAGATTATGTATTCATTATCGACAGTTAAACAATATGATGATTAAGAACAAGTATACTCTACCCAGAATTAACGACTTGTTTGACCAAGTGGGAGGAGAAAATATTTTCTCTAAGTTAGATTTAAGGTCTGGTTATCACCAAGTCAGAATAAAGGATGAATATATAAATAAAACATCTTTTAGAACGAGATACATACATTATGAGTTTGTTGTTATTCTGTTTGGTCTTACTAACGCACCAACAACATTTATGTGTTTGATGAATAACATATTCAGTCAATATTTGGATAAATTTGTTTTGGTATTTATTGATGACATTTTGGTTTATTCAAAAACATAAGAAGAACATGAAGAACATTTGAAAATAGTATTGCAGACCTTAAGGAAACACAATTTGTATGTAAAATTTGACAAATGTGACTTCTACCAAAAGAGAATATAGTACCTAGGACATGTAATATCTGAAGAAGGTATTGCAGTTGACCCAGAGAAGATAAGAGCCATCATGGAATGGCCTATCCCTAAGGATGTGGCTGACATCAGGTCATCTATGGGAATTATCGGTTACTACCACAGATTTATTGAAGGGTTCTCATAGATTGCATACCCAATCACATCCCTACAGAAAAAGGGAATAAGGTTTACTTGGTCACAAAAATGTCAGGACATTTTTAATAAACTAAAAGAACTGCTAACTACAACACTTATTTTAAGGGTAGCAGACCCTGATAAAGACTTTACAGTCTGTGTGGATGCAAGAAAAGAGGTCTTGGGAGGTTTCCTAACTCAAGAGGGGCATGTTATCTATTACGAATCACATAAATTAAAGGAACATGAATGAAACTACGTCACACATGACTTGGAATTAGCAGTCGTAATTCATGCACTAAAAATGTGGCGACATTATTTAATGGGGAGGAAATTTATGTTGCTAACCAATAACAGCGGTGTGAAATTCTTATTCAGCCAACCAGATCTCAACGCAAGGCAAGCAAGGTGGCTGGCCTTTTTGAGTGAATTTGATTTCGAAGTAAGACACATAACGGGTAAATAAAACAAAGTTGCAGATGCCTTAAGTAGAAGAAATAATGGACTTTTTGAGATAAGTATTAGTAGAGAAGAAAACGACATTGAACAAAGGATAAAATCTACAGGTTTTAATGACGAAAAACACATCAAAACAATAGTAGATTTACACGGAAATATAGAAAAATTGGAAAAAAATGATCTGAGTTTGGATAAAAATGGATTTCCAAGGTTCAAAAAAAGGTTGTACATACCAAATTTGACTGATTTAAAATTAACAATTCTGGAAGAGTTGCACAGAAAGCCATATTTTGGTCATCTAGGATACCAAAAAATGGTAACAACTTTGAGAAAATTGTTTTATTGGCCTAACATGAAAGGTGAGACAACATAATACTTATCTAAATGCCTGGATTGTCAACAGGTGAAGGTTGAACATCAACATCTAGCTGGCCTGCTACAACCTCTACCTATACCAGAATGGAAGTGGGAGATTATATCACTAGACTTCATCACAGGTTTCCCTAAAACTCAAAAGAAGAATGATTCAATTATGGTAGTGATTGATAAACTTAGCAAGTATGCACATTTTATACCTGTGAAATCTACTTATAAAGCTATTAACATTGCTGAAATATTTATGAAGGAAATATTTAGATTGCATGTAATTCCTAAAATGGTGATTCCAGATAGAGATGTCAAATTTACATCAACGTTTTTGAAAGAATTGTTTGTAGCATTGGACACTAACCTCAATTTCAGCATAAGCTACCATCCACAAATGGATGGGAAAATTGAACGAACGAAACATATTGTGAAAGACATGTTACAAATGTATGTAAGAACGAAACCAACTAAGTGGGAGGAATACCTACACTTAGTGGAATTTGCATACAATAATGGCTATCAGACATCAACTAAGACGAGTCCCTTCTAATTACTATATGACAAAAAATGTACAACTACGATTATCTGGGATAACCCAGTTTAAATGCTTATGATGGGACCAAAAATGCTCCAGGAAATGGAGAAAATGGTAAGAAAGGTACAACAGAATTTAAAAAAGGCACTAGACAAACATAAAAGCTACACATATTTGAAAAGGAGACACCAGGAATTCCAAGTTGGGGACCACACGTATTTGAAAGTCAACGCAAGGAAAAGCTCACTAAAGCTAGGAAACTGTTCAAAGTTGGTGCCCAGGTTTTGTGGCTCCTTCGAGATTTCACTCGAATTGGACCCATGGCATATCAAATTGCACTCCCTGCAAATTTAAAAGCTCATAATGTTTTTCATGTTTCTTTGTTGAAAAGGTATATTCATGATCCTACTCATATCATTGATTGGAACATGGTGCAGGTGGAACCAGAAGCCGATTTCCAAGAGGAACCTCTGTGCATTCTGGACAGGAAATAAACAGTACTACGGAACATAGACATCACCCAGGTAAAAGTGCAATGGAAGCACTTTAGTCCTGAGGAGACCACTTGGGAATTGGAGGAAGATTTGCAGAAATATTATCCAACCCTATTCCAAGAGAGGAATGAATAATGAGGACATTGTTGTACTAAAGGGGGAGAGGATGTAATATCCCCAAAAAGAAATAATTATTAAAGTCTATGTGCACTTAGGAATAAATTTATGTTTTTGGCAAATTCATATTTGGATTTTTTTTTCCATTTATGGCAAATCTGAATTTGGAATTTGATTATTGTAATTAATTATTTATGACTGTTGGGAAAAGATTTGATTTTCCCAACTAACTCTTTGATGGTGGATGGTAAAAGACAAATATTTTTATATATTAAATGTTGGAATACAAATGGAACAACTAGGTTGAAAAAAATTGACCATGCCTCCATGAGTGGGGAACAAATTTGAGTTACCTCACGACTGGTTTTTACAAGTGGCAAATGAGGAATTTGACCACTAGCAACCCCTGAAAAATCAAGGATTTGTAAAGAGGTAAAAATTCCCAAGGAGGGAAAGAAAGACCTAGGCACAAGAGACACATGACATATACAGCATATGGAGGAGGCATGATGCTTCTTAGTTTGTTGGAAAAAGGATACTACTTGCTGTTATGAACACTGTTTAGTGTGAGGCAAGGGAATTGATTATCTATAGAAGATAACTGTAGAAAAGGAGGATCATTTCAATTCACGCTTATGGACTCATGGTCAGGTTAGGGGGTAAATGGAGCAAGTAACTTGGTTGTTCTGTTCTACGGTTGGGTGGAACATGGTTGTTCCATCTATATCCCAGCATCAATTTCAAATATGTACCTTGACTTGTTTTTTTATTAATATTTTTGTTGATTAGTAGATGTCAGAAAATGAGATAATTTATGTGATGAGTGTTTTATACATATATATATAGTTGTACATAGATATACATATGTGCAATAATGCATAAGGAAAATAAGAGTACTGCTGTAAGTCCCTAACAATCATTAAGTAGGGTTATGCTAGTACATGAATAACTGTGTATACTGATGTATATATATGTGTATGCTAGCTTCAAGGAAATATGACTGCTATTGTATTTATCGTAATCATAGAATTGGATATAGATATATATGCATAATTTTGTTGCAGATTTTGTCCAAGTTTCATGACAATAAACGGAACAAATAACCGTCCTCCTTTATGAAAGATAATTACATATTTTGTATGTGATAATCCATAGACAAATAGAGATTCAATAGTCTACAATACATGCCACATCAG
Source organism: Picea engelmannii (assembly GCA_009831015.1). Lineage (NCBI taxonomy): Eukaryota > Viridiplantae > Streptophyta > Pinopsida > Pinales > Pinaceae > Picea > Picea engelmannii. The sequence continues at coordinate 172,893 of ML779427.1, forward strand.
TTGATTTTAAAAATTGAATCTTGTTCAAAATGGGGTTTCTTTTACAACCTGTATATTCAATTAAAAAACAAATTACAAACAATCTGTTTAGCCATGAAACCATGGTACAGATTCATTACAGTGGAGTACCCTAGGCAAGGACTCCTTTACCACTAATAGATAGAATATAGGAATCTTGTGACCAAGCACCAAGTTCAGAACTCGAATACCTTTCTGAGTAGGAGGGCATTCCTTGATTCGCTTCCAACATTTTGTATAAATCATGCAAAGGAGAAACGATAGATTTAGTAAACCATGGTAGGTAATTTAATAAAAGGAAATAATAAACAAGGTAAGATAATATATATCTTGAGTGGTTTTAGAATAATTTCACCACTGTCGTTTGAGAGATTATCTATCCACAATGAAAAGGCAAAGAGTGGACCCAGGGTCGACTGATGGGTACCCTCACAAAGAATACAAGGCCCCATCATTAGCTATTGTAACTGAAATAATGCATGCTATGTTGCATAGGAAATTAAATCATGATTTAAACAGTGTAAAAGAAAAATATACAAAGTAAATAACCAGAGTACATTCATGAAAACCCCATAGAGGGTAAATAATGCCTTGGCATAATCCCGAGTTGAATTATAGAATCACACGGAGCTAGGTTAACTCACACATATTAACTGATGTGATTTTTACCAAAGTTAAAACCGTTCTCTCATATTTATATAGAGTGTTTGGACTACGATTTATAACAACAAATAAAGAAAATGTATAAATTGTAATCAATAATATATTATGAGTTATAAATCATACAGTGGGAAGAAGCTAGACAAGTTACAAATTTCACCAATGACCAAGAAATTTCACAATTCACAAATATCCATAAAGGGCACATGGTACTTTGCGTATACATCGAGTCTAGGTCACAATGTCCTTGACGCTGGGTAAAAACACTTCGAATGTAAAGGAATTTAGTCTGAAATATCATGGGGAACATCTATGATTTCAGTAAAGGTATACATCATTTTGCATGCACAGAGAACGAGGAATTCTGATTTATTATTCCACATCATAGCAGAGATTCATCCACAGTAATAATCCTTTGAAAGGTAAAGGCATGTACAAGATATGATTAACGAATACTCTTTTACCCTATCCATTATGGAAATTATTTACGAATGGATGTTTTTTTTTTTAAACACAGAAAAATCGAAATTATTTTAGAAGGAAAACACAAACTTCTCAGACAGAGGGTTGCTAGATGAAGAGTCTCTAGTGCAGAGTATACATATGCCCACATTGCAAAAAAACACAGAGGTCAAGATACGCAACAAAGATTTAAACAAAATTTATTACCATTACGAACTTCCACTAAGGGAAATTTATAGAAGGAAGGTTTAATACTTACCCAGTAGATAGTACTGTGGAAAAATCTAGATGACAATACAGAAGTATAGGGTTAACTCTTACTTTGATCACAACATGTGAATTATGATGAACACCCATAAATCTATCTGGACGTCTTCTCTTTTTAAAAGCATAGGGAAACCACAACTGTTTAGATTTACAAGAGATATTGAGACTACCAAACCCCATCCACGAGACCCTTAAAGGGTTTTCTATAGTAGGTTTTCACCTATGATCACATAGAGAAGGAGAAAGTCCCACAAAGGTGATACTGTAAAACCCACAGTACACAAAACAACATAGGTTGAACTGTATGCAGTTACTCACGAGTGCCCTCATCACTTGGTATGCCAACTAGTCAAATCTAGAACAGATTTACGAGTATACAGAAGTAGGGTACCTCTCATAGGGTGCAGAGTTACGAGCTTAGTAATTCTATAAACAAGCATACAAGACAGGAGAAATAATACAACGGATAAATGAAAGACTGCATATAACCAAAAGAGCTTATAAACCCTATTCCGAGAAATAAAAATCTAAAAGAGTCGACTGAGATAAGACATTACAACAACAATAGTATAGTACCACGCCAAAATTGGTGTTATACCTAAGTTACAGAGTATGTGGTTTACCTCTCTTGTGCAGTAGCAGAACCAGAACCGCTTAACGCCTTCTTACTTTGTGTTTTTGCTAAGTCCTAGGTTTCTCCTTCTTCGCAGGCTAGGAAAACAGGGAAGGGAAATGAGTAGAGAAAACCTTCGATGCGCCTAGAGAAAATTGGTACAATGAGGTGTGCCTCGGGCCTTGACAGAGGAGTAAAACTTGATCTATGCAATAGTACCTTGCCATGTGAGGCTATGGAGTTGGCAGGGTTGCATTCTTTATGGTGGCCGAGTGATAGTTTCAAGGAGGTACAATTGAATGCCATTTAATGGTTTAGCTAGGGTTTTAATTACTGAACTGGCCACCTCTTAATCATCCTTCATACCAATTTATTTCCTAGTTGTGATGTCAGTTAGTTAGGGACACGACTATGTACAATGGTCAGGTTCGTCTCTTCTAGTTAAGGGTTTTACCCTTTTGGTTCCAACTTGTTAAACAAAATCAAGATTAGTGACTGGTATTGTTGGGAGCTTCATAACGATAACAACTGTTAACTATATTGCTAGTCATGTTGTAATAATAGTCAGAGTATTAAACACCGGTACTTTACAATGAATGGGTTATCATTATATATATATGTTAATAAGTGAAGTTCTCCCATAGATAAGATCTGTGATTTATATGTCAAGAGAAACACTTATGCTATGGATCGATTTCTGTATAGGATCCCTATAGTGTATAGTGTAGTGTTAGCATAAATGTGATGGTAACATTAGATTGGGATTATAATAGTTTATGTACAAAACTATTTATACTTATACCTTTGAACATGAATGATGTCAACTATGAGACTTATATGATAGTGCATAGTAAAATAGGTGAATGTGTATCATAATGGGTAAACATTAAGGTTCATGGGTAGTCTACGAGATAATCAATATTCCTTAATTGTTACACAATGTAAATTCAGAGATAAAGTTATTCTAAATGATATTACAATTGTATCAAGAAAAGGATAAGAGTAAGCTTTCAAAAATCATTAGTAATAGAAAAACTACTCTACATATATTAAAGCTATGTTTTGAAACAAATATTGAAGATGAAAAGAGATTTAATGTCCCTAACAAAAAAAAATTATTTTGGTAAATTTGGGGTACATTACAGACCGACAACCAGTCTTGTGGACGTAAATCATACTAAGAAAACTCAAAGCACACCCAAGATACGAAAGCATGGTCCTAAAAGTGGCCACACAAGGAGGAGCACCTCAAATAAGGCCCAACATGGATACAAGAGACACTCATCAGAAGAATCCTTTGGTGAGGAAGCTGACAACTCCAAGGAATATTCTAGTAGCAAAACTAGTTCACATTCCCAGAGGAAAAGAAAGAAGAGGAAACATTCCAAGATCCATGACCCTGAAGAGCTTAAGAAAACCAAACCACCCACTTTCGATGGATAAATTAAGAAGGGGGAAGAAGAATAAGTTTGGTTACTTGGCTTGAAGAAGTAATTCAGATTCCATGACTACTCTATGAACTTAAAGGCTCAAATAACCATTTTCAACCTGAATGGAAAGGCCTCCATTTGGTGGGACGACCTTAGGAATGTGAAAGGAATCCATGAGAAGGAATTTTCATGGAAACAATTTGAGAAATACTTTAAGAATACGTATCTGTTAGAGAAATAATTTGATGGGAAGACCAAGGAGTTCTATGAACTCAAGTTAGGACAACTCACAATAGATGAATATATCAACAATTTTTTTGAGCTGATAAGGTATGTGCTCTACATAAAGGATGAAAAAGTAAAGATTCAACAATTTATTAGTGGATTACCTTGGTCCTTCTGGGACATAATTGATTTTGATGAACCAAATAATTTAGAAGGCACTATCCGAAAGGCAAGGTATTGCTATGAGAAATTCAAGAATAAGACAAAACCTCATAAGGAATGGAAGAAGAAAAGTAATTCGGGATTCAAGAAGAAGGGATTTAAACCCTCAATATTTAAGAACCATGGGAAATGTTCTAAGATGATCCTTCCTACTAAATGTGTATATCATCAAAATTTCCCATCTTGGAGTGGAAATAAACCCTTTGGAGCAGCCTCAGGTAAGGCTGATAACAGAAAGAGAGAACCCTTGAAATGTTGGGGTTGCGGAGAAGAACATTTGTTGAGGGATTGTGCACATACGAAACAAAACAATAGGAGTGTCTACAACATCCAAGAGGCTACCATAGTCAATGATGTGGCTAGGAGCATGCCACAAATTTATGCATCCTTCGATAATAGAAAATATGACCACCAAGCTTCAATGGTGGATATGGAAGGTATGATTACCAACCATCTAGTTTCCATTTTAATTGACCCCGGTTCTAATTTGAGTTAGTTTCCCCTCAAAATGTTGAGAAATGTAAATTGCAACAAGTTAAACATGTTAAATCATGGATGGTACAACTAGCCACTGGAACCAAAAGAAAAATAACAAAGGTCATACCATCATGCCAATTCATTATGAATGGATTACCCACCCAAGTGACCCTAAAAATTCCCCCTTTATGATCTTATGACTTGCTGATTGGCATCGACTAGTTGGCGTCCCATAAAACCAAGTTGGATTGTTACAATAAAACTTTGGAGTGTGAAGATGAAGAAGGGAGAAAGATAAACCTACAAGGGATCCAAAATCTTGTCTCGGTGAGACAAATATCATCCCTTCAAGTGAAGAAGTATTGCATAAAAGGATGTCCTTTGTATGCAGTACAAGTGTTGAACTCTGTTGAGAACAATAAACCAAGCCTAGAGGACCATCCCATATTAAGAGAGTATAAATATGTGTTTCCAAAAGAGGTACCATGTCTACCTCCAAGAAGAGATATTGAATTTTCAATAGAACTTGTACCAGGAGAGGTGTCGGTGTCTACAACACCCTATAGAATGAGGACACCAGAGATGGTTGAGCTCAAACTACAACTAAAGGATATGATGGACAAAGGATACATTCAGCCTAGTTTTTCCCCATGGGGATCACGAACTTTGTTTGTGAAAAACAAGGATGGCACACTCAGGTTGTGCATAGACTATAGACAATTGAATAAGATGACCATTAAGAATAAGTATTCCTTGCCAATTATCGATGACGGTTTTGACCAATTAAGGGGTGTTATGAGGAAAATATATCTATGACTAGGGGTAAACCACAACAGAAGAAAATGACTGTAGAAATTAACTCTAATCTCAGGTATGCTATATAAACAAATATGATAGAAAGTCAAGATAAAAGGTCTACCTTGCCCAAACGTTCGATGAAGTCCACTGTTGAGCACATGACACAAAGAAATACACCTGCAACTTGTCCTCAACAACCAAGAAACACAAGAATATAGTGATAGTATATAATGTTACCACATTCAATAGCATAATCCATAAACATTCATAACAAATATGCCCATGGAATAACAATTCAAATATTTGCAAGATATTAATTGGACGAGAAAATAGTATTTCTATTAAAACGTAATCAACAAAAGTGAATGAATTACAAACTTTCATGCCAACACGGTTCGGAACCAAGAAACTAAGTTCCTTCCAAATGGGCCTCCACCACTTCAATCCTCCACCAAAGGAAAACTCATATAAGAGAGAAAAATAGGTTTTCAATCATGTAGGGAAGAGCTTGGGGGTTGAAGAATGTGTTCAGACTTAAAAGGACAAAGGGATGCAGACTCAATATGAAGTGAATAATTTCTGTAGAGTAAATTTTCTCTCAAAGTTGAATTCTTCTCCTCTTTTCCATAGCTCGAATTTGGCCCATTTGTAGCCTTCAAGTGGAATTGAAGGGTCGATTTGGAACATTTCTAGTATATGGAAGGTCAAGGATCATGGATCTCGTGACATGACATGGAAACCTGACACCATTTTTTAATTTTGGGTGAAAATCCCGATGTATGCGAGTTGTAGTGGTGCAAGCTACGTACATGCATGTTTTACTATAGGTAGGGCGCACATATGTGGAAAATAATGTTTTTTATATCTGGTATTTGCAAAAAGGAACTTCAAGTCTGCATAGGGAAATGGAAAAAGGCCTTCTATGAAATTTTGCATAGGGTGAGGAAAATCTTGCTATAACAGATGCCCTCTAATGTGTGAGGTCAGAGGAGTATCTACGATGGCCTAAATACATTATAAGACCCAGAAGTGGAGTAATGGGGACCCATCTAAAAGAACTAGTTGCTCATTACAATCTGTACTGACTTTGCACACATGGCTGCCAATTTGAATTACACTGCAGATCCATGTGAAAATATACCGAACTGTTGTCCATGACCATGAATAGGAAATACAAAGGTGGATATATGCCAAAGGATGTCATAGTCACGAACAAGGCCAAGTAAAACTAGTATCAAAATCAATCTTAATATATATGTATAGAATGGAGTAAAATCTAATCTCCCATGATCACTGAAGGCACATAGGTACTGGTCCAATGAAAGCTAGAAACAACTCAGGAAAGTTGCGACTATAAATTGATGTCTTCAAGTCTTCTACACAATCCATGAAAGGTGAAAGTCTACATAGTGTGAATAAAGGAGTTCAGGTCGAACACAATGAGACTTCATTTGATTATCGGTGATTGAGGTATACCATTAACAGATGTGAGACAACCTACCGATGATGAAAGTAGGTATCAAGGCACCAAGACGTACATTCTTACAAGTGTGAATAGAGGTGTCGGGGTCAAACACTTGAAGAATCCATTGATCAAGAGACATTGATGTATTCCCAACTATCGATGGCAAGAGAACCTTCCACTAAGGACTACAATCCTCTAGGTACTCATAGGACTCAAGGTCTCGTCTCCAAAATAATCCAAAATAGATGAGTGGAAGTCAATGGAAGGATACCCGCTGAAAGGAGAGCATTAAGGCATCTCTCATCATTTAGCACAAGGTACAAAGTAGGAGCTTTATGATTTCGAGGAAATTGGACGAAGAACATGTTCATGGACCAATGACCCTGTGCATCTTTCGTGTCTGCTAGATGCAAGCGGTACATGAAAAATACCCTCTGAATAGAAACCAATAAGGAAAATTGTTGAAAAAGGCGAGGAAACCACCAATAGGGCTAATGGAATCCAAGACACTACATGAATCCCAATGTGTGAATAGATGTCTTGTCATCAAACAAAATGGAAACCACCCAGTCAATGACCAATGATGAAATGTTGACTGTTGGGTTCAAGGTTACCTAAAAATGAGGAAAGTAGGACCAGGGTGCGCAATACGACTACAAATTCATGTGATTCTGAGACACACTGAGGGTATGGCTGACATGCAAAGTCAATATTTCCGAGGAGTGGCCGAACTAAGTTGGTAAACATCCTTTGAACAAGAGCATGAGACATATGGAAGACTCTGGTAGCATAGACTCAATGATGAAACTTTGAGATGCATGAGGCATCAATCAAAATCTCCATATGTAACATCCCGCTCTGACGCGCTTACAAACCTTATTCTTTGAGGACACTTACTCGCAAGTGATCTGGATTTTTATGATGATAAA